>OX451735.1:1044775884-1045375884 GCA_948472305.1 Vicia faba
CTACCTAAAACTAGAAGTCATTTGGTACAGGGCAAAGATCATTCTTTTCATTGATATAAAAAAATAGATTTGTTTGCGAATGATAAAACAAGATTAAATGATTTCATAATTTACTTGACAATAATAGTGATAATCACACTTGATCAAATTTTTTTGGAGAATTTAAAATCTCAACTCATACTTATACATCACACCTCATATTATATATGTTTTTATCATTATACTTATGTGAATAATCATCAAATTATAAAAAAAATATGAGTTTTATTGGAAATTTTGGTGATATATTGAAAATTTTTAAAAAAATATTATTTTTTAAATTTCGATAAAAAAATTTCAGAAAAATAGAAATTTCCAATACCGAAAATTTTCGATACCATATCTGAAAATTCACAAAATTACTAGAAAGTTTGTCGTTGGACACCCAAATTTATTCACATATTTTTGAAATAAAATAAATTAGAAGGGTTATATATAACTCCAAAGTCATGTTAAACCCTTGTCACTTTATGTACAAGCTAATCACAAGCACTTTGTGAACATTAATTGTCATATCTGATTTCAATAGTATATACTTTCACATAATTAAAAAAATGTCATTAATTCAATTCGACTATTCGATCTGAACCATCTACGTCTATTATTAAATTCGATTTAAATAATTTTAAATGAATTTCAATGTTTTTGTCTAGTTCAATAAACTTAATTTTAATTTTTAAAATGGAGGTCAAGTTGAAGTTTCAGAAAATATGAATATCAAATTTAAATAGACCATATTAACAGGTGCGATATTCTTTTTCTCAATTTTTTTTGTAGGAATAATTACTAAAAAATTTTACATAAAAATTCCATTTTTTTTAAAAATAAATTACAATTGAATTCTAATACTCATAATACAAATAAAAAGTGGTTCAAATTATCTTCTATACTTAAAATTCATTTGAAAACTTTAATTACTCTTGCTAAAAAATTACAAGACCTTTAATTAATTAATTTTTAAATCAATTTTTGAATAACTTAATTAAAATTATTAATTATTAATACATTATATAATAAAAAAATTATTTATTTATTTTTTTTTTTAAAATTTAAGACCTAAAAACAAGATATTGAAATAGGAAATTAAAAATAACTAAATAAAGAGACTAAAAATGCATTTAAACAAATATAAGATTTAATATCAAACTGTCGGTTAATAAACATGTATTTTTTATATGTTGATAAAAATAGTTAATAGTATTACTATTTATCACTAGTTATTAATTGTTTACTATTATAAAAAAATCTTTTTGTAAGATAAAAAGTATATGTCTATCTTTTTATTTTTATTTATCTTAGAAAAAGATGTGATTATCTTATATTTAAATGGCAAAAATCAAGAAATGGAGGTAGAAAGAAAAAAAAAACTACTGTAATAAAGTCTCCAATCTGTCTGTCAAAGATGAGTTTGTTAATTTGAATTTTGAATGCAAAAGACAAATAAAGCAGAAAATTAAACTAATGTGGCACGCATATTTTTGTTAGAAGGTAACATTTAAAATATAGAGATTTGTTGCTCATCATATTATAAACTTTTCCTTATAAAAGTCATTTCTACCTAAAACTAGAAGTCATTTGGTACAGGGCAAAGATCATTCTTTTCATTGATATAAAAAATAGATGTTGTTTGCGAATGATAAAACAAGATTAAATGATTCCATAATTTACTTGACAATAATAGTGATAATCAACAACTTGATCAAATATTTTTGGAGAATTTAAAATCTCAACTCATACTTATACATCACACCTCATATTATATATGTTTTTATCATTATACTTATGTGAATAATCATCAAATTATAAAAAAAATATGAGTTTTATTGGAAATTTTGGTGATATATTGAAAATTTTTAAAAAAAGTATGATTTTTTTTAAATTTCGATAAAAAAATTTCAGAAAAATAGAAATTTCCAATACCGAAAATTTTCGATACCAATATTTGAAAATTCACAAAATTACTAGAAAGTTCGTCGTTGGACACCCAAATTTATTCACATATTTTTGAAATAAAATAAATTAGAAGGGTTTATATATAACTCCAAAGTCATGTTAAACCCTTGTCACTTTGTGTACAAGCTAATCACAAGCACTTTGTGAACATTAATTGTCATATGTAGCAAAAAAAAAAAAAAACTAAATGAAGATTTAATATCTGATTTCAATAGTATATACTTTCACATAATTAAAAAAATGTCATTAATTCAATTCGACTATTCGATCTGAACCATCTACGTTCTATTATTATAATTCGATTTAAATAAATTTAAATGAATTTCAATGTTTTTGTCTAGTTCAATAAACTTAATTTTAATTTTTAAAACGGAGGTGAAGTTGAAGTTTCAGAAAATATGAATATCAAATTTAAATAGACCATATTAACAGGTGCGATATTCTTTTTTCTCAATTTTTTTGTAGGAATAATTACTAAAAAATTTTACATAAAAATTCCATTTTTTTAAAAATAAATTACAATTGAATTCTAATACTCATAATACAAATAAAAGTGGTTCAAAATATCTTCTATACTTAAAATTCATTTTGAAAACTTTAATTACTCTTGCTAAAAAATTACAAGACCTTTAATTAATTAATTTTTAAATCAATTTTTGACATAACTTAATTAAAATTATTAATTATTAATACATTATATAATAAAAAAAATTATTTATTTATTTTTTTTTTTAAATTTAAGGACCTAAAAACAAGATATTGAAATAGGGGAAACAAAAAATTAAAAATAACTAAATAAGAGACTAAAAATGCATTTAAACAAATATAAGATTTTAATATCAAACTGTCGGTTAATAAACATGTATTTTTTATATGTTGATAAAAATAGTTAATAGTATTACTATTTATCACTAGTTATTAATTGTTTACTTATTATAAAAAAATCTTTTGTAAGATAAAAAGTATATGTCTATCTTTTTATTTTTATTTATCTTAGAAAAAGATGTGATTATCTTATATTTAAAATGGCAAAAATCAAGAAATGGAAGGTAGAAAGAAAAAAAAAAACTACTGTAATAAAGTCTTCCAATCTGTCTGTCAAAGATGAGTTTGTTAATTTGAATTTTGAATGCAAAAGACAAAATAAAGCAGAAAATTAAACTAATGTGGCACGCATATTTTGTTAGAAGGTAACATTTAAAATATAAGATTTGTTGCTCATCATATTATAAACTTTCCTTATAAAAGTCATTTCTACCTAAAACTAGAAGTCATTTGGTACAAGGGCAAAGATCATTCTTTTCATTGATATAAAAAATAGATTTGTTTGCGAATGATAAAACAAGATTAAATGATTCCATAATTTACTTGACAATAATAGTGATAATCACACTTGATCAAATAATTTGGAGAATTTAAAATCTCAACTCATACTTATACATCACACCTCATATTATATATGTTTTTATCATTATACTTATGTGAATAATCATCAAATTTATAAAAAAAAATATGAGGTTTTATTGGAAATTTGGTGATATATTGAAAATTTTTAAAAAAGTATGATTTTTTTAAATTTCGATAAAAAAATTTCAGAAAAATAGAAATTTCCAATACCGAAAATTTTCGATACCATATTTGAAAATTCACAAAATTACTAGAAAGTTCGTCGTTGGACACCCCAAATTTATTCACATATTTTTGAAATAAAATAAATTAGAAGGGTTTATATATAACTCCAAAGTCATGTTAAACCCTTGTCACTTTGTGTACAAGCTAATCACAAGCACTTTGTGAACATTAATTGTCATATGTAGCAAAAAAAAAAAAAACTAAAATGAAGATTTAATATCTGATTTCAATAGTATATACTTTCACATAATTAAAAAAATGTCATTAATTCAATTCGACTATTCGATCTGAACCATCTACGTTCTATTATTAAATTTCGATTTAAATAAAATTTAAATGAATTTCAATGTTTTTGTCTAGTTCAATAAACTTAATTTTAATTTTTAAAACGGAGGATGAAGTTGAAGTTTCAGAAAATATGAATATCAAATTTAAATAGACATATTAACAGGTGCGATATTCTTTTTTCTCAATTTTTTTTGTAGGAATAATTACTAAAAAATTTTACATAAAAATTCCATTTTTTTTAAAGAATAAATTACAATTGAATTCTAATACTCATAATACAAATAAAAGTGGTTCAAATATCTTCTATACTTAAAATTCCTTTTGAAAACTTTAATTACTCTTGCTAAAAAATTACAAGACCTTTAATTAATTAATTTTTAAATCAATTTTTTGAGATAACTTAATTAAAATTATTAATTATTAATACATTATATAATAAAAAAAAATTATTTATTTATTTATTTTTTAAAATTTAAGACCTAAAAACAAGATATTGAAATAGGGGAAACAAAAAATTAAAAATAACTAAATAAAGAGACTAAAAATGCATTTAAACAAATATAAGATTTAATATCAAACTGTCGGTTAATAAACATGTATTTTTTATATGTTGATAAAAAATAGTTAATAGTATTACTATTTATCACTAGTTATTAATTGTTTACTTATTATAAAAAAATCTTTTTGTAAGATAAAAAGTATATGTCTATCTTTTTATTTTATTTATCTTAGAAAAAGATGTGATTATCTTATATTTTAAATGGCAAAAATCAAGAAATGGAAGGTAGAAAGAATAAAAAAAACTACTGTAATAAAGTCTTCCATCTGTCTGTCAAAGATGAGTTTGTTAATTTGAATATTTGAATGCAAAAGACAAAATAAAGCAGAAAATTAAACTAATGTGGCACGCATATTTTTGGTAGAAGGTAACATTTAAAATATAAGATTTGTTGCTCATCATATTATAGACTTTTCCTTATAAAAGTCATTTCTACCTAAAACTAGAAGTCATTTGGTACAGGGCAAAGATCATTCTTTTCATTGATATAAAAAATAGATTTGTTTGCGAATGATAAAACAAGATTAAATGATTCCATAATTTACTTGACAATAATAGTGATAATCACACTTGATCAAATATTTTTGGAGAATTTAAAATCTCAACTCATACTTATACATCACACCTCATATTATATATGTTTTTATCATTATACTTATGTGAATAATCATCAAATTATAAAAAAAATATGAGTTTTATTGGAAATTTTGGTGATATATTGAAAATTTTTAAAAAAATATGATTTTTTTAAATTTCGATAAAAAAATTTCAGAAAAATAGAAATTTCCAATACCGAAAATTTTCGATACCATATCTGAAAATTCACAAAATTACTAGAAAGTTCTTCGTTGGACACCCAAATTTATTCACATATTTTTGAAATAAAATAAATTAGAAGGGTTTATATATAACTCCAAAGTCATGTTAAACCCTTGTCACTTTGTGTACAAGCTAATCACAAGCACTTTGTGAACATTAATTGTCATATGTAGCAAAAAAAAAAAAAAACTAAAATGAAGATTTAATATCTGATTTCAATAGTATATACTTTCACATAATTAAAAAAATGTCATTAATTCAATTCGACTATTCGATCTGAACCATCTACGTTCTATTATTAAATTCGATTTAAATAAATTTAAATGAATTTCAATGTTTTTGTCTAGTTCAATAAACTTAATTTTAATTTTTAAAACGGAGGTGAAGTTGAAGTTTCAGAAAATATGAATATCAAATTTAAATAGACCATATTAACAGGTGCGATATTCTTTTTTCTCAATTTTTTTTGTAGGAATAATTACTAAAAAATTTTACATAAAAATTCCATTTTTTTTAAAGAATAAATTACAATTGAATTCTAATACTCATAATACAAATAAAAGTGGTTCAAATATCTTCTATACTTAAAATTCATTTTGAAAACTTTAATTACTCTTGCTAAAAAATTACAAGACCTTTAATTAATTAATTTTTAAATCAATTTTTGAATAACTTAATTAAAATTATTAATTATTAATACATTATATAATAAAAAAAATTATTTATTTATTTATTTTTTAAAATTTAAGACCTAAAAACAAGATATTGAAATAGGGGAAACAAAAAATTAAAAATAACTAAATAAAGAGACTAAAAATGCATTTAAACAAATATAAGATTTAATATCAAACTGTCGGTTAATAAACATGTATTTTTTATATGTTGATAAAAATAGTTAATAGTATTACTATTTATCACTAGTTATTAATTGTTTACTTATTATAAAAAAATCTTTTTGTAAGATAAAAAGTATATGTCTATCTTTTTATTTTTATTTATCTTAGAAAAAGATGTGATTATCTTATATTTAAATGGCAAAAATCAAGAAATGGAAGGTAGAAAGAAAAAAAAAACTACTGTAATAAAGTCTTCCAATCTGTCTGTCAAAGATGAGTTTGTTAATTTGAATTTTGAATGCAAAAGACAAAATAAAGCAGAAAATTAAACTAATGTGGCACGCATATTTTTGGTAGAAGGTAACATTTAAAATATAAGATTTGTTGCTCATCATATTATAGACTTTTCCTTATAAAAGTCATTTCTACCTAAAACTAGAAGTCATTTGGTACAGGGCAAAGATCATTCTTTTCATTGATATAAAAAATAGATTTGTTTGCGAATGATAAAACAAGATTAAATGATTCCATAATTTACTTGACAATAATAGTGATAATCACACTTGATCAAATATTTTTGGAGAATTTAAAATCTCAACTCATACTTATACATCACACCTCATATTATATATGTTTTTATCATTATACTTATGTGAATAATCATCAAATTATAAAAAAAATATGAGTTTTATTGGAAATTTTGGTGATATATTGAAAATTTTTAAAAAAATATGATTTTTTTAAATTTCGATAAAAAAATTTCAGAAAAATAGAAATTTCCAATACCGAAAATTTTCGATACCATATCTGAAAATTCACAAAATTACTAGAAAGTTCTTCGTTGGACACCCAAATTTATTCACATATTTTTGAAATAAAATAAATTAGAAGGGTTTATATATAACTCCAAAGTCATGTTAAACCCTTGTCACTTTGTGTACAAGCTAATCACAAGCACTTTGTGAACATTAATTGTCATATGTAGCAAAAAAAAAAAAAACTAAAATGAAGATTTAATATCTGATTTCAATAGTATATACTTTCACATAATTAAAAAAATGTCATTAATTCAATTCGACTATTCGATCTGAACCATCTACGTTCTATTATTAAATTCGATTTAAATAAATTTAAATGAATTTCAATGTTTTTGTCTAGTTCAATAAACTTAATTTTAATTTTTAAAACGGAGGTGAAGTTGAAGTTTCAGAAAATATGAATATCAAATTTAAATAGACCATATTAACAGGTGCGATATTCTTTTTTCTCAATTTTTTTTGTAGGAATAATTACTAAAAAATTTTACATAAAAATTCCATTTTTTTTAAAGAATAAATTACAATTGAATTCTAATACTCATAATACAAATAAAAGTGGTTCAAATATCTTCTATACTTAAAATTCATTTTTAAAACTTTAATTACTCTTGCTAAAAAATTACAAGACCTTTAATTAATTAATTTTTAAATCAATTTTTGAATAACTTAATTAAAATTATTAATTATTAATACATTATATAATAAAAAAAAATTATTTATTTATTTATTTTTTAAAATTTAAGACCTAAAAACAAGATATTGAAATAGGGGAAACAAAAAAATAAAAATAACTAAATAAAGAGACTAAAAATGCATTTAAACAAATATAAGATTTAATATCAAACTGTCGGTTAATAAACATGTATTTTTTATATGTTGATAAAAATAGTTAATAGTATTACTATTTATCACTAGTTATTAATTGTTTACTTATTATAAAAAAATCTTTTTGTAAGATAAAAAGTATATGTCTATCTTTTTATTTTTATTTATCTTAGAAAAAGATGTGATTATCTTATATTTAAATGGCAAAAATCAAGAAATGGAAGGTAGAAAGAAAAAAAAAACTACTGTAATAAAGTCTTCCAATCTGTCTGTCAAAGATGAGTTTGTTAATTTGAATTTTGAATGCAAAAGACAAAATAAAGCAGAAAATTAAACTAATGTGGCACGCATATTTTTGGTAGAAGGTAACATTTAAAATATAAGATTTGTTGCTCATCATATTATAGACTTTTCCTTATAAAAGTCATTTCTACCTAAAACTAGAAGTCATTTGGTACAGGGCAAAGATCATTCTTTTCATTGATATAAAAAATAGATTTGTTTGCGAATGATAAAACAAGATTAAATGATTCCATAATTTACTTGACAATAATAGTGATAATCACACTTGATCAAATATTTTTGGAGAATTTAAAATCTCAACTCATACTTATACATCACACCTCATATTATATATGTTTTTATCATTATACTTATGTGAATAATCATCAAATTATAAAAAAAATATGAGTTTTATTGGAAATTTTGGTGATATATTGAAAATTTTTAAAAAAATATGATTTTTTTAAATTTCGATAAAAAAATTTCAGAAAAATAGAAATTTCCAATACCGAAAATTTTCGATACCATATCTGAAAATTCACAAAATTACTAGAAAGTTCTTCGTTGGACACCCAAATTTATTCACATATTTTTGAAATAAAATAAATTAGAAGGGTTTATATATAACTCCAAAGTCATGTTAAACCCTTGTCACTTTGTGTACAAGCTAATCACAAGCACTTTGTGAACATTAATTGTCATATGTAGCAAAAAAAAAAAAAACTAAAATGAAGATTTAATATCTGATTTCAATAGTATATACTTTCACATAATTAAAAAAATGTCATTAATTCAATTCGACTATTCGATCTGAACCATCTACGTTCTATTATTAAATTCGATTTAAATAAATTTAAATGAATTTCAATGTTTTTGTCTAGTTCAATAAACTTAATTTTAATTTTTAAAACGGAGGTGAAGTTGAAGTTTCAGAAAATATGAATATCAAATTTAAATAGACCATATTAACAGGTGCGATATTCTTTTTTCTCAATTTTTTTTGTAGGAATAATTACTAAAAAATTTTACATAAAAATTCCATTTTTTTTAAAGAATAAATTACAATTGAATTCTAATACTCATAATACAAATAAAAGTGGTTCAAATATCTTCTATACTTAAAATTCATTTTTAAAACTTTAATTACTCTTGCTAAAAAATTACAAGACCTTTAATTAATTAATTTTTAAATCAATTTTTGAATAACTTAATTAAAATTATTAATTATTAATACATTATATAATAAAAAAAAATTATTTATTTATTTATTTTTTAAAATTTAAGACCTAAAAACAAGATATTGAAATAGGGGAAACAAAAAAATAAAAATAACTAAATAAAGAGACTAAAAATGCATTTAAACAAATATAAGATTTAATATCAAACTGTCGGTTAATAAACATGTATTTTTTATATGTTGATAAAAATAGTTAATAGTATTACTATTTATCACTAGTTATTAATTGTTTACTTATTATAAAAAAATCTTTTTGTAAGATAAAAAGTATATGTCTATCTTTTTATTTTTATTTATCTTAGAAAAAGATGTGATTATCTTATATTTAAATGGCAAAAATCAAGAAATGGAAGGTAGAAAGAAAAAAAAAAACTACTGTAATAAAGTCTTCCAATCTGTCTGTCAAAGATGAGTTTGTTAATTTGAATTTTGAATGCAAAAGACAAAATAAAGCAGAAAATTAAACTAATGTGGCACGCATATTTTTGGTAGAAGGTAACATTTAAAATATAAGATTTGTTGCTCATCATATTATAAACTTTTCCTTATAAAAGTCATTTCTACCTAAAACTAGAAGTCATTTGGTACAGGGCAAAGATCATTCTTTTCATTGATATAAAAAAATAGATTTGTTTGCGAATGATAAAACAAGATTAAATGATTCCATAATTTACTTGACAATAATAGTGATAATCACACTTGATCAAATATTTTTGGAGAATTTAAAATCTCAACTCATACTTATACATCACACCTCATATTATATATGTTTTTATCATTATACTTATGTGAATAATCATCAAATTATAAAAAAAATATGAGTTTTATTGGAAATTTTGGTGATATATTGAAAATTTTTAAAAAAATATGATTTTTTTAAATTTCGTTAAAAAAATTTCAGAAAAATAGAAATTTCCAATACCGAAAATTTTCGATACCATATCTGAAAATTCACAAAATTACTAGAAAGTTCTTCGTTGGACACCCAAATTTATTCACATATTTTTGAAATAAAATAAATTAGAAGGGTTTATATATAACTCCAAAGTCATGTTAAACCCTTGTCACTTTGTGTACAAGCTAATCACAAGCACTTTGTGAACATTAATTGACATATGTAGCAAAAAAAAAAAAAACTAAAATGAAGATTTAATATCTGATTTCAATAGTATATACTTTCACATAATTAAAAAAATGTCATTAATTTAATTCGACTATTCGATCTGAACCATCTACGTTCTATTATTAAATTCGATTTAAATAAATTTAAATGAATTTCAATGTTTTTGTCTAGTTCAATAAACTTAATTTTAATTTTTAAAACGGAGGTGAAGTTGAAGTTTCAGAAAATATGAATATCAAATTTAAATAGACCATATTAACAGGTGCGATATTCTTTTTTCTCAATTTTTTTTGTAGGAATAATTACTAAAAAATTTTACATAAAAATTCCATTTTTTTTAAAGAATAAATTACAATTGAATTCTAATACTCATAATACAAATAAAAGTGGTTCAAATATCTTCTATACTTAAAATTCATTTTGAAAACTTTAATTACTCTTGCTAAAAAATTACAAGACCTTTAATTAATTAATTTTTAAATCAATTTTTGAATAACTTAATTAAAATTATTAATTATTAATACATTATATAATAAAAAAAATTATTTATTTATTTATTTTTTAAAATTTAAGACCTAAAAACAAGATATTGAAATAGGGGAAACAAAAAATTAAAAATAACTAAATAAAGAGACTAAAAATGCATTTAAACAAATATAAGATTTAATATCAAACTGTCGGTTAATAAACATGTATTTTTTATATGTTGATAAAAATAGTTAATAGTATTACTATTTATCACTAGTTATTAATTGTTTACTTATTATAAAAAAATCTTTTTGTAAGATAAAAAGTATATGTCTATCTTTTTATTTTTATTTATCTTAGAAAAAGATGTGATTATCTTATATTTAAATGGCAAAAATCAAGAAATGGAAGGTAGAAAGAAAAAAAAAACTACTGTAATAAAGTCTTCCAATCTGTCTGTCAAAGATGAGTTTGTTAATTTGAATTTTGAATGCAAAAGACAAAATAAAGCAGAAAATTAAACTAATGTGGCACGCATATTTTTGGTAGAAGGTAACATTTAAAATATAAGATTTGTTGCTCATCATATTATAAACTTTTCCTTATAAAAGTCATTTCTACCTAAAACTAGAAGTCATTTGGTACAGGGCAAAGATCATTCTTTTCATTGATATAAAAAATAGATTTGTTTGCGAATGATAAAACAAGATTAAATGATTCCATAATTTACTTGACAATAATAGTGATAATCACACTTGATCAAATATTTTTGGAGAATTTAAAATCTCAACTCATACTTATACATCACACCTCATATTATATATGTTTTTATCATTATACTTATGTGAATAATCATCAAATTATAAAAAAAATATGAGTTTTATTGGAAATTTTGGTGATATATTGAAAATTTTTAAAAAAATATGATTTTTTTAAATTTCGATAAAAAAATTTCAGAAAAATAGAAATTTCCAATACCGAAAATTTTCGATACCATATTTGAAAATTCACAAAATTACTAGAAAGTTCGTCGTTGGACACCCAAATTTATTCACATATTTTTGAAATAAAATAAATTAGAAGGGTTTATATATAACTCCAAAGTCATGTTAAACCCTTGTGTACAAGCTAATCACAAGCACTTTGTGAACATTAATTGTCATATGTAGCAAAAAAAAAAAACTAAAATGAAGATTTAATATCTGATTTCAATAGTATATACTTTCACATAATTAAAAAAATGTCATTAATTCAATTCGACTATTCGATCTGAACCATCTACGTTCTATTATTAAATTCGATTTAAATAAATTTAAATGAATTTCAATGTTTTTGTCTAGTTCAATAAACTTAATTTTAATTTTTAAAACGGAGGTGAAGTTGAAGTTTCAGAAAATATGAATATCAAATTTAAATAGACCATATTAACAGGTGCGATATTCTTTTTTCTCAATTTTTTTTGTAGGAATAATTACTAAAAAATTTTACATAAAAATTCCATTTTTTTTAAAGAATAAATTACAATTGAATTCTAATACTCATAATACAAATAAAAGTGGTTCAAATATCTTCTATACTTAAAATTCATTTTGAAAACTTTAATTACTCTTGCTAAAAAATTACAAGACCTTTAATTAATTAATTTTTAAATCAATTTTTGAATAACTTAATTAAAATTATTAATAAATTATATAATAAAAAAAATTTTATTTATTTTTTATTTTTTAAAATTTAAGACCTAAAAACAAGATATTGAAATAGGGGAAACAAAAAATTAAAAATAACTAAATAAAGAGACTAAAAATGCATTTAAACAAATATAAGATTTAATATCAAACTGTCGGTTAATAAACATGTATTTTTTATATGTTGATAAAAATAGTTAATAGTATTACTATTTATCACTAGTTATTAATTGTTTACTTATTATAAAAAAATCTTTTTGTAAGATAAAAAGTATATGTCTATCTTTTTATTTTTATTTATCTTAGAAAAAGATGTGATTATCTTATATTTAAATGGCAAAAATCAAGAAATGGAAGGTAGAAAGAAAAAAAAACTACTGTAATAAAGTCTTCCAATCTGTCTGTCAAAGATGAGTTTGTTAATTTGAATTTTGAATGCAAAAGACAAAATAAAGCAGAAAATTAAACTAATGTGGCACGCATATTTTTGGTAGAAGGTAACATTTAAAATATAAGATTTGTTGCTCATCATATTATAAACTTTTCCCTATAAAAGTCATTTCTACCTAAAACTAGAAGTCATTTGGTACAGGACAAAGATCATTCTTTTCATTGATATAAAAAATAGATTTGTTTGCGAATGATAAAACAAGATTAAATGATTTCATAATTTACTTGACAATAATAGTGATAATCAGACTTGATCAAATTTTTTTGGAGAATTTAAAATCTCAACTCATACTTATACATCACACCTCATATTATATATGTTTTTATCATTATACTTATGTGAATAATCATCAAATTATAAAAAAAATATGAGTTTTATTGGAAATTTTGGTGATATATTGAAAATTTTTAAAAAAATATGATTTTTTTAAATTTCGATAAAAAAATTTCAGAAAAATAGAAATTTCCAATACCGAAAATTTTCGATACCATATCTGAAAATTCACAAAATTACTTGAAAGTCCGTCGTTGGACACCCAAATTTATTCACATATTTTTGAAATAAAATAAATTAGAAGGGTTTATATATAACTCCAAAGTCATGTTAAACCCTTGTCACTTTGTGTACAAGCTAATCACAAGCACTTTGTGAACATTAATTGTCATATCTAGCAAAAAAAAAAAAACTAAAATGAAGATTTAATATCTGATTTCAATAGTATATACTTTCACATAATTAAAAAAATGTCATTAATTCAATTCGACTATTCGATCTGAACCATCTACGTTCTTTTATTAAATTCGATTTAAATAAATTTAAATGAATTTCAATGTTTTTGTCTAGTTCAATAAACTTAATTTTAATTTTTAAAACGGAGGTGAAGTTGAAGTTTCAGAAAATATGAATATCAAATTTAAATAGACCATATTAACAGGTGCGATATTCTTTTTTCTCAATTTTTTTTGTAGGAATAATTACTAAAAAATTTTACATAAAAATTCCATTTTTTTTAAAGAATAAATTACAATTGAATTCTAATACTCATAATACAAATAAAAGTGGTTCAAATATCTTCTATACTTAAAATTCATTTTGAAAACTTTAATTACTCTTGCAAAAAAATTACAAGACCTTTAATTAATTAATTTTTAAATCAATTTTTGAATAACTTAATTAAAATTATTAATTATTAATACATTATATAATAAAAAAAATTTATTAATTTTTTATTTTTTAAAATTTAAGACCTAAAAACAAGATATTGAAATAGGGGAAACAAAAAATTAAAAATAACTAAATAAAGAGACTAAAAATGCATTTAAACAAATATAAGATTTAATATCAAACTGTCGGTTCATAAACATGTATTTTTTATATGTTGATAAAAATAGTTAATAGTATTACTATTTATCACTAGTTATTAATTGTTTACTTATTATAAAAAAATCTTTTTGTAAGATAAAAAGTATATGTCTATCTTTTTATTTTTATTTATCTTAGAAAAAGATGTGATTATCTTATATTTAAATGGCAAAAATCAAGAAATGGAAGGTAGAAAGAAAAAAAACTACTGTAATAAAGTCTTCCAATCTGTCTGTCAAAGATGAGTTTGTTAATTTGAATTTTGAATGCAAAAGACAAAATAAAGCAGAAAATTAAACTAATGTGGCACGCATATTTTTGGTAGAAGGTAACATTTAAAATATAAGATTTGTTGCTCATCATATTATAAACTTTACCTTATAAAAGTCATTTCTACCTAAAACTAGAAGTCATTTGGTACAGGGCAAAGATCATTCTTTTCATTGATATAAAAAATAGATTTGTTTGCGAATGATAAAACAAGATTAAATGATTTCATAATTTACTTGACAATAATAGTGATAATCACACTTGATCAAATTTTTTTGGAGAATTTAAAATCTCAACTCATACTTATACATCACACCTCATATTATATATGTTTTCATCATTATACTTATGTGAATAATCATCAAATTATAAAAAAAATATGAGTTTTATTGGAAATTTTTGTGATATATTGAAAATTTTTAAAAAAATATGATTTTTTTAAATTTCGATAAAAAAATTTCAGAAAAATAGAAATTTCCAATACCGAAAATTTTCGATACCATATCTGAAAATTCACAAAATTACTAGAAAGTTCGTCGTTGGACACCCAAATTTATTCACATATTTTTGAAATAAAATAAATTAGAAGGGTTTATATATAACTCCAAAGTCATGTTAAACCCTTGTCACTTTGTGTACAATCTAATCACAAGCACTTTGTGAACATTAATTGTCATATCTAGCAAAAAAAAAAAACTAAAATGAAGATTTAATATCTGATTTCAATAGTATATACTTTCACATAATTAAAAAAATGTCATTAATTCAATTCGACTATTCGATCTGAACCATCTACGTTCTATTATTAAATTCGATTTAAATAATTTTAAATGAATTTCAATGTTTTTGTCTAGTTCAATAAACTTAATTTTAATTTTTAAAACGGAGGTGAAGTTGAAGTTTCAGAAAATATGAATATTAAATTTAAATAGACCATATTAACATGTGCGATATTCTTTTTTCTCAATTTTTTTTGTAGGAATAATTACTAAAAAAATTTACATAAAAATTCCATTTTTTTTAAAGAATAAATTACAATTGAATTCTAATACTCATAATACAAATAAAAGTGGTTCAAATATCTTCTATACTTAAAATTCATTTTGAAAACTTTAATTACTCTTGCTAAAAAATTACAAGACCTTTAATTAATTAATTTTTAAATCAATTTTTGAATAACTTAATTAAAATTATTAATTATTAATACATTATATAATAAAAAAAAATTTATTTATTTTTTATTTTTTAAAATTTAAGACCTAAAAACAAGATATTGAAATAGGGGAAACAAAAAATTAAAAATAACTAAATAAAGAGACTAAAATTGCATTTAAACAAATATAAGATTTAATATCAAACTGTCGGTTAATAAACATGTATTTTTTATATGTTGATAAAAATAGTTAATAGTATTACTATTTATCACTAGTTATTAATTGTTTACTTATTATAAAAAAATCTTTTTGTAAGATAAAAAGTATATGTCTATCTTTTTATTTTTATTTATCTTAGAAAAAGATGTGATTATCTTATATTTAAATGGCAAAAATCAAGAAATGGAAGGTAGAAAGAAAAAAAAAACTACTGTAATAAAGTCTTCCAATCTGTCTGTCAAAGATGAGTTTGTTAATTTGAATTTTGAATGCAAAAGACAAAATAAAGCAGAAAATTAAACTAATGTGGCACGCATATTTTTGGTAGAAGGTAACATTTAAAATATAAGATTTGTTGCTCATCATATTATAAACTTTTCCTTATAAAAGTCATTTCTACCTAAAACTAGAAGTCATTTGGTACAGGGCAAAGATCATTCTTTTCATTGATATAAAAAATAGTTTTGTTTGCGAATGATAAAACAAGATTAAATGATTTCATAATTTACTTGACAATAATAGTGATAATCACACTTGATCAAATTTTTTTGGAGAATTTAAAATCTCAACTCATACTTATACATCACACCTCATATTATATATGTTTTCATCATTATACTTATGTGAATAATCATCAAATTATAAAAAAAATATGAGTTTTATTGGAAATTTTCGTGATATATTGAAAATTTTAAAAAAAATATGATTTTTTTAAATTTCGATAAAAAAATTTCAGAAAAATAGAAATTTCCAATACCGAAAATTTTCGATACCATATCTGAAAATTCACAAAATTACTAGAAAGTCCGTCGTTGGACACCCAAATTTATTCACATATTTTTGAAATAAAATAAATTAGAAGGGTTTATATATAACTCCAAAGTCATGTTAAACCCTTGTCACTTTGTGTACAAGCTAATCACAAGCACTTTGTGAACATTAATTGTCATATCTAGCAAAAAAAAAAAAACTAAAATGAAGATTTAATATCTGATTTCAATAGTATATACTTTCACATAATTAAAAAAATGTCATTAATTCAATTCGACTATTCGATCTGAACCATCTACGTTCTATTATTAAATTCGATTTAAATAATTTTAAATGAATTTCAATGTTTTTGTCTAGTTCAATAAACTTAATTTTAATTTTTCAAACGGAGGTGAAGTTGAAGTTTCAGAAAATATGAATATCAAATTTAAATAGACCATATTAACAGGTGCGATATTCTTTTTTCTCAATTTTTTTGTAGGAATAATTACTAAAAAATTTTACATAAAAATTCCATTTTTTTAAAGAATAAATTACAATTGAATTCTAATACTCATAATACAAATAAAAGTGGTTCAAATATCTTCTATACTTAAAATTCATTTTGAAAACTTTAATTACTCTTGCTAAAAAATTACAAGACCTTTAATTAATTAATTTTTAAATCAATTTTTGAATAACTTAATTAAAATTATTAATTATTAATACATTATATAATAAAAAAAAAATTATTTATTTTTTATTTTTTAAAATTTAAGACCTAAAAACAAGATATTGAAATAGGGGAAACAAAAAATTAAAAATAACTAAATAAAGAGACTAAAAATGCATTTAAACAAATATAAGATTTAATATCAAACTGTCGGTTAATAAACATGTCTTTTTTATATGTTGATAAAAATAGTTAATAGTATTACTATTTATCACTAGTTATTAATTGTTTACTTATTATAAAAAAATCTTTTTGTAAGATAAAAAGTATATGTCTATCTTTTTATTTTTATTTATCTTAGAAAAAGATGTGATTATCTTATATTTAAATGGCAAAAATCAAGAAATGGAAGGTAGAAAGAAAAAAAAACTACTGTAATAAAGTCTTCCAATCTGTCTGTCAAAGATGAGTTTGTTAATTTGAATTTTGAATGCAAAAGACAAAATAAAGCAGAAAATTAAACTAATGTGGCACGCATATTTTTGGTAGAAGGTAACATTTAAAATATAAGATTTGTTGCTCATCATATTATAAACTTTTCCTTATAAAAGGCATTTCTACCTAAAACTAGAAGTCATTTGGTACAGGGCAAAGATCATTCTTTTCATTGATATAAAAAATAGATTTGTTTGCGAATGATAAAACAAGATTAAATGATTTCATAATTTACTTGACAATAATAGTGATAATCAAACTTGATCAAATTTTTTTGGAGAATTTAAAATCTCAACTTATACTTATACATCACACCTCATATTATATATGTTTTTATCATTATACTTATGTGAATAATCATCAAATTATAAAAAAAATATGAGTTTTATTGGAAATTTTTGTGATATATTGAAAATTTTTAAAAAAATATGATTTTTTTAAATTTCGATAAAAAAATTTCAGAAAAATAGAAATTTCCAATACCGAAAATTTTCGATACCATATCTGAAAATTCACAAAATTACTAGAAAGTTCGTCGTTGGACACCCAAATTTATTCACATATTTTTGAAATAAAATAAATTAGAAGGGTTTATATATAACTCCAAAGTCATGTTAAACCCTTGTCACTTTGTGTACAAGCTAATCACAAGCACTTTGTGAACATTAATTGACATATGTAGCAAAAAAAAAAAAAACTAAAATGAAGATTTAATATCTGATTTCAATAGTATATACTTTCACATAATTAAAAAAATGTCATTAATTCAATTCGACTATTCGATCTGAACCATCTACGTTCTATTATTAAATTCGATTTAAATAAATTTAAATGAATTTCAATGTTTTTGTCTAGTTCAATAAACTTAATTTTAATTTTTAAAACGGAGGTGAAGTTGAAGTTTCAGAAAATATGAATATCAAATTTAAATAGACCATATTAACAGGTGCGATATTCTTTTTTCTCAATTTTTTTTGTAGGAATAATTACTAAAAAATTTTACATAAAAATTCCATTTTTTTTAAAGAATAAATTACAATTGAATTCTAATACTCATAATACAAATAAAAGTGGTTCAAATATCTTCTATACTTAAAATTCATTTTGAAAACTTTAATTACTCTTGCTAAAAAATTACAAGACCTTTAATTAATTAATTTTTAAATCAATTTTTGAATAACTTAATTAAAATTATTAATTATTAATACATTATATAATATAAAAAAATTATTTATTTATTTTTTTTTTAAAATTTAAGACCTAAAAACAAGATATTGAAATAGGGGAAACAAAAAATTAAAAATAACTAAATAAAGAGACTAAAAATGCATTTAAACAAATATAAGATTTAATATCAAACTGTCGGTTAATAAACATGTATTTTTTATATGTTGATAAAAATAGTTAATAGTATTACTATTTATCACTAGTTATTAATTGTTTACTTATTATAAAAAAAATCTTTTTGTAAGATAAAAAGTATATGTCTATCTTTTTATTTTTATTTATCTTAGAAAAAGATGTGATTATCTTATATTTAAATGGCAAAAATCAAGAAATGGAAGGTAGAAAGAAAAAAAAACTACTGTAATAAAGTCTTCCAATCTGTCTGTCAAAGATGAGTTTGTTAATTTGAATTTTGAATGCAAAAGACAAAATAAAGCAGAAAATTAAACTAATGTGGCACGCATATTTTTGGTAGAAGGTAACATTTAAAATATAAGATTTGTTGCTCATCATATTATAAACTTTTCCTTATAAAAGTCATTTCTACCTAAAACTAGAAGTCATTTGGTACAGGGCAAAGATCATTCTTTTCATTGATATAAAAAATAGATTTGTTTGCGAATGATAAAACAAGATTAAATGATTCCATAATTTACTTGACAATAATAGTGATAATCACACTTGATCAAATTTTTTTGGAGAATTTAAAATCTCAACTCATACTTATACATCACACCTCATATTATATATGTTTTTATCATTATACTTATGTGAATAATCATCAAATTATAAAAAAAATATGAGTTTTATTGGAAATTTTGGTGATATATTGAAAATTTTAAAAAAAATATGATTTTTTTAAATTTCGATAAAAAAATTTCAGAAAAATAGAAATTTCCAATACCGAAAATTTTCGATACCATATCTGAAAATTCACAAAATTACTAGAAAGTCCGTCGTTGGACACCCAAATTTATTCACATATTTTTGAAATAAAATAAATTAGAAGGGTTTATATATAACTCCAAAGTCATGTTAAACCCTTGTCACTTTGTGTACAAGCTAATCACAAGCACTTTGTGAACATTAATTGTCATATCTAGCAAAAAAAAAAAAAACTAAAATGAAGATTTAATATCTGATTTCAATAGTATATACTTTCACATAATTAAAAAAAATGTCATTAATTCAATTCGACTATTCGATCTGAACCATCTACGTTCTATTATTAAATTCGATTTAAATAATTTTAAATGAATTTCAATGTTTTTGTCTAGTTCAATAAACTTAATTTTAATTTTTAAAACGGAGGTGAAGTTGAAGTTTCAGAAAATATGAATATCAAATTTAAATAGACCATATTAACAGGTGCGATATTCTTTTTTCTCAATTTTTTTTGTAGGAATAATTACTAAAAAAATTTACATAAAAATTCCATTTTTTTTAAAGAATAAATTACAATTGAATTCTAATACTCATAATACAAATAAAAGTGGTTCAAATATCTTCTATACTTAAAATTCATTTTGAAAACTTTAATTACTCTTGCTAAAAAATTACAAGACCTTTAATTAATTAATTTTTAAATCAATTTTTGAATAACTTAATTAAAATTATTAATTATTAATACATTATATAATAAAAAAATTATTTATTTATTTATTTTTTAAAATTTAAGACCTAAAAACAAGATATTGAAATAGGGGAAACAAAAAATTAAAAATAACTAAATAAAGAGACTAAAAATGCATGTAAACAAATATAAGATTTAATATCAAACTGTCGGTTAATAAACATGTATTTTTTATATGTTGATAAAAATAGTTAATAGTATTACTATTTATCACAAGTTATTAATTGTTTACTTATTATAAAAAAATCTTTTTGTAAGATAAAAAGTATATGTCTATCTTTTTATTTTTATTTATCTTAGAAAAAGATGTGATTATCTTATATTTAAATGGCAAAAATCAAGAAATGGAAGGTAGAAAGAAAAAAAAAACTACTGTAATAAAGTCTTCCAATCTGTCTGTCAAAGATGAGTTTGTTAATTTGAATTTTGAATGCAAAAGACAAAATAAAGCAGAAAATTAAACTAATGTGGCACGCATATTTTTGGTAGAAGGTAACATTTAAAATATAAGATTTGTTGCTCATCATATTATAAACTTTTCCTTATAAAAGTCATTTCTACCTAAAACTAGAAGTCATTTGGTACAGGGCAAAGATCATTCTTTTCATTGATATAAAAAATAGATTTGTTTGCGAATGATAAAACAAGATTAAATGATTCCATAATTTACTTGACAATAATAGTGATAATCACACTTGATCAAATTTTTTTGGAGAATTTAAAATCTCAACTCATACTTATACATCACACCTCATATTATATATGTTTTTATCATTATACTTATGTGAATAATCATCAAATTATAAAAAAAATATGAGTTTTATTGGAAATTTTGGTGATATATTGAAAATTTTAAAAAAAATATGATTTTTTTAAATTTCGATAAAAAAATTTCAGAAAAATAGAAATTTCCAATACCGAAAATTTTCGATACCATATCTGAAAATTCACAAAATTACTAGAAAGTCCGTCGTTGGACACCCAAATTTATTCACATATTTTTGAAATAAAATAAATTAGAAGGGTTTATATATAACTCCAAAGTCATGTTAAACCCTTGTCACTTTGTGTACAAGCTAATCACAAGCACTTTGTGAACATTAATTGTCATATCTAGCAAAAAAAAAAACTAAAATGAAGATTTAATATCTGATTTCAATAGTATATACTTTCACATAATTAAAAAAATGTCATTAATTCAATTCGACTATTCGATCTGAACCATCTACGTTCTATTATTAAATTCGATTTAAATAATTTTAAATGAATTTCAATGTTTTTGTCTAGTTCAATAAACTTAATTTTAATTTTTAAAACGGAGGTGAAGTTGAAGTTTCAGAAAATATGAATATCAAATTTAAATAGACCATATTAACAGGTGCGATATTCTTTTTTCTCAATTTTTTTTGTAGGAATAATTACTAAAAAAATTTACATAAAAATTCCATTTTTTTAAAGAATAAATTACAATTGAATTCTAATACTCATAATACAAATAAAAGTGGTTCAAATATCTTCTATACTTAAAATTCATTTTGAAAACTTTAATTACTCTTGCTAAAAAATTACAAGACCTTTAATTAATTAATTTTTAAATCAATTTTTGAATAACTTAATTAAAATTATTAATTATTAATACATTATATAATAAAAAAAAATTTATTTATTTTTTATTTTTTAAAATTTAAGACCTAAAAACAAGATATTGAAATAGGGGAAACAAAAAATTAAAAATAACTAAATAAAGAGACTAAAAATGCATTTAAACAAATATAAGATTTAATATCAAACTGTCGGTTAATAAACATGTATTTTTTATATGTTGATAAAAATAGTTAATAGTATTACTATTTATCACTAGTTATTAATTGTTTACTTATTATAAAGAAATCTTTTTGTAAGATAAAAAGTATATGTCTATCTTTTTATTTTTATTTATCTTAGAAAAAGATGTGATTATCTTATATTTAAATGGCAAAAATCAAGAAATGGAAGGTAGAAAGAAAAAAAAACTACTGTAATAAAGTCTTCCAATCTGTCTCTCAAAGATTAGTTTGTTAATTTGAATTTTGAATGCAAAAGACAAAATAAAGCAGAAAATTAAACTAATGTGGCACGCATATTTTTGGTAGAAGGTAACATTTAAAATATAAGATTTGTTGCTCATCATATTATAAACATTTCCTTATAAAAGTCATTTCTACCTAAAACTAGAAGTCAATTGGTACAGGGCAAAGATCATTCTTTTCATTGATATAAAAAATAGATTTGTTTGCGAATGATAAAACAAGATTAAATGATTTCATAATTTACTTGACAATAATAGTGATAATCACACTTGATCAAATTTTTTTGGAGAATTTAAAATCTCAACTCATACTTATACATCACACCTCATATTATATATGTTTTTATCATTATACTTATGTGAATAATCATCAAATTATAAAAAAATATGAGTTTTATTGGAAATTTTTGTGATATATTGAAAATTTTAAAAAAAATATGATTTTTTTAAATTTCGATAAAAAAATTTCAGAAAAATAAAAATTTCCAATACCGAAAATTTTCGATACCATATCTGAAAATTCACAAAATTACTACAAAGTTCGTCGTTGGACACCCAAATTTATTCACATATTTTTGAAATAAAATAAATTAGAAGGGTTTATATATAACTCCAAAGTCATGTTAAACCCTTGTCACTTTGTGTACAAGCTAATCACAAGCACTTTGTGAACATTAATTGACATATGTAGCAAAAAAAAAAAAACTAAAATGAAGATTTAATATCTGATTTCAATAGTATATACTTTCACATAATTAAAAAAATGTCATTAATTCAATTCGACTATTCGATCTGAACCATCTACGTTCTATTATTAAATTCGATTTAAATAAATTTAAATGAATTTCAATGTTTTTGTCTAGTTCAATAAACTTAATTTTAATTTTTAAAACGGAGGTGAAGTTGAAGTTTCAGAAAATATGAATATCAAATTTAAATAGACCATATTAACAGGTGCGATATTCTTTTTTCTCAATTTTTTTTGTAGGAATAATTACTAAAAAATTTTACATAAAAATTCCATTTTTTTTAAAGAATAAATTACAATTGAATTCTAATACTCATAATACAAATAAAAGTGGTTCAAATATCTTCTATACTTAAAATTCATTTTGAAAACTTTAATTACTCTTGCTAAAAAATTACAAGACCTTTAATTAATTAATTTTTAAATCAATTTTTGAATAACTTAATTAAAATTATTAATTATTAATACATTATATAATATAAAAAAATTATTTATTTATTTTTTTTTTAAAATTTAAGACCTAAAAACAAGATATTGAAATAGGGGAAACAAAAAATTAAAAATAACTAAATAAAGAGACTAAAAATGCATTTAAACAAATATAAGATTTAATATCAAACTGTCGGTTAATAAACATGTATTTTTTATATGTTGATAAAAATAGTTAATAGTATTACTATTTATCACTAGTTATTAATTGTTTACTTATTATAAAAAAAATCTTTTTGTAAGATAAAAAGTATATGTCTATCTTTTTATTTTTATTTATCTTAGAAAAAGATGTGATTATCTTATATTTAAATGGCAAAAATCAAGAAATGGAAGGTAGAAAGAAAAAAAAAACTACTGTAATAAAGTCTTCCAATCTGTCTGTCAAAGATGAGTTTGTTAATTTGAATTTTGAATGCAAAAGACAAAATAAAGCAGAAAATTAAACTAATGTGGCACGCATATTTTTGGTAGAAGGTAACATTTAAAATATAAGATTTGTTGCTCATCATATTATAAACTTTTCCTTATAAAAGTCATTTCTACCTAAAACTAGAAGTCATTTGGTACAGGGCAAAGATCATTCTTTTCATTGATATAAAAAATAGATTTGTTTGCGAATGATAAAATAAGATTAAATGATTTCATAATTTACTTGACAATAATAGTGATAATCACACTTGATCAAATTTTTTTGGAGAATTTAAAATCTCAACTCATACTTATACATCACACCTCATATTATATATGTTTTTATCATTATACTTATGTGAATAATCATCAAATTATAAAAAAAATATGAGTTTTATTGGAAATTTTGGTGATATATTGAAAATTTTAAAAAAAATATGATTTTTTTAAATTTCGATAAAAAAATTTCAGAAAAATAGAAATTTCCAATACCGAAAATTTTCGATACCATATCTGAAAATTCACAAAATTACTAGAAAGTTCGTCGTTGGACACCCAAATTTATTCACATATTTTTGAAATAAAATAAATTAGAAGGGTTTATATATAACTCCAAAGTCATGTTAAACCCTTGTCACTTTGTGTACAAGCTAATCACAAGCACTTTGTGAACATTAATTGTCATATCTAGCAAAAAAAAAAAAACTAAAATGAAGATTTAATATCTGATTTCAATAGTATATACTTTCACATAATTAAAAAAATGTCATTAATTCAATTAGACTATTCGATCTGAACCATCTACGTTCTATTATTAAATTCGATTTAAATAATTTTAAATGAATTTCAATGTTTTTGTCTAGTTCAATAAACTTAATTTTAATTTTTAAAACGGAGGTGAAGTTAAAATTTCAGAAAATATGAATATCAAATTTAAATACACCATATTAATAGGTGCGATATTCTTTTTTCTCAATTTTTTTTGTAGGAATAATTACTAAAAATTTTTACATAAAAATTCCATTTTTTTTAAAGAATAAATTACAATTGAATTCTAATACTCATAATATAAATAAAAGTGGTTCAAATATCTTCTATACTTAAAATTCATTTTGAAAACTTTAATTACTCTTGCTAAAAAATTACAAGACCTTTAATTAATTAATTTTTAAATCAATTTTTTAATAACTTAATTAAAATTATTAATTATTAATACATTATATAATAAAAAAAAATTTATTTATTTTTTATTTTTTAAAATTTAAGACCTAAAAACAAGATATTGAAATAGGGGAAACAAAAAATTAAAAATAACTAAATAAAGAGACTAAAAATGCATTTAAACAAATATAAGATTTAATATCAAACTGTCGGTTAATAAACATGTATTTTTTATATGTTGATAAAAATAGTTAATAGTATTACTATTTATCACTAGTTATTAATTGTTTACTTATTATAAAAAAATCTTTTTGTAAGATAAAAAGTATATGTCTATCTTTTTATTTTTATTTATCTTAGAAAAAGATGTGATTATCTTATATTTAAATGGCAAAAATCAAGAAATGGAAGGTAGAAAGAAAAAAAAACTACTGTAATAAAGTCTTCCAATCTGTCTGTCAAAGATGAGTTTGTTAATTTGAATTTTGAATGCAAAAGACAAAATAAAGCAGAAAATTAAACTAATGTGGCACGCATATTTTTGGTAGAAGGTAACATTTAAAATATAAGATTTGTTGCTCATCATATTATAAACTTTTCCTTATAAAAGACATTTCTACCTAAAACTAGAAGTCATTTGGTACAGGGCAAAGATCATTCTTTTCATTGATATAAAAAATAGATTTGTTTGCGAATGATAAAACAAGATTAAATGATTTCATAATTTACTTGACAATAATAGTGATAATCACACTTGATCAAATTTTTTTGGAGAATTTAAAATCTCAACTCATACTTATACATCACACCTCATATTATATATGTTTTTATCATTATACTTATGTGTATAATCATCAAATTATAAAAAAAATATGAGTTTTATTGGAAATTTTGGTGATATATTAAAATTTTTTAAAAAAATATGATTTTTTTAAATTTCGATAAAAAAATTTCAGAAAAATAGAAATTTCCAATACCGAAAATTTTCGATACCATATCTGAAAATTCACAAAATTACTAGAAAGTTCGTCGTTGGACACCCAAAGTTATTCACATATTTTTGAAATAAAATAAATTTGAAGGGTTTATATATAACTCCAAAGTCATGTTAAACCCTTGTCACTTTGTGTACAAGCTAATCACAAGCACTTTGTGAACATTAATTGTCATATCTAGCAAAAAAAAAAAAACTAAAATGAAGATTTAATATCTGATTTCAATAGTATATACTTTCACATAATTAAAAAAATGTCATTAATTCAATTAGACTATTCGATCTGAACCATCTACGTTCTATTATTAAATTCGATTTAAATAATTTTAAATGAATTTCAATGTTTTTGTCTAGTTCAATAAACTTAATTTTAATTTTTAAAACGGAGGTGAAGTTGAAATTTCAGAAAATATGAATATCAAATTTAAATAGACCATATTAACAGGTGCGATATTCTTTTTTCTCAATTTTTTTTGTAGGAATAATTACTAAAAAATTTTACATAAAAGTTCCATTTTTTTTAAAGAATAAATTACAATTGAATTCTAATACTCATAATACAAATAAAAGTGGTTCAAATATCTTCTATACTTAAAATTCATTTTGAAAACTTTAATTACTCTTGCTAAAAAATTACAAGACCTTTAATTAATTAATTTTTAAATCAATTTTTGAATAACTTAATTAAAATTATTAATTATTAATACATTATATAATAAAAAAAATTTATTTATTTTTTATTTTTTAAAATTTAAGACCTAAAAACAAGATATTGAAATAGGGGAAACAAAAAATTAAAAATAACTAAATAAAGAGACTAAAAATGCATTTAAACAAATATAAGATTTAATATCAAACTGTCGGTTAATAAACATGTATTTTTTATATGTTTATAAAAATAGTTAATAGTATTACTATTTATCACTAGTTATTAATTGTTTACTTATTATAAAAATATCTTTTTGTAAGATAAAAAGTATATGTCTATCTTTTTATTTTTATTTATCTTAGAAAAAGATGTGATTATCTTATATTTAAATGGCAAAAATCAAGAAATGGAAGGTAGAAAGAAAAAAAAAACTACTGTAATAAAGTCTTCCAATCTGTCTGTCAAAGATGAGTTTGTTAATTTGAATTTTAAATGCAAAAGACAAAATAAAGCAGAAAATTAAACTAATGTGGCACGCATATTTTTGGTAGAAGGTAACATTTAAAATATAAGATTTGTTTCTCATCATATTATAAACTTTTCCTTATAAAAGTCATTTCTACCTAAAACTAGAAGTCATTTGGTACAGGGCAAAGATCATTCTTTTCATTGATATAAAAAATAGATTTGTTTGCGAATGATAAAACAAGATTAAATGATTTCATAATTTACTTGACAATAATAGTGATAATCACACTTGATCAATTTTTTTTGGAGAATTTAAAATCTCAACTCATACTTATACATCACACCTCATATTATATATGTTTTTATCATTATACTTATGTGAATAATCATCAAATTATAAAAAAAATATGAGTTTTATTGGAAATTTTGGTGATATATTGAAAAAATTTTAAAAAATGTGATTTTTTTAAATTTCGATAAAAAAATTTCAGAAAAATAGAAATTTCCAATACCGAAAATTTTCGATACCATATCTGAAAATTCACAAAATTACTAGAAAGTTCGTCGTTGGACACCCAAATTTATTCACATATTTTTGAAATAAAATAAATTAGAAGGGTTTATATATAACTCCAAAGTCATGTTAAACCCTTGTCACTTTGTGTACAAGCTAATCACAAGCACTTTGTGAACATTAATTGTCATATCTAGCAAAAAAAAAAAAACTAAAATGAAGATTTAATATCTGATTTCAATAGTATATACTTTCACATAATTAAAAAAATGTCATTAATTCAATTCGACTATTCGATCTGAACCATATACGTTCTATTATTAAATTCGATTTAAATAATTTTAAATGAATTTCAATGTTTTTGTCTAGTTCAATAAACTTAATTTTAATTTTTAAAACGGAGGTGAAGTTGAAGTTTCAGAAAATATGAATATCAAATTTAAATAGACCATATTAACAGGTGCGATATTCTTTTTTCTCAATTTTTTTTGTAGGAATAATTACTAAAAAATTTTACATAAAAATTCCATTTTTTTTAAAGAATAAATTACAATTGAATTCTAATACTCATAATACAAATAAAAGTGGTTCAAATATCTTCTATACTTAAAATTCATTTTGAAAACTTTAATTACTCTTGCTAAAAAATTACAAGACCTTTAATTAATTAATTTTTAAATCAATTTTTGAATAACTTAATTAAAATTATTAATTATTAATACATTATATAATAAAAAAAAATTTATTTATTTATTTATTTTTTAAAATTTAAGACCTAAAAACAAGATATTGAAATAGGGGAAACAAAAAATTAAAAATAACTAAATAAAGAGACTAAAAATGCATTTAAACAAATATAAGATTTAATATAAAACTGTCGGTTAATAAACATGTATTTTTTATATGTTAATAAAAATAGTTAATAGTATTACTATTTATCACTAGTTATTAATTGTTTACTTATTATAAAAAAATCTTTTTGTAAGATAAAAAGTATATGTCTATCTTTTTATTTTTATTTATCTTAGAAAAAGATGTGATTATCTTATATTTAAATGGCAAAAATCAAGAAATGGAAGGTAGAAAGAAAAAAAAAACTACTGTAATAAAGTCTTCCAATCTGTCTGTCAAAGATGAGTTTGTTAATTTGAATTTTGAATGCAAAAGACAAAATAAAGCAGAAAATTAAACTAATGTGGCACGCATATTTTTGGTAGAAGGTAACATTTAAAATATAAGATTTGTTGCTCATCATATTATAAACTTTTCCTTATAAAAGTCATTTCTACCTAAAACTAGAAGTCATTTGGTACAGGGCAAAGATCATTCTTTTCATTGATATAAAAAATAGATTTGTTTGCGAATGATAAAACAAGATTAAATGATTTCATAATTTACTTGACAATAATAGTGATAATCACACTTGATCAAATTTTTTTGGAGAATTTAAAATCTCAACTCATACTTATACATCACACCTCATATTATATATGTTTTTATCATTATACTTATGTGAATAATCATCAAATTATAAAAAAAATATGAGTTTTATTGGAAATTTTGGTGATATATTAAAATTTTTTAAAAAAATATGATTTTTTTAAATTTCGATAAAAAAATTTCAGAAAAATAGAAATTTCCAATACCGAAAATTTTCGATACCATATCTGAAAATTCACAAAATTACTAGAAAGTTCGTCGTTGGACACCCAAATTTATTCACATATTTTTGAAATAAAATAAATTTGAAGGGTTTATATATAACTCCAAAGTCATGTTAAACCCTTGTCACTTTGTGTACAAGCTAATCACAAGCACTTTGTGAACATTAATTGTCATATCTAGCAAAAAAAAAAAAAAAACTAAAATGAAGATTTAATATCTGATTTCAATAGTATATACTTTCACATAATTAAAAAAATGTCATTAATTCAATTAGACTATTCGATCTGAACCATCTACGTTCTATTATTAAATTCGATTTAAATAATTTTAAATGAATTTCAATGTTTTTGTCTAGTTCAATAAACTTAATTTTAATTTTTAAAACGGAGGTGAAGTTGAAATTTCAGAAAATATGAATATCAAATTTAAATAGACCATATTAACAGGTGCGATATTCTTTTTTCTCAATTTTTTTTGTAGGAATAATTACTAAAAAATTTTACATAAAAATTCCATTTTTTTTAAAGAATAAATTACAATTGAATTCTAATACTCATAATACAAATAAAAGTGGTTCAAATATCTTCTATACTTAAAATTCATTTTGAAAACTTTAATTACTCTTGCTAAAAAATTACAAGACCTTTAATTAATTAATTTTTAAATCAATTTTTGAATAACTTAATTAAAATTATTAATTATTAATACATTATATAATAAAAAAAATTTATTTATTTTTTATTTTTTAAAATTTAAGACCTAAAAACAAGATATTGAAATAGGGGAAACAAAAAATTAAAAATAACTAAATAAAGAGACTAAAAATGCATTTAAACAAATATAAGATTTAATATCAAACTGTCGGTTAATAAACATGTATTTTTTATATGTTTATAAAAATAGTTAATAGTATTACTATTTATCACTAGTTATTAATTGTTTACTTATTATAAAAATATCTTTTTGTAAGATAAAAAGTATATGTCTATCTTTTTATTTTTATTTATCTTAGAAAAAGATGTGATTATCTTATATTTAAATGGCAAAAATCAAGAAATGGAAGGTAGAAAGAAAAAAAAAACTACTGTAATAAAGTCTTCCAATCTGTCTGTCAAAGATGAGTTTGTTAATTTGAATTTTAAATGCAAAAGACAAAATAAAGCAGAAAATTAAACTAATGTGGCACGCATATTTTTGGTAGAAGGTAACATTTAAAATATAAGATTTGTTGCTCATCATATTATAAACTTTTCCTTATAAAAGTCATTTCTACCTAAAACTAGAAGTCATTTGGTACAGGGCAAAGATCATTCTTTTCATTGATATAAAAAATAGATTTGTTTGCGAATGATAAAACAAGATTAAATGATTTCGTAATTTACTTGACAATAATAGTGATAATCACACTTGATCAATTTTTTTTGGAGAATTTAAAATCTCAACTCATACTTATACATCACACCTCATATTATATATGTTTTTATCATTATACTTATGTGAATAATCATCAAATTATAAAAAAAATATGAGTTTTATTGGAAATTTTGGTGATATATTGAAAAATTTTAAAAAAATGTGATTTTTTTAAATTTCGATAAAAAAATTTCAGAAAAATAGAAATTTCCAATATCGAAAATTTTCGATACCATATCTGAAAATTCACAAAATTACTAGAAAGTTCGTCGTTGGACACCCAAATTTATTCACATATTTTTGAAATAAAATAAATTAGAAGGGTTTATATATAACTCCAAAGTCATGTTAAACCCTTGTCACTTTGTGTACAAGCTAATCACAAGCACTTTGTGAACATTAATTGTCATATCTAGCAAAAAAAAAAAAACTAAAATGAAGATTTAATATCTGATTTCAATAGTATATACTTTCACATAATTAAAAAAATGTCATTAATTCAATTCGACTATTCGATCTGAACCATCTACGTTCTATTATTAAATTCGATTTAAATAATTTTAAATGAATTTCAATGTTTTTGTCTAGTTCAATAAACTTAATTTTAATTTTTAAAACGGAGGTGAAGTTGAAATTTCAGAAAATATGAATATCAAATTTAAATAGACCATATTAACAGGTGCGATATTCTTTTTTCTCAATTTTTTTTGTAGGAATAATTACTAAAAAAATTTACATAAAAATTCCATTTTTTTTAAAGAATAAATTACAATTGAATTCTAATACTCATAATACAAATAAAAGTGGTTCAAATATCTTCTATACTTAAAATTCATTTTGAAAACTTTAATTACTCTTGCTAAAAAATTACAAGACCTTTAATTAATTAATTTTTAAATCAATTTTTGAATAACTTAATTAAAATTATTAATTATTAATACATTATATAATAAAAAAAAATTTTATTTATTTTTTATTTTTTAAAATTTAAGACCTAAAAACAAGATATTGAAATAGGGGAAACAAAAAATTAAAAATAACTAAATAAAGAGACTAAAAATGCATTTAAACAAATATAAGATTTAATATCAAACTGTCGGTTAATAAACATGGATTTTTTATATGTTGATAAAAATAGTTAATAGTATTACTATTTATCACTAGTTATTAATTGTTTCCTTATTATAAAAAAATCTTTTTGTAAGATAAAAAGTATATGTCTATCTTTTTATTTTTATTTATCTTAGAAAAAGATGTGATTATCTTATATTTAAATGGCAAAAATCAAGAAATGGAAGGTAGAAAGAAAAAAAAACTACTGTAATAAAGTCTTCCAATCTGTCTGTCAAAGATGAGTTTGTTAATTTGAATTTTGAATGCAAAAGACAAAATAAAGCAGAAAATAAAACTAATGTGGCACGCATATTTTTGGTAGAAGGTAACATTTAAAATATAAGATTTGTTGCTCATCATATTATAAACTTTTCCTTATAAAAGTCATTTCTACCTAAAACTAGAAGTCATTTGGTACAGGGCAAAGATCATTCTTTTCATTGATATAAAAAATAGATTTGTTTGCGAATGATAAAACAAGATTAAATGATTTCATAATTTACTTGACAATAATAGTGATAATCACACTTGATCAAATTTTTTTGGAGAATTTAAAATCTCAACTCATACTTATACATCACACCTCATATTATATATGTTTTTATCATTATACTTATGTGAATAATCATCAAATTATAAAAAAAATATGAGTTTTATTGGAAATTTTGGTGATATATTGAAAATTTTTAAAAAAATATGATTTTTTTAAATTTCGATAAAAAAATTTCAGAAAAATAGAAATTTCCAATACCGAAAATTTTCGATACCATATCTAAAAATTCACAAAATTACTAGAAAGTTCGTCGTTGGACACCCAAATTTATTCACATATTTTTGAAATAAAATAAATTATAAGGGTTTATATATAACTCCAAAGTCATGTTAAACCCTTGTCACTTTGTGTACAAGCTAATCACAAGCACTTTGTGAACATTAATTGTCATATCTAGCAAAAAAAAAAAAACTAAAATGAAGATTTAATATCTGATTTCAATAGTAAATACTTTCACATAATTAAAAAAATGTCATTAATTCAATTCGACTATTCGATCTGAACCATCTACGTTCTATTATTAAATTCGATTTAAATAATTTTAAATGAATTTCAATGTTTTTGTCTAGTTCAATAAACTTAATTTTAATTTTTAAAACGGAGGTGAAGTTGAAATTTCAGAAAATATGAATATCAAATTTAAATAGACCATATTAACAGGTGCGATATTCTTTTTTCTCAATTTTTTTTGTAGGAATAATTACTAAAAAAATTTACATAAAAATTCCATTTTTTTTAAAGAATAAATTACAATTGAATTCTAATACTCATAATACAAATAAAAGTGGTTCAAATATCTTCTATACTTAAAATTCATTTTGAAAACTTCAATTACTCTTGCTAAAAAATTACAAAACCTTTAATTAATTAATTTTTAAATCAATTTTTGAATAACTTAATTAAAATTATTAATTATTAATACATTATGTAATAAAAAAAATTATTAATTTTTTATTTTTTAAAATTTAAGAACTAAAAACAAGATATTGAAATAGGGGAAACAAAAAATTAAAAATAACTAAATAAAGAGACTAAAAATGCATTTAAACAAATATAAGATTTAATATCAAACTGTCGGTTAATAAACATGTATTTTTTATATGTTGATAAAAATAGTTAATAGTATTACTATTTATCACTAGTTATTAATTGTTTACTTATTATAAAAAAATCTTTTTGTAAGATAAAAAGTATATGTCTATCTTTTTATTTTTATTTATCTTAGAAAAAGATGTGATTAAAAGTCATTTCTACCTAAAACTAGAAGTCATTTGGTACAGGGCAAAGATCATTCTTTTCATTGATATAAAAAATAGATTTGTTTGCGAATGATAAAACAAGATTAAATGATTTCATAATTTACTTGACAATAATAGTGATAATCACACTTGATCAGATTTTTTTGGAGAATTTAAAATCTCAACTCATACTTATACATCACACCTCATATTATATATGTTTTTATCATTATACTTATGTGAATAATCATCAAATTATAAAAAAAAATATGAGTTTTATTGGAAATTTTGGTGATATATTGAAAATTTTTAAAAAAATATGATTTTTTTAAATTTCGATAAAAAAATTTTAGAAAAATAGAAATTTCCAATACCGAAAATTTTCGATACCATATCTGAAAATTCACAAAATTACTAGAAAGTTCGTCGTTGGACACCCAAATTTATTCACATATTTTTGAAATAAAATAAATTAGAAGGGTTTATATATAACTCCAAAGTCATGTTAAACCCTTGTCACTTTGTGTACAAGCTAATCACAAGCACTTTGTGAACATTAATTGTCATATCTAGCAAAAAAAAAAAAACTAAAATGAAGATTTAATATCTGATTTCAATAGTATATACTTTCACATAATTAAAAAAATGTCATTAATTCAATTCGACTATTCGATCTGAACCATCTACGTTCTATTATTAAATTCGATTTAAATAATTTTAAATGAATTTCAATGTTTTTGTCTAGTTCAATAAACTTAATTTTAATTTTTAAAACGGAGGTGAAGTTGAAGTTTCAGAAAATATGAATATCAAATTTAAATAGACCATATTAACAGGTGCGATATTCTTTTTTCTCAATTTTTTTTGTAGGAATAATTACTAAAAAATTTTAAATAAAAATTCCATTTTTTTTAAAGAATAAATTACAATTGAATTCTAATACTCATAATACAAATAAAAGTGGTTCAAATATCTTCTATACTTAAAATTCATTTTGAAAACTTTAATTACTCTTGCTAAAAAATTACAAGACCTTTAATTAATTAATTTTTAAATCAATTTTTGAATAACTTAATTAAAATTATTAATTATTAATACATTATATAATAATAAAAAAAATTTATTTATTTTTTATTTTTTAAAATTTAAGACCTAAAAACAAGATATTGAAATAGGGGAAACAAAAAATTAAAAATAACTAAATAAAGAGACTAAAAATGCATTTAAACAAATATAAGATTTAATATCAAACTGTCGGTTAATAAACATGTATTTTTTATATGTTGATAAAAATAGTTAATAGTATTACTATTTATCACTAGTTATTAATTGTTTACTTATTATAAAAAAATCTTTTTGTAAGATAAAAAGTATATGTCTATCTTTTTATTTTTATTTATCTTAGAAAAAGATGTGATTATCTTATATTTAAATGGCAAAAATCAAGAAATGGAAGGTAGAAAGAAAAAAAAACTACTGTAATAAAGTCTTCCAATCTGTCTGTCAAAGATGAGTTTTTTAATTTGAATTTTGAATGCAAAAGACAAAATAAAGCAGAAAATTAAACTAATGTGGCACGCATATTTTTGGTAGAAGGTATCATTTAAAATATAAGATTTGTTGCTCATCATATTATAAACTTTTCCTTATAAAAGTCATTTCTACCTAAAACTAGAAGTCATTTGGTACAGGGCAAAGATCATTCTTTTCATTGATATAAAAAATAGATTTGTTTGCGAATGATAAAACAAGATTAAATGATTTCATAATTTACTTGACAATAATAGTGATAATCACACTTGATCAAATTTTTTTGGTGAATTTAAAATCTCAACTCATACTTATACATCACACCTCATATTATATATGTTTTCATCATTATACATATGTGAATAATCATCAAATTAAAAAAAAATATGAGTTTTATTGGAAATTTTGGTGATATATTGAAAATTTTAAAAAAATATGATTTTTTTAAATTTCGAAAAAAAAATTTCAGAAAAATAGAAATTTCCAATACCGAAAATTTTCGATACCATATCTGAAAATTCACAAAATTACTAGAAAGTTCGTCGTTGGACACCCAAATTTATTCACATATTTTTGAAATAAAATAAATTAGAAGGGTTTATATATAACTCCAAAGTCATGTTAAACCCTTGTCACTTTGTGTACAAGCTAATCACAAGCACTTTGTGAACATTAATTGTCATATCTAGCAAAAAAAAAAAAACTAAAATGAAGATTTAATATCTGATTTCAATAGTATATACTTTCACATAATTAAAAAAATGTCATTAATTCAATTCGAGTATTCGATCTGAACCATCTACGTTCTATTATTAAATTTGATTTAAATAATTTTAAATGAATTTCAATGTTTTTGTCTAGTTCAATAAACTTAATTTTAATTTTTAAAACGGAGGTGAAGTTGAAGTTTCAGAAAATATGAATATCAAATTTAAATAGACCATATTAACAGGTGCGATATTCTTTTTTCTCAATTTTTTTTGTAGGAATAATTACTAAAAAATTTTACATAAAAATTCCATTTTTTTTAAAGAATAAATTACAATTGAATTCTAATACTCATAATACAAATAAAAGTGGTTCAAATATCTTCTATACTTAAAATTCATTTTGAAAACTTTAATTACTCTTGCTAAAAAATTACAAGACCTTTAATTAATTAATTTTTAAATCAATTTTTGAATAACTTAATTAAAATTATTAATTATTAATACATTATATAATAAAAAAAATTTATTTATTTTTTATTTTTTAAAATTTAAGACCTAAAAACAAGATATTGAAATAGGGGAAACAAAAAATTAAAAATAACTAAATAAAGAGACTAAAAATGCATTTAAACAAATATAAGATTTAATATCAAACTGTCGGTTAATAAACATGTATTTTTTATATGTTGATAAAAATAGTTAATAGTATTACTATTTATCACTAGTTATTAATTGTTTACTTATTATAAAAAAATCTTTTTGTAAGATAAAAAGTATATGTCTATCTTTTTATTTTTATTTATCTTAGAAAAAGATGTGATTATCTTATATTTAAATGGCAAAAATCAAGAAATGGAAGGTAGAAAGAAAAAAAAAACTACTGTAATAAAGTCTTCCAATCTGTCTGTCAAAGATGAGTTTGTTAATTTGAATTTTGAATGCAAAAGACAAAATAAAGCAGAAAATTAAACTAATGTGGCACGCATATTTTTGGTAGAAGGTAACATTTAAAATATAAGATTTGTTGCTCATCATATTATAAACTTTTCCTTATAAAAGTCATTTCTACCTAAAACTAGAAGTCATTTGGTACAGGGCAAAGATCATTCTTTTCATTGATATAAAAAATAGATTTGTTTGCGAATGATAAAACAAGATTAAATGATTTCATAATTTACTTGACAATAATAGTGATAATCACACTTGATCAAATTTTTTTGGAGAATTTAAAATCTCAACTCATACTTATACATCACACCTCATATTATATATGTTTTCATCATTATACTTATGTGAATAATCATCAAATTATAAAAAAAATATGAGTTTTATTGGAAATTTTGGTGATATATTGAAAAATTTTAAAAAAATATGATTTTTTTAAATTTCGATAAAAAAATTTCATAAAAATAGAAATTTCCAATACCGAAAATTTTCGATACCATATCTGAAAATTCACAAAATTACTAGAAAGTTCGTCGTCGGACACCCAAATTTATTCACATATTTTTGAAATAAAATAAATTAGAAGGGTTTATATATAACTCCAAAGTCATGTTAAACCCTTGTCACTTTGTGTACAAGCTAATCACAAGCACTTTGTGAACATTAATTGTCATATCTAGCAAAAAAAAAAAACTAAAATGAAGATTTAATATCTGATTTCAATAGTATATACTTTCACATAATTAAAAAAATGTCATTAATTCAATTCGACTATTCGATCTGAACCATCTACGTTCTATTATTAAATTCGATTTAAATAATTTTAAATGAATTTCAATGTTTTTGTCTAGTTCAATAAACTTAATTTTAATTTTTAAAACGGAGGTGAAGTTGAAGTTTCAGAAAATATGAATATCAAATTTAAATAGACCATATTAACAGGTGCGATATTCTTTTTTCTCAATTTTTTTTGTAGGAATAATTACTAAAAAATTTTACATAAAAATTCCATTTTTTTTAAAGAATAAATTACAATTGAATTCTAATACTCATAATACAAATAAAAGTGGTTCAAATATCTTCTATACTTAAAATTCATTTTGAAAACTTTAATTACTCTTGCTAAAAAATTACAAGACCTTTAATTAATTAATTTTTAAATCAATTTTTGAATAACTTATTTAAAATTATTAATTATTAATACATTATATAATAAAAAAAAATTTATTTATTTTTTATTTTTTAAAATTTAAGACCTAAAAACAAGATATTGAAATAGGGGAAACAAAAAATTAAAAATAACTAAATAAAGAGACTAAAAATGCATTTAAACAAATATAAGATTTAATATCAAACTGTCGGTTAATAAACATGTATTTTTTATATGTTGATAAAAATAGTTAATAGTATTACTATTTATCACTAGTTATTAATTGTTTACTTATTATAAAAAAATCTTTTTGTAAGATAAAAAGTATATGTCTATCTTTTTATTTTTATTTATCTTAGAAAAAGATGTGATTATCTTATATTTAAATGGCAAAAATCAAGAAATGGAAGGTAGAAAGAAAAAAAAACTACTGTAATAAAGTCTTCCAATCTGTCTGTCAAAGATGAGTTTGTTAATTTGAATTTTGAATGCAAAAGACAAAATAAAGCAGAAAATTAAACTAATGTGGCACGCATATTTTTGGTAGAAGGTATCATTTAAAATATAAGATTTGTTGCTCATCATATTATAAACTTTTCCTTATAAAAGTCATTTCTACCTAAAACTAGAAGTCATTTGGTACAGGGCAAAGATCATTCTTTTCATTGATATAAAAAATAGATTTGTTTGCGAATGATAAAACAAGATTAAATGATTTCATAATTTACTTGACAATAATAGTGATAATCACACTTGATCAATTTTTTTTGATGAATTTAAAATCTCAACTCATACTTATACATCACACCTCATATTATATATGTTTTCATCATTATACATATGTGAATAATCATCAAATTATAAAAAAAATATGAGTTTTATTGGAAATTTTGGTGATATATTGAAAATTTTAAAAAAATATGATTTTTTTAAATTTCGATAAAAAAATTTCAGAAAAATAGAAATTTCCAATACCGAAAATTTTCGATACCATATCTGAAAATTCACAAAATTACTAGAAAGTTCGTCGTTGGACACCCAAATTTATTCACATATTTTTGAAATAAAATAAATTAGAAGGGTTTATATATAACTCCAAAGTCATGTTAAACCCTTGTCACTTTGTGTACAAGCTAATCACAAGCACTTTGTAAACATTAATTGTCATATCTAGCAAAAAAAAAAAAACTAAAATGAAGATTTAATATCTGATTTCAATAGTATATACTTTCACATAATTAAAAAAATGTCATTAATTCAATTCGACTATTCGATCTGAACCATCTACGTTCTATTATTAAATTTGATTTAAATAATTTTAAATGAATTTCAATGTTTTTGTCTAGTTCAATAAACTTAATTTTAATTTTTAAAACGGAGGTGAAGTTGAAGTTTCAGAAAATATGAATATCAAATTTAAATAGACCATATTAACAGGTGCGATATTCTTTTTTCTCAATTTTTTTTGTAGGAATAATTACTAAAAAATTTTACATAAAAATTCCATTTTTTTTAAAGAATAAATTACAATTGAATTCTAATACTCATAATACAAATAAAAGTGGTTCAAATATCTTCTATACTTAAAATTCATTTTGAAAACTTTAATTACTCTTGCTAAAAAATTACAAGACCTTTAATTAATTAATTTTTAAATCAATTTTTGAATAACTTAATTAAAATTATTAATTATTAATACATTATATAATAAAAAAATTTATTTATTTTTTATTTTTTAAAATTTAAGACCTAAAAACAAGATATTGAAATAGGGGAAACAAAAAATTAAAAATAACTAAATAAAGAGACTAAAAATGCATTTAAACAAATATAAGATTTAATATCAAACTGTCGGTTAATAAACATGTATTTTTTATATGTTGATAAAAATAGTTAATAGTATTACTATTTATCACTAGTTATTAATTGTTTACTTATTATAAAAAAATATTTTTGTAAGATAAAAAGTATATGTCTATCTTTTTATTTTTATTTATCTTAGAAAAAGATGTGATTATCTTATATTTAAATGGCAAAAATCAAGAAATGGAAGGTAGAAAGAAAAAAAAAACTACTGTAATAAAGTCTTCCAATCTGTCTGTCAAAGATGAGTTTGTTAATTTGAATTTTGAATGCAAAAGACAAAATAAAGCAGAAAATTAAACTAATGTGGCACGCATATTTTTGGTAGAAGGTAACATTTAAAATATAAGATTTGTTGCTCATCATATTATAAACTTTTCCTTATAAAAGTCATTTCTACCTAAAACTAGAAGTCATTTGGTACAGGGCAAAGATCATTCTTTTCATTGATATAAAAAATAGATTTGTTTGCGAATGATAAAACAAGATTAAATGATTTCATAATTTACTTGACAATAATAGTGATAATCACACTTGATCAAATTTTTTTGGAGAATTTAAAATCTCAACTCATACTTATACATCACACCTCATATTATATATGTTTTCATCATTATACTTATGTGAATAATCATCAAATTATAAAAAAAATATGAGTTTTATTGGAAATTTTGGTGATATATTGAAAAATTTTAAAAAAATATGATTTTTTTAAATTTCGATAAAAAAATTTCATAAAAATAGAAATTTCCAATACCGAAAATTTTCGATACCATATCTGAAAATTCACAAAATTACTAGAAAGTTCGTCGTTGGACACCCAAATTTATTCACATATTTTTGAAATAAAATAAATTAGAAGGGTTTATATATAACTCCAAAGTCATGTTAAACCCTTGTCACTTTGTGTACAAGCTAATCACAAGCACTTTGTGAACATTAATTGTCATATCTAGCAAAAAAAAAAAAAAACTAAAATGAAGATTTAATATCTGATTTCAATAGTATATACTTTCACATAATTAAAAAAATGTCATTAATTCAATTCGACTATTCGATCTGAACCATCTACGTTCTATTATTAAATTCGATTTAAATAATTTTAAATGAATTTCAATGTTTTTGTCTAGTTCAATAAACTTAATTTTAATTTTTAAAACGGAGGTGAAGTTGAAGTTTCAGAAAATATGAATATCAAATTTAAATAGACCATATTAACAGGTGCGATATTCTTTTTTCTCAATTTTTTTTGTAGGAATAATTACTAAAAAATTTTACATAAAAATTCCATTTTTTTTAAAGAATAAATTACAATTGAATTCTAATACTCATAATACAAATAAAAGTGGTTCAAATATCTTCTATACTTAAAATTCATTTTGAAAACTTTAATTACTCTTGCTAAAAAATTACAAGACCTTTAATTAATTAATTTTTAAATCAATTTTTGAATAACTTATTTAAAATTATTAATTATTAATACATTATATAATAAAAAAAAATTTATTTATTTTTTATTTTTTAAAATTTAAGACCTAAAAACAAGATATTGAAATAGGGGAAACAAAAAATTAAAAATAACTAAATAAAGAGACTAAAAATGCATTTAAACAAATATAAGATTTAATATCAAACTGTCGGTTAATAAACATGTATTTTTTATATGTTGATAAAAATAGTTAATAGTATTACTATTTATCACTAGTTATTAATTGTTTACTTATTATAAAAAAATCTTTTTGTAAGATAAAAAGTATATGTCTATCTTTTTATTTTTATTTATCTTAGAAAAAGATGTGATTATCTTATATTTAAATGGCAAAAATCAAGAAATGGAAGGTAGAAAGAAAAAAAAACTACTGTAATAAAGTCTTCCAATCTGTCTGTCAAAGATGAGTTTGTTAATTTGAATTTTGAATGCAAAAGACAAAATAAAGCAGAAAATTAAACTAATGTGGCACGCATATTTTTGGTAGAAGGTATCATTTAAAATATAAGATTTGTTGCTCATCATATTATAAACTTTTCCTTATAAAAGTCATTTCTACCTAAAACTAGAAGTCATTTGGTACAGGGCAAAGATCATTCTTTTCATTGATATAAAAAATAGATTTGTTTGCGAATGATAAAACAAGATTAAATGATTTCATAATTTACTTGACAATAATAGTGATAATCACACTTGATCAATTTTTTTTGATGAATTTAAAATCTCAACTCATACTTATACATCACACCTCATATTATATATGTTTTCATCATTATACATATGTGAATAATCATCAAATTATAAAAAAAATATGAGTTTTATTGGAAATTTTGGTGATATATTGAAAATTTTAAAAAAATATGATTTTTTTAAATTTCGATAAAAAAATTTCAGAAAAATAGAAATTTCCAATACCGAAAATTTTCGATACCATATCTGAAAATTCACAAAATTACTAGAAAGTTCGTCGTTGGACACCCAAATTTATTCACATATTTTTGAAATAAAATAAATTAGAAGGGTTTATATATAACTCCAAAGTCATGTTAAACCCTTGTCACTTTGTGTACAAGCTAATCACAAGCACTTTGTAAACATTAATTGTCATATCTAGCAAAAAAAAAAAAACTAAAATGAAGATTTAATATCTGATTTCAATAGTATATACTTTCACATAATTAAAAAAATGTCATTAATTCAATTCGACTATTCGATCTGAACCATCTACGTTCTATTATTAAATTCGATTTAAATAATTTTAAATGAATTTCAATGTTTTTGTCTAGTTCAATAAACTTAATTTTAATTTTTAAAACGGAGGTGAAGTTGAAGTTTCAGAAAATATGAATATCAAATTTAAATAGACCATATTAACAGGTGCGATATTCTTTTTTCTCAATTTTTTTTGTAGGAATAATTACTAAAAAATTTTACATAAAAATTCCATTTTTTTTAAAGAATAAATTACAATTGAATTCTAATACTCATAATACAAATAAAAGTGGTTCAAATATCTTCTATACTTAAAATTCATTTTGAAAACTTTAATTACTCTTGCTAAAAAATTACAAGACCTTTAATTAATTAATTTTTAAATCAATTTTTGAATAACTTAATTAAAATTATTAATTATTAATACATTATATAATAAAAAAATTTATTTATTTTTTATTTTTTAAAATTTAAGACCTAAAAACAAGATATTGAAATAGGGGAAACAAAAAATTAAAAATAACTAAATAAAGAGACTAAAAATGCATTTAAACAAATATAAGATTTAATATCAAACTGTCGGTTAATAAACATGTATTTTTTATATGTTGATAAAAATAGTTAATAGTATTACTATTTATCACTAGTTATTAATTGTTTACTTATTATAAAAAAATCTTTTTGTAAGATAAAAAGTATATGTCTATCTTTTTATTTTTATTTATCTTAGAAAAAGATGTGATTATCTTATATTTAAATGGCAAAAATCAAGAAATGGAAGGTAGAAAGAAAAAAAAAACTACTGTAATAAAGTCTTCCAATCTGTCTGTCAAAGATGAGTTTGTTAATTTGAATTTTGAATGCAAAAGACAAAATAAAGCAGAAAATTAAACTAATGTGGCACGCATATTTTTGGTAGAAGGTAACATTTAAAATATAAGATTTGTTGCTCATCATATTATAAACTTTTCCTTATAAAAGTCATTTCTACCTAAAACTAGAAGTCATTTGGTACAGGGCAAAGATCATTCTTTTCATTGATATAAAAAATAGATTTGTTTGCGAATGATAAAACAAGATTAAATGATTTCATAATTTACTTGACAATAATAGTGATAATCACACTTGATCAAATTTTTTTGGAGAATTTAAAATCTCAACTCATACTTATACATCACACCTCATATTATATATGTTTTCATCATTATACTTATGTGAATAATCATCAAATTATAAAAAAAATATGAGTTTTATTGGAAATTTTGGTGATATATTGAAAATTTTTAAAAAAATATGATTTTTTTAAATTTCGATAAAAAAATTTCATAAAAATAGAAATTTCCAATACCGAAAATTTTCGATACCATATCTGAAAATTCACAAAATTACTAGAAAGTTCGTCGTTGGACACCCAAATTTATTCACATATTTTTGAAATAAAATAAATTAGAAGGGTTTATATATAACTCCAAAGTCATGTTAAACCCTTGTCACTTTGTGTACAAGCTAATCACAAGCACTTTGTGAACATTAATTGTCATATCTAGCAAAAAAAAAAAAAAACTAAAATGAAGATTTAATATCTGATTTCAATAGTATATACTTTCACATAATTAAAAAAATGTCATTAATTCAATTCGACTATTCGATCTGAACCATCTACGTTCTATTATTAAATTCGATTTAAATAATTTTAAATGAATTTCAATGTTTTTGTCTAGTTCAATAAACTTAATTTTAATTTTTAAAACGGAGGTGAAGTTGAAGTTTCAGAAAATATGAATATCAAATTTAAATAGACCATATTAACAGGTGCGATATTCTTTTTTCTCAATTTTTTTTGTAGGAATAATTACTAAAAAATTTTACATAAAAATTCCATTTTTTTTAAAGAATAAATTACAATTGAATTCTAATACTCATAATACAAATAAAAGTGGTTCAAATATCTTCTATACTTAAAATTCATTTTGAAAACTTTAATTACTCTTGCTAAAAAATTACAAGACCTTTAATTAATTAATTTTTAAATCAATTTTTGAATAACTTAATTAAAATTATTAATTATTAATACATTATATAATAAAAAAAAATTTATTTATTTTTTATTTTTTAAAATTTAAGACCTAAAAACAAGATATTGAAATAGGGGAAACAAAAAATTAAAAATAACTAAATAAAGAGACTAAAAATGCATTTAAACAAATATAAGATTTAATATCAAACTGTCGGTTAATAAACATGTATTTTTTATATGTTGATAAAAATAGTTAATAGTATTACTATTTATCACTAGTTATTAATTGTTTACTTATTATAAAAAAATCTTTTTGTAAGACAAAAAGTATATGTCTATCTTTTTATTTTTATTTATCTTAGAAAAAGATGTGATTATCTTATATTTAAATGGCAAAAATCAAGAAATGGAAGGTAGAAAGAAAAAAAAACTACTGTAATAAAGTCTTCCAATCTGTCTGTCAAAGATGAGTTTGTTAATTTGAATTTTGAATGCAAAAGACAAAATAAAGCAGAAAATTAAACTAATGTGGCACGCATATTTTTGGTAGAAGGTAACATTTAAAATATAAGATTTGTTGGTCATCATATTATAAACTTTTCCTTATAAAAGTCATTTCTACCTAAAACTAGAAGTCATTTGGTACAGGGCAAAGATCATTCTTTTCATTTTATATAAAAAATAGATTTGTTTGCGAATGATAAAATAAGATTAAATGATTTCATAATTTACTTGACAATAATAGTGATAATCACATTTGATCAAATTTTTTTGGAGAATTTAAAATCTCAACTCATACTTATACATCACACCTCATATTATATATGTTTTTATCATTATACTTATGTGAATAATCATCAAATTATAAAAAAAAATGAGTTTTATTGGAAATTTTGGTGATATATTGAAAATTTTTAAAAAAATATGATTTTTTTAAATTTCGATAAAAAAATTTCAGAAAAATAGAAATTTCCAATACCGAAAATTTTCGATACCATATCTGAAAATTCACAAAATTACTAGAAAGTTCGTCGTTGGACACCCAAATTTATTCACATATTTTTGAAATAAAATAAATTAGAAGGGTTTATATATAACTCCAAAGTCATGTTAAACCCTTGTCACTTTGTGTACAAGCTAATCACAAGCACTTTGTGAACATTAATTGTCATATCTAGCAAAAAAAAAAAAACTAAAATGAAGATTTAATATCTGATTTCAATAGTATATACTTTCACATAATTAAAAAAATGTCATTAATTCAATTCGACTATTCGATCTGAACCATCTACGTTCTATTATTAAATTCGATTTAAATAATTTTAAATGAATTTCAATGTTTTTGTCTAGTTCAATAAACTTAATTTTAATTTTTAAAACGGAGGTGAAGTTGAAGTTTCAGAAAATATGAATATCAAATTTAAATAGACCATATTAACAGGTGCGATATTCTTTTTTCTCAATTTTTTTTGTAGGAATAATTACTAAAAAATTTTACATAAAAATTCCATTTTTTTTAAAGAATAAATTACAATTGAATTCTAATACTCATAATACAAATAAAAGTGGTTCAAATATCTTCTATACTTAAAATTCATTTTGAAAACTTTAATTACTCTTGCTAAAAAATTACAAGACCTTTAATTAATTAATTTTTAAATCAATTTTTGAATAACTTAATTAAAATTATTAATTATTAATACATTATATAATAAAAAAAAATTATTTATTATTTATTTTTTAAAATTTAAGACCTAAAAACAAGATATTGAAATAGGGGAAACAAAAAATTAAAAATAACTAAATAAAGAGACTAAAAATGCATTTAAACAAATATAAGATTTAATATCAAACTGTCGGTTAATAAATATGTATTTTTTATATGTTGATAAAAATACTTAATAGTATTACTATTTATCACTAGTTATTAATTGTTTATTTATTATAAAAAAATCTTTTTGTAAGATAAAAAGTATATGTCTATCTTTTTATTTTTATTTATCTTAGAAAAAGATGTGATTATCTTATATTTAAATGGCAAAAATCAAGAAATGGAAGGTAGAAAGAAAAAAAAAACTACTGTAATAAAGTCTTCCAATCTGTCTGTCAAAGATGAGTTTGTTAATTTGAATTTTGAATGCAAAAGACAAAATAAAGCAGAAAATTAAACTAATGTGGCACGCATATTTTTGGTAGAAGGTAACATTTAAAATATAAGATTTGTTGCTCATCATATTATAAACTTTTCCTTATAAAAGTCATTTCTACCTAAAACTAGAAGTCATTTGGTACAGGGCAAAGATCATTCTTTTCATTGATATAAAAAATAGATTTGTTTGCGAATGATAAAACAAGATTAAATGATTTCATAATTTACTTGACAATAATAGTGATAATCACACTTGATCAAATTTTTTTGGAGAATTTAAAATCTCAACTCATACTTATACATCACACCTCATATTATATATGTTTTCATCATTATACTTATGTGAATAATCATCAAATTATAAAAAAATATGAGTTTTATTGGAAATTTTGGTGATATATTGAAAATTTTTAAAAAAATATGATTTTTTTAAATTTCGATAAAAAAATTTCATAAAAATAGAAATTTCCAATACCGAAAATTTTCGATACCATATCTGAAAATTCACAAAATTACTAGAAAGTTCGTCGTTGGACACCCAAATTTATTCACATATTTTTGAAATAAAATAAATTAGAAGGGTTTATATATAACTCCAAAGTCATGTTAAACCCTTGTCACTTTGTGTACAAGCTAATCACAAGCACTTTGTGAACATTAATTGTCATATCTAGCAAAAAAAAAAAAAAACTAAAATGAAGATTTAATATCTGATTTCAATAGTATATACTTTCACATAATTAAAAAAATGTCATTAATTCAATTCGACTATTCGATCTGAACCATCTACGTTCTATTATTAAATTCGATTTAAATAATTTTAAATGAATTTCAATGTTTTTGTCTAGTTCAATAAACTTAATTTTAATTTTTAAAACGGAGGTGAAGTTGAAGTTTCAGAAAATATGAATATCAAATTTAAATAGACCATATTAACAGGTGCGATATTCTTTTTTCTCAATTTTTTTTGTAGGAATAATTACTAAAAAATTTTACATAAAAATTCCATTTTTTTAAAGAATAAATTACAATTGAATTCTAATACTCATAATACAAATAAAAGTGGTTCAAATATCTTCTATACTTAAAATTCATTTTGAAAACTTTAATTACTCTTGCTAAAAAATTACAAGACCTTTAATTAATTAATTTTTAAATCAATTTTTGAATAACTTAATTAAAATTATTAATTATTAATACATTATATAATAAAAAAAAATTTATTTATTTTTTATTTTTTAAAATTTAAGACCTAAAAACAAGATATTGAAATAGGGGAAACAAAAAATTAAAAATAACTAAATAAAGAGACTAAAAATGCATTTAAACAAATATAAGATTTAATATCAAACTGTCGGTTAATAAACATGTATTTTTTATATGTTGATAAAAATAGTTAATAGTATTACTATTTATCACTAGTTATTAATTGTTTACTTATTATAAAAAAATCTTTTTGTAAGACAAAAAGTATATGTCTATCTTTTTATTTTTATTTATCTTAGAAAAAGATGTGATTATCTTATATTTAAATGGCAAAAATCAAGAAATGGAAGGTAGAAAGAAAAAAAAACTACTGTAATAAAGTCTTCCAATCTGTCTGTCAAAGATGAGTTTGTTAATTTGAATTTTGAATGCAAAAGACAAAATAAAGCAGAAAATTAAACTAATGTGGCACGCATATTTTTGGTAGAAGGTAACATTTAAAATATAAGATTTGTTGGTCATCATATTATAAACTTTTCCTTATAAAAGTCATTTCTACCTAAAACTAGAAGTCATTTGGTACAGGGCAAAGATCATTCTTTTCATTTTATATAAAAAATAGATTTGTTTGCGAATGATAAAATAAGATTAAATGATTTCATAATTTACTTGACAATAATAGTGATAATCACATTTGATCAAATTTTTTTGGAGAATTTAAAATCTCAACTCATACTTATACATCACACCTCATATTATATATGTTTTTATCATTATACTTATGTGAATAATCATCAAATTATAAAAAAAAATGAGTTTTATTGGAAATTTTGGTGATATATTGAAAATTTTTAAAAAAATATGATTTTTTTAAATTTCGATAAAAAAATTTCAGAAAAATAGAAATTTCCAATACCGAAAATTTTCGATACCATATCTGAAAATTCACAAAATTACTAGAAAGTTCGTCGTTGGACACCCAAATTTATTCACATATTTTTGAAATAAAATAAATTAGAAGGGTTTATATATAACTCCAAAGTCATGTTAAACCCTTGTCACTTTGTGTACAAGCTAATCACAAGCACTTTGTGAACATTAATTGTCATATCTAGCAAAAAAAAAAAAACTAAAATGAAGATTTAATATCTGATTTCAATAGTATATACTTTCACATAATTAAAAAAATGTCATTAATTCAATTCGACTATTCGATCTGAACCATCTACGTTCTATTATTAAATTCGATTTAAATAATTTTAAATGAATTTCAATGTTTTTGTCTAGTTCAATAAACTTAATTTTAATTTTTAAAACGGAGGTGAAGTTGAAGTTTCAGAAAATATGAATATCAAATTTAAATAGACCATATTAACAGGTGCGATATTCTTTTTTCTCAATTTTTTTTGTAGGAATAATTACTAAAAAATTTTACATAAAAATTCCATTTTTTTTAAAGAATAAATTACAATTGAATTCTAATACTCATAATACAAATAAAAGTGGTTCAAATATCTTCTATACTTAAAATTCATTTTGAAAACTTTAATTACTCTTGCTAAAAAATTACAAGACCTTTAATTAATTAATTTTTAAATCAATTTTTGAATAACTTAATTAAAATTATTAATTATTAATACATTATATAATAAAAAAAAATTATTTATTATTTATTTTTTAAAATTTAAGACCTAAAAACAAGATATTGAAATAGGGGAAACAAAAAATTAAAAATAACTAAATAAAGAGACTAAAAATGCATTTAAACAAATATAAGATTTAATATCAAACTGTCGGTTAATAAATATGTATTTTTTATATGTTGATAAAAATACTTAATAGTATTACTATTTATCACTAGTTATTAATTGTTTATTTATTATAAAAAAATCTTTTTGTAAGATAAAAAGTATATGTCTATCTTTTTATTTTTATTTATCTTAGAAAAAGATGTGATTATCTTATATTTAAATGGCAAAAATCAAGAAATGGAAGGTAGAAAGAAAAAAAAAACTACTGTAATAAAGTCTTCCAATCTGTCTGTCAAAGATGAGTTTGTTAATTTGAATTTTGAATGCAAAAGACAAAATAAAGCAGAAAATTAAACTAATGTGGCACGCATATTTTTGGTAGAAGGTAACATTTAAAATATAAGATTTGTTGCTCATCATATTATAAACTTTTCCTTATAAAAGTCATTTCTACCTAAAACTAGAAGTCATTTGGTACAGGGCAAAGATCATTCTTTTCATTGATATAAAAAATAGATTTGTTTGCGAATGATAAAACAAGATTAAATGATTTCATAATTTACTTGACAATAATAGTGATAATCACACTTGATCAAATTTTTTTGGAGAATTTAAAATCTCAACTCATACTTATACATCACACCTCATATTATATATGTTTTCATCATTATACTTATGTGAATAATCATCAAATTATAAAAAAATATGAGTTTTATTGGAAATTTTGGTGATATATTGAAAATTTTTAAAAAAATATGATTTTTTTAAATTTCGATAAAAAAATTTCATAAAAATAGAAATTTCCAATACCGAAAATTTTCGATACCATATCTGAAAATTCACAAAATTACTAGAAAGTTCGTCGTTGGACACCCAAATTTATTCACATATTTTTGAAATAAAATAAATTAGAAGGGTTTATATATAACTCCAAAGTCATGTTAAACCCTTGTCACTTTGTGTACAAGCTAATCACAAGCACTTTGTGAACATTAATTGTCATATCTAGCAAAAAAAAAAAAAAACTAAAATGAAGATTTAATATCTGATTTCAATAGTATATACTTTCACATAATTAAAAAAATGTCATTAATTCAATTCGACTATTCGATCTGAACCATCTACGTTCTATTATTAAATTCGATTTAAATAATTTTAAATGAATTTCAATGTTTTTGTCTAGTTCAATAAACTTAATTTTAATTTTTAAAACGGAGGTGAAGTTGAAGTTTCAGAAAATATGAATATCAAATTTAAATAGACCATATTAACAGGTGCGATATTCTTTTTTCTCAATTTTTTTTGTAGGAATAATTACTAAAAAATTTTACATAAAAATTCCATTTTTTTAAAGAATAAATTACAATTGAATTCTAATACTCATAATACAAATAAAAGTGGTTCAAATATCTTCTATACTTAAAATTCATTTTGAAAACTTTAATTACTCTTGCTAAAAAATTACAAGACCTTTAATTAATTAATTTTTAAATCAATTTTTGAATAACTTAATTAAAATTATTAATTATTAATACATTATATAATAAAAAAAAATTTATTTATTTTTTATTTTTTAAAATTTAAGACCTAAAAACAAGATATTGAAATAGGGGAAACAAAAAATTAAAAATAACTAAATAAAGAGACTAAAAATGCATTTAAACAAATATAAGATTTAATATCAAACTGTCGGTTAATAAACATGTATTTTTTATATGTTGATAAAAATAGTTAATAGTATTACTATTTATCACTAGTTATTAATTGTTTACTTATTATAAAAAAATCTTTTTGTAAGACAAAAAGTATATGTCTATCTTTTTATTTTTATTTATCTTAGAAAAAGATGTGATTATCTTATATTTAAATGGCAAAAATCAAGAAATGGAAGGTAGAAAGAAAAAAAAACTACTGTAATAAAGTCTTCCAATCTGTCTGTCAAAGATGAGTTTGTTAATTTGAATTTTGAATGCAAAAGACAAAATAAAGCAGAAAATTAAACTAATGTGGCACGCATATTTTTGGTAGAAGGTAACATTTAAAATATAAGATTTGTTGGTCATCATATTATAAACTTTTCCTTATAAAAGTCATTTCTACCTAAAACTAGAAGTCATTTGGTACAGGGCAAAGATCATTCTTTTCATTTTATATAAAAAATAGATTTGTTTGCGAATGATAAAATAAGATTAAATGATTTCATAATTTACTTGACAATAATAGTGATAATCACATTTGATCAAATTTTTTTGGAGAATTTAAAATCTCAACTCATACTTATACATCACACCTCATATTATATATGTTTTTATCATTATACTTATGTGAATAATCATCAAATTATAAAAAAAAATGAGTTTTATTGGAAATTTTGGTGATATATTGAAAATTTTTAAAAAAATATGATTTTTTTAAATTTCGATAAAAAAATTTCAGAAAAATAGAAATTTCCAATACCGAAAATTTTCGATACCATATCTGAAAATTCACAAAATTACTAGAAAGTTCGTCGTTGGACACCCAAATTTATTCACATATTTTTGAAATAAAATAAATTAGAAGGGTTTATATATAACTCCAAAGTCATGTTAAACCCTTGTCACTTTGTGTACAAGCTAATCACAAGCACTTTGTGAACATTAATTGTCATATCTAGCAAAAAAAAAAAAACTAAAATGAAGATTTAATATCTGATTTCAATAGTATATACTTTCACATAATTAAAAAAATGTCATTAATTCAATTCGACTATTCGATCTGAACCATCTACGTTCTATTATTAAATTCGATTTAAATAATTTTAAATGAATTTCAATGTTTTTGTCTAGTTCAATAAACTTAATTTTAATTTTTAAAACGGAGGTGAAGTTGAAGTTTCAGAAAATATGAATATCAAATTTAAATAGACCATATTAACAGGTGCGATATTCTTTTTTCTCAATTTTTTTGTAGGAATAATTACTAAAAAATTTTACATAAAAATTCCATTTTTTTTAAAGAATAAATTACAATTGAATTCTAATACTCATAATACAAATAAAAGTGGTTCAAATATCTTCTATACTTAAAATTGATTTTGAAAACTTTAATTACTCTTGCTAAAAAATTACAAGACCTTTAATTAATTAATTTTTAAATCAATTTTTGAATAACTTAATTAAAATTATTAATTATTAATACATTATATAATAAAAAAAAATTATTTTTTATTTTTTAAAATTTAAGACCTAAAAACCAGATATTGAAATAGGGGAAACAAAAAATTAAAAATAACTAAATAAAGAGACTAAAAATGCATTTAAACAAATATAAGATTTAATATCAAACTGTCGGTTAATAAACATGTATTTTTTATATGTTGATAAAAATAGTTAATAGTATTACTATTTATCACTAGTTATTAATTGTTTACTTATTATAAAAAAATCTTTTTGTAAGATAAAAAGTATATGTCTATCTTTTTATTTTTATTTATCTTAGAAAAAGATGTGATTATCTTATATTTAAATGGCAAAAATCAAGAAATGGAAGGTAGAAAGAAAAAAAAAACTACTGTAATAAAGTCTTCCAATCTGTCTGTCAAAGATGAGTTTGTTAATTTGAATTTTGAATGCAAAAGACAAAATAAAGCAGAAAATTAAACTAATGTGGCACGCATATTTTTGGTAGAAGGTAACATTTAAAATATAAGATTTGTTGCTCATCATATTATAAACTTTTCCTTATAAAAGTCATTTCTACCTAAAACTAGAAGTCATTTGGTACAGGGAAAAGATCATTCTTTTCATTGATATAAAAAATAGATTTGTTTGCGAATGATAAAACAAGATTAAATGATTTCATAATTTACTTGACAATAATAGTGATAATCACACTTGATCAAATTTTTTTGGAGAATTTAAAATCTCAACTCATACTTATACATCACACCTCATATTATATATGTTTTTATCATTATACTTATGTGAATAATCATCAAATTATAAAAAAAATATGAGTTTTATTGGAAATTTTGGTGATATATTGAAAATTTTTAAAAAAATATGATTTTTTTAAATTTCGATAAAAAAATTTCAGAAAAATAGAAATTTCCAATACTGAAAATTTTCGATACCATATCTGAAAATTCAAGAAATTACTTGAAAGTTCGTCGTTGGACACCCAAATTTATTCACATATTTTTGAAATAAAATAAATTAGAAGGGTTTATATATAACTCCAAAGTCATGTTAAACCCTTGTCACTTTGTGTACAAGCTAATCACAAGCACTTTGTGAACATTAATTGTCATATCTAGCAAAAAAAAAAAACAAACTAAAATGAAGATTTAATATCTGATTTCAATAGTATATACTTTTACATAATTAAAAAAATGTCATTAATTCAATTCGACTATTCGATCTGAACCATCTACGTTCTATTATTAAATTCGATTTAAATAATTTTAAATGAATTTCAATGTTTTTGTCTAGTTCAATAAACTTAATTTTAATTTTTAAAACGGAGGTGAAGTTGAAGTTTCAGAAAATATGAATATCAAATTTAAATAGACCATATTAACAGGTGCGATATTCTTTTTTCTCAATTTTTTTTGTAGGAATAATTACTAAAAAATTTTACATAAAAATTCCATTTTTTTTAAAGAATAAATTACAATTGAATTCTAATGCTCATAATACAAATAAAAGTGGTTCAAATATCTTCTATACTTAAAATTCATTTTGAAAACTTTAATTACTCTTGCTAAAAAATTACAAGACCTTTAATTAATTAATTTTTAAATCAATTTTTGAATAACTTAATTAAAATTATTAATTATTAATACATTATATAATAAAAAAAAATTTATTTATTTTTTATTTTTTAAAATTTAAGACGTAAAAACAAGATATTGAAATAGGGGAAACAAAAAATTAAAAATAACTAAATAAAGAGACTAAAAATGCATTTAAACAAATATAAGATTTAATATCAAACTGTCGGTTAATAAACATGTATTTTTTATATGTTGATAAAAATAGTTAATAGTATTACTATTTATCACTAGTTATTAATTGTTTACTTATTATAAAAAAATCTTTTTGTAAGATAAAAAGTATATGTCTATCACTTTATTTTTATTTATCTTAGAAAAAGACGTGATTATCTTATATTTAAATGGCAAAAATCAAGAAATGGAAGGTAGAAAGAAAAAAAAAACTACTGTAATAAAGTCTTCCAATCTGTCTGTCAAAGATGAGTTTGTTAATTTGAATTTTGAATGCAAAAGACAAAATAAAGCAGAAAATTAAACTAATGTGGCACGCATATTTTTGGTAGAAGGTAACATTTAAAATATAAGATTTGTTGCTCATCATATTATAAACTTTTCCTTATAAAAGTCATTTCTACCTAAAACTAGAAGTCATTTGGTACAGGGCAAAGAACATTCTTTTCATTGATATAAAAAATAGATTTGTTTGCGAATGATAAAACAAGATTAAATGATTTCATAATTTACTTGACAATAATAGTGATAATCACACTTGATCAAATTTTTTTGGAGAATTTAAAATCTCAACTCATACTTATACATCACACCTCATATTATATATGTTTTCATCATTATACTTATGTGAATAATCATCAAATTATAAAAAAATATGAGTTTTATTGGAAATTTTGGTGATATATTGAAAATTTTTAAAAAAATATGATTTTTTTAAATTTCGATAAAAAAATTTCATAAAAATAGAAATTTCCAATACCGAAAATTTTCGATACCATATCTGAAAATTCACAAAATTACTAGAAAGTTCGTCGTTGGACACCCAAATTTATTCACATATTTTTTAAATAAAATAAATTAGAAGGGTTTATATATAACTCCAAAGTCATGTTAAACCCTTGTCACTTTGTGTACAAGCTAATCACAAGCACTTTGTGAACATTAATTGTCATATCTAGCAAAACAAAAAAAAAAACAAAAATGAAGATTTAATATCTGATTTCAATAGTATATACTTTCACATAATTAAAAAAATGTCATTAATTCAATTCGACTATTCGATCTGAACCATCTACGTTCTATTATTAAATTCGATTTAAATAATTTTAAATGAATTTCAATGTTTTTGTCTAGTTCAATAAACTTAATTTTAATTTTTAAAACGGAGGTGAAGTTGAAGTTTCAGAAAATATGAATATCAAATTTAAATAGACCATATTAACAGGTGCGATATTCTTTTTTCTCAATTTTTTTTGTAGGAATAATTACTAAAAAATTTTACATAAAAATTCCATTTTTTTTAAAGAATAAATTACAATTGAATTCTAATACTCATAATACAAATAAAAGTGGTTCAAATATCTTCTATACTTAAAATTCATTTTGAAAACTTTAATTACTCTTGCTAAAAAATTACAAGACCTTTAATTAATTAATTTTTAAATCAATTTTTGAATAACTTAATTAAAATTATTAATTATTAATACATTATATAATAAAAAAAATTTATTTATTTTTTATTTTTTAAAATTTAAGACCTAAAAACAAGATATTGAAATAGGGGAAACAAAAAATTAAAAATAACTAAATAAAGAGACTAAAAATGCATTTAAACAAATATAAGATTTAATATCAAACTGTCGGTTAATAAACATGTATTTTTTATATGTTGATAAAAATAGTTAATAGTATTACTATTTATCACTAGTTATTAATTGTTTACTTATTATAAAAAAATCTTTTTGTAAGACAAAAAGTATATGTCTATCTTTTTATTTTTATTTATCTTAGAAAAAGATGTGATTATCTTATATTTAAATGGCAAAAATCAAGAAATGGAAGGTAGAAAGAAAAAAAAAACTACTGTAATAAAGTCTTCCAATCTGTCTGTCAAAGATGAGTTTGTTAATTTGAATTTTGAATGCAAAAGACAAAATAAAGCAGAAAATTAAACTAATGTGGCACGCATATTTTTGTTAGAAGGTAACATTTAAAATATAAGATTTGTTGGTCATCATATTATAAACTTTTCCTTATAAAAGTCATTTCTACCTAAAACTAGAAGTCATTTGGTACAGGGCAAAGATCATTCTTTTCATTGATATAAAAAATAGATTTGTTTGCGAATGATAAAACAAGATTAAATGATTTCATAATTTACTTGACAATAATAGTGATAATCACATTTGATCAAATTTTTTTGGAGAATTTAAAATCTCAACTCATACTTATACATCACACCTCATATTATATATGTTTTTATCATTATACTTATGTGAATAATCATCAAATTATAAAAAAAAAATGAGTTTTATTGGAAATTTTGGTGATATATTGAAAATTTTTAAAAAAATATGATTTTTTTAAATTTCGATAAAAAAATTTCAGAAAAATAGAAATTTCCAATACCGAAAATTTTCGATACCATATCTGAAAATTCACAAAATTACTAGAAAGTTCGTCGTTGGACACCCAAATTTATTCACATATTTTTGAAATAAAATAAATTAGAAGGGTTTATATATAACTCCAAAGTCATGTTAAACCCTTGTTACTTTGTGTACAAGCTAATCACAAGCACTTTGTGAACATTAATTGTCATTTCTAGCAAAAAAAAAAAAAACTAAAATGAAGATTTAATATCTGATTTCAATAGTATATACTTTCACATAATTAAAAAAATGTCATTAATTCAATTCGACTATTCGATCTGAACCATCTACGTTCTATTATTAAATTCGATTTAAATAATTTTAAATGAATTTCAATGTTTTTGTCTAGTTCAATAAACTTAATTTTAATTTTTAAAACGGAGGTGAAGTTGAAGTTTCAGAAAATATGAATATCAAATTTAAATAGACCATATTAAAAGGTGCGATATTCTTTTTTCTCAATTTTTTTTGTAGGAATAATTACTAAAAAATTTTACATAAAAATTCCATTTTTTTTAAAGAATAAATTACAATTGAATTCTAATACTCATAATACAAATAAAAGTGGTTCAAATATCTTCTATACTTAAAATTCATTTTGAAAACTTTAATTACTCTTGCTAAAAAATTAGAAGACCTTTAATTAATTAATTTTTAAATCAATTTTTGAATAACTTAATTAAAATTATTAATTATTAATACATTATATAATAAAAAAAATTATTTATTATTTATTTTTTAAAATTTAAGACCTAAAAACAAGATATTGAAATAGGGGAAACAAAAAATTAAAAATAACTAAATAAAGAGACTAAAAATGCATTTAAACAAATATAAGATTTAATATCAAACTGTCGGTTAATAAACATGTATTTTTTATATGTTGATAAAAATACTTAATAGTATTACTATTTATCACTAGTTATTAATTGTTTACTTATTATAAAAAAATCTTTTTGTAAGACAAAAAGTATATGTCTATCTTTTTATTTTTATTTATCTTAGAAAAAGATGTGATTATCTTATATTTAAATGGCAAAAATCAAGAAATGGAAGGTAGAAAGAAAAAAAAACTACTGTAATAAAGTCTTCCAATCTGTCTGTCAAAGATGAGTTTGTTAATTTGAATTTTGAATGCAAAAGACAAAATAAAGCAGAAAATTAAACTAATGTGGCACGCATATTTTTGGTAGAAGGTAACATTTAAAATATAAGATTTGTTGGTCATCATATTATAAACTTTTCCTTATAAAAGTCATTTCTACCTAAAACTAGAAGTCATTTGGTACAGGGCAAAGATCATTCTTTTCATTGATATAAAAAATAGATTTGTTTGCGAATGATAAAACAAGATTAAATGATTTCATAATTTACTTGACAATAATAGTGATAATCACATTTGATCAAATTTTTTTGTAGAATTTAAAATCTCAACTCATACTTATACATCACACCTCATATTATATATGTTTTTATCATTATACTTATGTGAATAATCATCAAATTATAAAAAAAAATGAGTTTTATTGGAAATTTTGGTGATATATTGAAAATTTTTAAAAAAATATGATTTTTTTAAATTTCGATAAAAAAATTTCAGAAAAATAGAAATTTCCAATACCGAAAATTTTCGATACCATATCTGAAAATTCACAAAATTACTAGAAAGTTCGTCGTTGGACACCCAAATTTATTCACATATTTTTGAAATAAAATAAATTAGAAGGGTTTATATATAACTCCAAAGTCATGTTAAACCCTTGTCACTTTGTGTACAAGCTAATCACAAGCACTTTGTGAACATTAATTGTCATTTCTAGCAAAAAAAAAAAAAACTAAAATGAAGATTTAATATCTGATTTCAATAGTATATACTTTCACATAATTAAAAAAATGTCATTAATTCAATTCGACTATTCGATCTGAACCATCTACGTTCTATTATTAAATTCGATTTAAATAATTTTAAATGAATTTCAATGTTTTTGTCTAGTTCAATAAACTTAATTTTAATTTTTAAAACGGAGGTGAAGTTGAAGTTTCAGAAAATATGAATATCAAATTTAAATAGACCATATTAAAAGGTGCGATATTCTTTTTTCTCAATTTTTTTTGTAGGAATAATTACTAAAAAATTTTACATAAAAATTCCATTTTTTTTAAAGAATAAATTACAATTGAATTCTAATACTCATAATACAAATAAAAGTGGTTCAAATATCTTCTATACTTAAAATTCATTTTGAAAACTTTAATTACTCTTGCTAAAAAATTACAAGACCTTTAATTAATTAATTTTTAAATCAATTTTTGAATAACTTAATTAATATTATTAATTATTAATACATTATATAATAAAAAAAATTATTTATTATTTATTTTTTAAAATTTAAGACCTAAAAACAAGATATTGAAATAGGGGAAACAAAAAATTAAAAATAACTAAATTAAGAGACTAAAAATGCATTTAAACAAATATAAGATTTAATATCAAACTGTCGGTTAATAAACATGTATTTTTTATATGTTGATAAAAATACTTAATAGTATTACTATTTATCACTAGTTATTAATTGTTTACTTATTATAAAAAAATCTTTTTGTAAGACAAAAAGTATATGTCTATCTTTTTATTTTTATTTATCTTAGAAAAAGATGTGATTATCTTATATTTAAATGGCAAAAATCAAGAAATGGAAGGTAGAAAGAAAAAAAAAACTACTGTAATAAAGTCTTCCAATCTGTCTGTCAAAGATGAGTTTGTTAATTTGAATTTTGAATGCAAAAGACAAAATAAAGCAGAAAATTAAACTAATGTGGCACGCATATTTTTGGTAGAAGGTAACATTTAAAATATAAGATTTGTTGCTCATCATATTATAAACTTTTCCTTATAAAAGTCATTTCTACCTAAAACTAGAAGTCATTTGGTACAGGGCAAAGATCATTCTTTTCATTGATATAAAAAATAGATTTGTTTGCGAATGATAAAACAAGATTAAATGATTTCATAATTTACTTGACAATAATAGTGATAATCACACTTGATCAAATTTTTTTGATGAATTTAAAATCTCAAGTCATACTTATACATCACACCTCATATTATATATGTTTTTATCATTATACTTATGTGAATAATCATCAAATTATAAAAAAAAATGAGTTTTATTGGAAATTTTGGTGATATATTGAAAATTTTTAAAAAAATATGATTTTTTTAAATTTCGATAAAAAAATTTCAGAAAAATAGAAATTTCCAATACCGAAAATTTTCGATACCATATCTGAAAATTCACAAAATTACTAGAAAGTTCGTCGTTGGACACCCAAATTTATTCACATATTTTTGAAATAAAATAAATTAGAAGGGTTTATATATAACTCCAAAGTCATGTTAAACCCTTGTCACTTTGTGTACAAGCTAATCACAAGCACTTTGTGAACATTAATTGTCATTTCTAGCAAAAAAAAAAAAAACTAAAATGAAGATTTAATATCTGATTTCAATAGTATATACTTTCACATAATTAAAAAAATGTCATTAATTCAATTCGACTATTCGATCTGAACCATCTACGTTCTATTATTAAATTCGATTTAAATAATTTTAAATGAATTTCAATGTTTTTGTCTAGTTCAATAAACTTAATTTTAATTTTTAAAACGGAGGTGAAGTTGAAGTTTCAGAAAATATGAATATCAAATTTAAATAGACCATATTAAAAGGTGCGATATTCTTTTTTCTCAATTTTTTTTGTAGGAATAATTACTAAAAAATTTTACATAAAAATTCCATTTTTTTTAAAGAATAAATTACAATTGAATTCTAATACTCATAATACAAATAAAAGTGGTTCAAATATCTTCTATACTTAAAATTCATTTTGAAAACTTTAATTACTCTTGCTAAAAAATTACAAGACCTTTAATTAATTAATTTTTAAATCAATTTTTGAATAACTTAATTAATATTATTAATTATTAATACATTATATAATAAAAAAAATTATTTATTATTTATTTTTTAAAATTTAAGACCTAAAAACAAGATATTGAAATAGGGGAAACAAAAAATTAAAAATAACTAAATTAAGAGACTAAAAATGCATTTAAACAAATATAAGATTTAATATCAAACTGTCGGTTAATAAACATGTATTTTTTATATGTTGATAAAAATACTTAATAGTATTACTATTTATCACTAGTTATTAATTGTTTACTTATTATAAAAAAATCTTTTTGTAAGACAAAAAGTATATGTCTATCTTTTTATTTTTATTTATCTTAGAAAAAGATGTGATTATCTTATATTTAAATGGCAAAAATCAAGAAATGGAAGGTAGAAAGAAAAAAAAAACTACTGTAATAAAGTCTTCCAATCTGTCTGTCAAAGATGAGTTTGTTAATTTGAATTTTGAATGCAAAAGACAAAATAAAGCAGAAAATTAAACTAATGTGGCACGCATATTTTTGGTAGAAGGTAACATTTAAAATATAAGATTTGTTGCTCATCATATTATAAACTTTTCCTTATAAAAGTCATTTCTACCTAAAACTAGAAGTCATTTGGTACAGGGCAAAGATCATTCTTTTCATTGATATAAAAAATAGATTTGTTTGCGAATGATAAAACAAGATTAAATGATTTCATAATTTACTTGACAATAATAGTGATAATCACACTTGATCAAATTTTTTTGATGAATTTAAAATCTCAAGTCATACTTATACATCACACCTCATATTATATATGTTTTTATCATTATACTTATGTGAATAATCATCAAATTATAAAAAAAAAATGAGTTTTATTGGAAATTTTGGTGATATATTGAGAATTTTTAAAAAAATATGATTTTTTTAAATTTCGATAAAAAAATTTCAGAAAAAAAGAAATTTCCAATACCGAAAATTTTCGATACCATATCTGAAAATTCACAAAATTACTAGAAAGTTCGTCGTTGGACACCCAAATTTATTCACATATTTTTGAAATAAAATAAATTAGAAGGGTTTATATATAACTCCAAAGTCATGTTAAACCCTTGTCACTTTGTGTACAAGCTAATCACAAGCACTTTGTGAACATTAATTGTCATATCTAGCAAAAAAAAAAAACTAAAATGAAGATTTAATATCTGATTTCAATAGTATATACTTTCACATAATTAAAAAAATGTCATTAATTCAATACGACTATTCGATCTGAACCATCTACGTTCTATTATTAAATTCGATTTAAATAATTTTAAATGAATTTCAATGTTTTTGTCTAGTTCAATAAACTTAATTTTAATTTTTAAAACGGAGGTGAAGTTGAAGTTTCAGAAAATATGAATATCAAATTTAAATAGACCATATTAACAGGTGCGATATTCTTTTTTCTCAATTTTTTTTGTAGGAATAATTACTAAAAAATTTTACATAAAAATTCCATTTTTTTTAAAGAATAAATTACAATTGAATTCTAATGCTCATAATACAAATAAAAGTGGTTCAAATATCTTCTATACTTAAAATTCATTTTGAAAACTTTAATTACTCTTGCTAAAAAATTACAAGACCTTTAATTAATTAATTTTTAAATCAATTTTTGAATAACTTAATTAAAATTATTAATTATTAATACATTATATAATAAAAAAAAATTTATTTATTTTTTATTTTTTAAAATTTAAGACCTAAAAACAAGATATTGAAATAGGGGAAACAAAAAATTAAAAATAACTAAATAAAGAGACTAAAAATGCATTTAAACAAATATAAGATTTAATATCAAACTGTCGGTTAATAAACATGTATTTTTTATATGTTGATAAAAATACTTAATAGTATTACTATTTATCACTAGTTATTAATTGTTTACTTATTATAAAAAAATCTTTTTGTAAGATAAAAAGTATATGTCTATCTTTTTATTTTTATTTATCTTAGAAAAAGATATGATTATCTTATATTTAAATGGCAAAAATCAAGAAATGGAAGGTAGAAAGAAAAAAAAAACTACTGTAATAAAGTCTTCCAATCTGTCTGTCAAAGATGAGTTTGTTAATTTGAATTTTGAATGCAAAAGACAAAATAAAGCAGAAAATTAAACTAATGTGGCACGCATATTTTTGGTAGAAGGTAACATTTAAAATATAAGATTTGTTGCTCATCATATTATAAACTTTTCCTTATAAAAGTCATTTCTACCTAAAACTAGAAGTCATTTGGTACAGGGCAAAGATCATTCTTTTCATTGATATAAAAAATAGATTTGTTTGCGAATGATAAAACAAGATTAAATGATTTCATAATTTACTTGACAATAATAGTGATAATCACACTTGATCAAATTTTTTTGGAGAATTTAAAATCTCAACTCATACTTATACATCACACCTCATATTATATATGTTTTCATCATTATACTTATGTGAATAATCATCAAATTATAAAAAAAATATGAGTTTTATTGGAAATTTTGGTGATATATTGAAAATTTTTACAAAAATATGATTTTTTTAAATTTCGATAAAAAAATTTCAGAAAAATAGAAATTTCCAATACCGAAAATTTTCGATACCATATCTGAAATTTCACAAAATTACTAGAAAGTTCGTCGTTGGACACCCAAATTTATTCACATATTTTTGAAATAAAATAAATTAGAAGGGTTTATATATAACTCCAAAGTCATGTTAAACCCTTGTCACTTTGTGTACAAGCTAATCACAAGCACTTTGTGAACATTAATTGTCATATCTAGCAAAAAAAAAAAACAAACTAAAATGAAGATTTAATATCTGATTTCAATAGTATATACTTTCACATAATTAAAAAAATGTCATTAATTCAATTCGACTATTCGATCTGAACCATCTACGTTCTATTATTAAATTCGATTTAAATAATTTTAAATGAATTTCAATGTTTTTGTCTAGTTCAATAAACTTAATTTTAATTTTTAAAACGGAGGTGAAGTTGAAGTTTCAGAAAATATGAATATCAAATTTAAATAGACCATATTAACAGGTGCGATATTCTTTTTTCTCAATTTTTTTTGTAGGAATAATTACTAAAAAATTTTACATAAAAATTCCATTTTTTTTAAAGAATAAATTACAATAGAATTCTAATGCTCATAATACAAATAAAAGTGGTTCAAATATCTTCTATACTTAAAATTCATTTTGAAAACTTTAATTACTCTTGCTAAAAAATTACAAGACCTTTAATTAATTAATTTTTAAATCAATTTTTGAATAACTTAATTAAAATTATTAATTATTAATACATTATATAACAAAAAAAAATTTATTTATTTTTTATTTTTTAAAATTTAAGACCTAAAAACAAGATATTGAAATAGGGGAAACAAAAAATTAAAAATAACTAAATAAAGAGACTAAAAATGCATTTAAACAAATATAAGATTTAATATCAAACTGTCGGTTAATAAACATGTATTTTTTATATGTTGATAAAAATAGTTAATAGTATTACTATTTATCACTAGTTATTAATTGTTTACTTATTATAAAAAAATCTTTTTGTAAGATAAAAAGTATATGTCTATCTTTTTATTTTTATTTATCTTAGAAAAAGATATGATTATCTTATATTTAAATGGCAAAAATCAAGAAATGGAAGGTAGAAAGAAAAAAAAAACTACTGTAATAAAGTCTTCCAATCTGTCTGTCAAAGATGAGTTTGTTAATTTGAATTTTGAATGCAAAAGACAAAATAAAGCAGAAAATTAAACTAATGTGGCACGCATATTTTTGGTAGAAGGTAACATTTAAAATATAAGATTTGTTGCTCATCATATTATAAACTTTTCCTTATAAAAGTCATTTCTACCTAAAACTAGAAGTCATTTGGTACAGGGCAAAGATCATTCTTTTCATTGATATAAAAAATAGATTTGTTTGCGAATGATAAAACAAGATTAAATGATTTCATAATTTACTTGACAATAATAGTGATAATCACACTTGATCAAATTTTTTTGGAGAATTTAAAATCTCAACTCATACTTATACATCACACCTCATATTATATATGTTTTCATCATTATACTTATGTGAATAATCATCAAATTATAAAAAAAATATGAGTTTTATTGGAAATTTTGGTGATATATTGAAAATTTTTAAAAAAATATGATTTTTTTAAATTTCGATAAAAAAATTTCAGAAAAATAGAAATTTCCAATACCGAAAATTTTCGATACCATATCTGAAAATTCACAAAATTACTAGAAAGTTCGTCGTTGGACACCCAAATTTATTCACATATTTTTGAAATAAAATAAATTAGAAGGGTTTATATATAACTCCAAAGTCATGTTAAACCCTTGTCACTTTGTGTACAAGCTAATCACAAGCACTTTGTGAACATTAATTGTCATATCTAGCAAAAAAAAAAAAACAAACTAAAATGAAGATTTAATATCTGATTTCAATAGTATATACTTTCACATAATTAAAAAAATGTCATTAATTCAATTCGACTATTCGATCTGAACCATCTACGTTCTATTATTAAATTCGATTTAAATAATTTTAAATGAATTTCAATGTTTTTGTCTAGTTCAATAAACTTAATTTTAATTTTTAAAACGGAGGTGAAGTTGAAGTTTCAGAAAATATGAATATCAAATTTAAATAGACCATATTAACAGGTGCGATATTCTTTTTTCTCAATTTTTTTTGTAGGAATAATTACTAAAAAATTTTACATAAAAATTCCATTTTTTTTAAAGAATAAATTACAATAGAATTCTAATGCTCATAATACAAATAAAAGTGGTTCAAATATCTTCTATACTTAAAATTCATTTTGAAAACTTTAATTACTCTTGCTAAAAAATTACAAGACCTTTAATTAATTAATTTTTAAATCAATTTTTGAATAACTTAATTAAAATTATTAATTATTAATACATTATATAACAAAAAAAAATTTATTTATTTTTTATTTTTTAAAATTTAAGACCTAAAAACAAGATATTGAAATAGGGGAAACAAAAAATTAAAAATAACTAAATAAAGAGACTAAAAATGCATTTAAACAAATATAAGATTTAATATCAAACTGTCGGTTAATAAACATGTATTTTTTATATGTTGATAAAAATAGTTAATAGTATTACTATTTATCACTAGTTATTAATTGTTTACTTATTATAAAAACATATTTTTGTAAGATAAAAAGTATATGTCTATCTTTTTATTTTTATTTATCTTAGAAAAAGATATGATTATCTTATATTTAAATGGCAAAAATCAAGAAATGGAAGGTAGAAAGAAAAAAAAAACTACTGTAATAAAGTCTTCCAATCTGTCTGTCAAAGATGAGTTTGTTAATTTGAATTTTGAATGCAAAAGACAAAATAAAGCAGAAAATTAAACTAATGTGGCACGCATATTTTTGGTAGAAGGTAACATTTAAAATATAAGATTTGTTGCTCATCATATTATAAACTTTTCCTTATAAAAGTCATTTCTACCTAAAACTAGAAGTCATTTGGTACAGGGCAAAGATCATTCTTTTCATTGATATAAAAAATAGATTTGTTTGCGAATGATAAAACAAGATTAAATGATTTCATAATTTACTTGACAATAATAGTGATAATCACACTTGATCAAATTTTTTTGGAGAATTTAAAATCTCAACTCATACTTATACATCACACCTCATATTATATATGTTTTCATCATTATACTTATGTGAATAATCATCAAATTATAAAAAAAATATGAGTTTTATTGGAAATTTTGGTGATATATTGAAAATTTTTAAAAAAATATGATTTTTTTAAATTTCGATAAAAAAATTTCAGAAAAATAGAAATTTCCAATACCGAAAATTTTCGATACCATATCTGAAAATTCACAAAATTACTAGAAAGTTCGTCGTTGGACACCCAAATTTATTCACATATTTTTGAAATAAAATAAATTAGAAGGGTTTATATATAACTCCAAAGTCATGTTAAACCCTTGTCACTTTGCGTACAAGCTAATCACAAGCACTTTGTGAACATTAATTGTCATATCTAGCAAAAAAAAAAAAACAAACTAAAATGAAGATTTAATATCTGATTTCAATAGTATATACTTTCACATAATTAAAAAAATGTCATTAATTCAATTCGACTATTCGATCTGAACCATCTACGTTCTATTATTAAATTCGATTTAAATAATTTTAAATGAATTTCAATGTTTTTGTCTAGTTCAATAAACTTAATTTTAATTTTTAAAACGGAGGTGAAGTTGAAGTTTCAGAAAATATGAATATCAAATTTAAATAGACCATATTAACAGGTGCGATATTCTTTTTTCTCAATTTTTTTTGTAGGAATAATTACTAAAAAATTTTACATAAAAATTCCATTTTTTTTAAAGAATAAATTACAATTGAATTCTAATGCTCATAATACAAATAAAAGTGGTTCAAATATCTTCTATACTTAAAATTCATTTTGAAAACTTTAATTACTCTTGCTAAAAAATTACAAGACCTTTAATTAATTAATTTTTAAATCAATTTTTGAATAACTTAATTAAAATTATTAATTATTAATACATTATATAACAAAAAAAAATTTATTTATTTTTTATTTTTTAAAATTTAAGACCTAAAAACAAGATATTGAAATAGGGGAAACAAAAAATTAAAAATAACTAAATAAAGAGACTAAAAATGCATTTAAACAAATATAAGATTTAATATCAAACTGTCGGTTAATAAACATGTATTTTTTATATGTTGATAAAAATAGTTAATAGTATTACTATTTATCACTAGTTATTAATTGTTTACTTATTATAAAAAAATCTTTTTGTAAGATAAAAAGTATATGTCTATCTTTTTATTTTTATTTATCTTGGAAAAAGATATGATTATCTTATATTTAAATGGCAAAAATCAAGAAATGGAAGGTAGAAAGAAAAAAAAACTACTGTAATAAAGTCTTCCAATCTGTCTGTCAAAGATGAGTTTGTTAATTTGAATTTTGAATGCAAAAGACAAAATAAAGCAGAAAATTAAACTAATGTGGCACGCATATTTTTGGTAGAAGGTAACATTTAAAATATAAGATTTGTTGCTCATCATATTATAAACTTTTCCTTATAAAAGTCATTTCTACCTAAAACTAGAAGTCATTTGGTACAGGGCAAAGATCATTCTTTTCATTGATATAAAAAATAGATTTGTTTGCGAATGATAAAACAAGATTAAATGATTTCATAATTTACTTGACAATAATAGTGATAATCACACTTGATCAAATTTTTTTGGAGAATTTAAAATCTCAACTCATACTTATACATCACACCTCATATTATATATGTTTTCATCATTATACTTATGTGAATAATCATCAAATTATAAAAAAAATATGAGTTTTATTGGAAATTTTGGTGATATATTGAAAATTTTTAAAAAAATATGATTTTTTTAAATTTCGATAAAAAAATTTCAGAAAAATAGAAATTTCCAATACCGAAAATTTTCGATACCATATCTGAAAATTCACAAAATTACTAGAAAGTTCGTCGTTGGACACCCAAATTTATTCACATATTTTTGAAATAAAATAAATTAGAAGGGTTTATATATAACTCCAAAGTCATGTTAAACCCTTGTCACTTTGCGTACAAGCTAATCACAAGCACTTTGTGAACATTAATTGTCATATCTAGCAAAAAAAAAAAAACAAACTAAAATGAAGATTTAATATCTGATTTCAATAGTATATACTTTCACATAATTAAAAAAATGTCATTAATTCAATTCGACTATTCGATCTGAACCATCTACGTTCTATTATTAAATTCGATTTAAATAATTTTAAATGAATTTCAATGTTTTTGTCTAGTTCAATAAACTTAATTTTAATTTTTAAAACGGAGGTGAAGTTGAAGTTTCAGAAAATATGAATATCAAATTTAAATAGACCATATTAACAGGTGCGATATTCTTTTTTCTCAATTTTTTTTGTAGGAATAATTACTAAAAAATTTTACATAAAAATTCCATTTTTTTTAAAGAATAAATTACAATAGAATTCTAATGCTCATAATACAAATAAAAGTGGTTCAAATATCTTCTATACTTAAAATTCATTTTGAAAACTTTAATTACTCTTGCTAAAAAATTACAAGACCTTTAATTAATTAATTTTTAAATCAATTTTTGAATAACTTAATTAAAATTATTAATTATTAATACATTATATAACAAAAAAAAATTTATTTATTTTTTATTTTTTAAAATTTAAGACCTAAAAACAAGATATTGAAATAGGGGAAACAAAAAATTAAAAATAACTAAATAAAGAGACTAAAAATGCATTTAAACAAATATAAGATTTAATATCAAACTGTCGGTTAATAAACATGTATTTTTTATATGTTGATAAAAATAGTTAATAGTATTACTATTTATCACTAGTTATTAATTGTTTACTTATTATAAAAACATATTTTTGTAAGATAAAAAGTATATGTCTATCTTTTTATTTTTATTTATCTTAGAAAAAGATATGATTATCTTATATTTAAATGGCAAAAATCAAGAAATGGAAGGTAGAAAGAAAAAAAAAACTACTGTAATAAAGTCTTCCAATCTGTCTGTCAAAGATGAGTTTGTTAATTTGAATTTTGAATGCAAAAGACAAAATAAAGCAGAAAATTAAACTAATGTGGCACGCATATTTTTGGTAGAAGGTAACATTTAAAATATAAGATTTGTTGCTCATCATATTATAAACTTTTCCTTATAAAAGTCATTTCTACCTAAAACTAGAAGTCATTTGGTACAGGGCAAAGATCATTCTTTTCATTGATATAAAAAATAGATTTGTTTGCGAATGATAAAACAAGATTAAATGATTTCATAATTTACTTGACAATAATAGTGATAATCACACTTGATCAAATTTTTTTGGAGAATTTAAAATCTCAACTCATACTTATACATCACACCTCATATTATATATGTTTTCATCATTATACTTATGTGAATAATCATCAAATTATAAAAAAAATATGAGTTTTATTGGAAATTTTGGTGATATATTGAAAATTTTTAAAAAAATATGATTTTTTTAAATTTCGATAAAAAAATTTCAGAAAAATAGAAATTTCCAATACCGAAAATTTTCGATACCATATCTGAAAATTCACAAAATTACTAGAAAGTTCGTCGTTGGACACCCAAATTTATTCACATATTTTTGAAATAAAATAAATTAGAAGGGTTTATATATAACTCCAAAGTCATGTTAAACCCTTGTCACTTTGCGTACAAGCTAATCACAAGCACTTTGTGAACATTAATTGTCATATCTAGCAAAAAAAAAAAAACAAACTAAAATGAAGATTTAATATCTGATTTCAATAGTATATACTTTCACATAATTAAAAAAATGTCATTAATTCAATTCGACTATTCGATCTGAACCATCTACGTTCTATTATTAAATTCGATTTAAATAATTTTAAATGAATTTCAATGTTTTTGTCTAGTTCAATAAACTTAATTTTAATTTTTAAAACGGAGGTGAAGTTGAAGTTTCAGAAAATATGAATATCAAATTTAAATAGACCATATTAACAGGTGCGATATTCTTTTTTCTCAATTTTTTTTGTAGGAATAATTACTAAAAAATTTTACATAAAAATTCCATTTTTTTTAAAGAATAAATTACAATTGAATTCTAATGCTCATAATACAAATAAAAGTGGTTCAAATATCTTCTATACTTAAAATTCATTTTGAAAACTTTAATTACTCTTGCTAAAAAATTACAAGACCTTTAATTAATTAATTTTTAAATCAATTTTTGAATAACTTAATTAAAATTATTAATTATTAATACATTATATAACAAAAAAAAATTTATTTATTTTTTATTTTTTAAAATTTAAGACCTAAAAACAAGATATTGAAATAGGGGAAACAAAAAATTAAAAATAACTAAATAAAGAGACTAAAAATGCATTTAAACAAATATAAGATTTAATATCAAACTGTCGGTTAATAAACATGTATTTTTTATATGTTGATAAAAATAGTTAATAGTATTACTATTTATCACTAGTTATTAATTGTTTACTTATTATAAAAAAATCTTTTTGTAAGATAAAAAGTATATGTCTATCTTTTTATTTTTATTTATCTTAGAAAAAGATATGATTATCTTATATTTAAATGGCAAAAATCAAGAAATGGAAGGTAGAAAGAAAAAAAAACTACTGTAATAAAGTCTTCCAATCTGTCTGTCAAAGATGAGTTTGTTAATTTGAATTTTGAATGCAAAAGACAAAATAAAGCAGAAAATTAAACTAATGTGGCACGCATATTTTTGGTAGAAGGTAACATTTAAAATATAAGATTTGTTGCTCATCATATTATAAACTTTTCCTTATAAAAGTCATTTCTACCTAAAACTAGAAGTCATTTGGTACAGGGCAAAGATCATTCTTTTCATTGATATAAAAAATAGATTTGTTTGCGAATGATAAAACAAGATTAAATGATTTCATAATTTACTTGACAATAATAGTGATAATCACACTTGATCAAATTTTTTTGGAGAATTTAAAATCTCAACTCATACTTATACATCACACCTCATATTATATATGTTTTCATCATTATACTTATGTGAATAATCATCAAATTATAAAAAAAATATGAGTTTTATTGGAAATTTTGGTGATATATTGAAAATTTTTAAAAAAATATGATTTTTTTAAATTTCGATAAAAAAATTTCAGAAAAATAGAAATTTCCAATACCGAAAATTTTCGATACCATATCTGAAAATTCACAAAATTACTAGAAAGTTCGTCGTTGGACACCCAAATTTATTCACATATTTTTGAAATAAAATAAATTAGAAGGGTTTATATATAACTCCAAAGTCATGTTAAACCCTTGTCACTTTGTGTACAAGCTAATCACAAGCACTTTGTGAACATTAATTGTCATATCTAGCAAAAAAAAAAAACAAACTAAAATGAAGATTTAATATCTGATTTCAATAGTATATACTTTCACATAATTAAAAAAATGTCATTAATTCAATTCGACTATTCGATCTGAACCATCTACGTTCTATTATTAAATTCGATTTAAATAATTTTAAATGAATTTCAATGTTTTTGTCTAGTTCAATAAACTTAATTTTAATTTTTAAAACGGAGGTGAAGTTGAAGTTTCAGAAAATATGAATATCAAATTTAAATAGACCATATTAACAGGTGCGATATTCTTTTTTCTCAATTTTTTTTGTAGGAATAATTACTAAAAAATTTTACATAAAAATTCCATTTTTTTTAAAGAATAAATTACAATAGAATTCTAATGCTCATAATACAAATAAAAGTGGTTCAAATATCTTCTATACTTAAAATTCATTTTGAAAACTTTAATTACTCTTGCTAAAAAATTACAAGACCTTTAATTAATTAATTTTTAAATCAATTTTTGAATAACTTAATTAAAATTATTAATTATTAATACATTATATAACAAAAAAAAATTTATTTATTTTTTATTTTTTAAAATTTAAGACCTAAAAACAAGATATTGAAATAGGGGAAACAAAAAATTAAAAATAACTAAATAAAGAGACTAAAAATGCATTTAAACAAATATAAGATTTAATATCAAACTGTCGGTTAATAAACATGTATTTTTTATATGTTGATAAAAATAGTTAATAGTATTACTATTTATCACTAGTTATTAATTGTTTACTTATTATAAAAACATATTTTTGTAAGATAAAAAGTATATGTCTATCTTTTTATTTTTATTTATCTTAGAAAAAGATATGATTATCTTATATTTAAATGGCAAAAATCAAGAAATGGAAGGTAGAAAGAAAAAAAAAACTACTGTAATAAAGTCTTCCAATCTGTCTGTCAAAGATGAGTTTGTTAATTTGAATTTTGAATGCAAAAGACAAAATAAAGCAGAAAATTAAACTAATGTGGCACGCATATTTTTGGTAGAAGGTAACATTTAAAATATAAGATTTGTTGCTCATCATATTATAAACTTTTCCTTATAAAAGTCATTTCTACCTAAAACTAGAAGTCATTTGGTACAGGGCAAAGATCATTCTTTTCATTGATATAAAAAATAGATTTGTTTGCGAATGATAAAACAAGATTAAATGATTTCATAATTTACTTGACAATAATAGTGATAATCACACTTGATCAAATTTTTTTGGAGAATTTAAAATCTCAACTCATACTTATACATCACACCTCATATTATATATGTTTTCATCATTATACTTATGTGAATAATCATCAAATTATAAAAAAAATATGAGTTTTATTGGAAATTTTGGTGATATATTGAAAATTTTTAAAAAAATATGATTTTTTTAAATTTCGATAAAAAAATTTCAGAAAAATAGAAATTTCCAATACCGAAAATTTTCGATACCATATCTGAAAATTCACAAAATTACTAGAAAGTTCGTCGTTGGACACCCAAATTTATTCACATATTTTTGAAATAAAATAAATTAGAAGGGTTTATATATAACTCCAAAGTCATGTTAAACCCTTGTCACTTTGCGTACAAGCTAATCACAAGCACTTTGTGAACATTAATTGTCATATCTAGCAAAAAAAAAAAAACAAACTAAAATGAAGATTTAATATCTGATTTCAATAGTATATACTTTCACATAATTAAAAAAATGTCATTAATTCAATTCGACTATTCGATCTGAACCATCTACGTTCTATTATTAAATTCGATTTAAATAATTTTAAATGAATTTCAATGTTTTTGTCTAGTTCAATAAACTTAATTTTAATTTTTAAAACGGAGGTGAAGTTGAAGTTTCAGAAAATATGAATATCAAATTTAAATAGACCATATTAACAGGTGCGATATTCTTTTTTCTCAATTTTTTTTGTAGGAATAATTACTAAAAAATTTTACATAAAAATTCCATTTTTTTTAAAGAATAAATTACAATTGAATTCTAATGCTCATAATACAAATAAAAGTGGTTCAAATATCTTCTATACTTAAAATTCATTTTGAAAACTTTAATTACTCTTGCTAAAAAATTACAAGACCTTTAATTAATTAATTTTTAAATCAATTTTTGAATAACTTAATTAAAATTATTAATTATTAATACATTATATAACAAAAAAAAATTTATTTATTTTTTATTTTTTAAAATTTAAGACCTAAAAACAAGATATTGAAATAGGGGAAACAAAAAATTAAAAATAACTAAATAAAGAGACTAAAAATGCATTTAAACAAATATAAGATTTAATATCAAACTGTCGGTTAATAAACATGTATTTTTTATATGTTGATAAAAATAGTTAATAGTATTACTATTTATCACTAGTTATTAATTGTTTACTTATTATAAAAAAATCTTTTTGTAAGATAAAAAGTATATGTCTATCTTTTTATTTTTATTTATCTTAGAAAAAGATATGATTATCTTATATTTAAATGGCAAAAATCAAGAAATGGAAGGTAGAAAGAAAAAAAAACTACTGTAATAAAGTCTTCCAATCTGTCTGTCAAAGATGAGTTTGTTAATTTGAATTTTGAATGCAAAAGACAAAATAAAGCAGAAAATTAAACTAATGTGGCACGCATATTTTTGGTAGAAGGTAACATTTAAAATATAAGATTTGTTGCTCATCATATTATAAACTTTTCCTTATAAAAGTCATTTCTACCTAAAACTAGAAGTCATTTGGTACAGGGCAAAGATCATTCTTTTCATTGATATAAAAAATAGATTTGTTTGCGAATGATAAAACAAGATTAAATGATTTCATAATTTACTTGACAATAATAGTGATAATCACACTTGATCAAATTTTTTTGGAGAATTTAAAATCTCAACTCATACTTATACATCACACCTCATATTATATATGTTTTCATCATTATACTTATGTGAATAATCATCAAATTATAAAAAAAATATGAGTTTTATTGGAAATTTTGGTGATATATTGAAAATTTTTAAAAAAATATGATTTTTTTAAATTTCGATAAAAAAATTTCAGAAAAATAGAAATTTCCAATACCGAAAATTTTCGATACCATATCTGAAAATTCACAAAATTACTAGAAAGTTCGTCGTTGGACACCCAAATTTATTCACATATTTTTGAAATAAAATAAATTAGAAGGGTTTATATATAACTCCAAAGTCATGTTAAACCCTTGTCACTTTGTGTACAAGCTAATCACAAGCACTTTGTGAACATTAATTGTCATATCTAGCAAAAAAAAAAAACAAACTAAAATGAAGATTTAATATCTGATTTCAATAGTATATACTTTCACATAATTAAAAAAATGTCATTAATTCAATTCGACTATTCGATCTGAACCATCTACGTTCTATTATTAAATTCGATTTAAATAATTTTAAATGAATTTCAATGTTTTTGTCTAGTTCAATAAACTTAATTTTAATTTTTAAAACGGAGGTGAAGTTGAAGTTTCAGAAAATATGAATATCAAATTTAAATAGACCATATTAACAGGTGCGATATTCTTTTTTCTCAATTTTTTTTGTAGGAATAATTACTAAAAAATTTTACATAAAAATTCCATTTTTTTTAAAGAATAAATTACAATAGAATTCTAATGCTCATAATACAAATAAAAGTGGTTCAAATATCTTCTATACTTAAAATTCATTTTGAAAACTTTAATTACTCTTGCTAAAAAATTACAAGACCTTTAATTAATTAATTTTTAAATCAATTTTTGAATAACTTAATTAAAATTATTAATTATTAATACATTATATAACAAAAAAAATTTATTTATTTTTTATTTTTTAAAATTTAAGACCTAAAAACAAGATATTGAAATAGGGGAAACAAAAAATTAAAAATAACTAAATAAAGAGACTAAAAATGCATTTAAACAAATATAAGATTTAATATCAAACTGTCGGTTAATAAACATGTATTTTTTATATGTTGATAAAAATAGTTAATAGTATTACTATTTATCACTAGTTATTAATTGTTTACTTATTATAAAAAAATCTTTTTGTAAGATAAAAAGTATATGTCTATCTTTTTATTTTTATTTATCTTAGAAAAAGATATGATTATCTTATATTTAAATGGCAAAAATCAAGAAATGGAAGGTAGAAAGAAAAAAAAAACTACTGTAATAAAGTCTTCCAATCTGTCTGTCAAAGATGAGTTTGTTAATTTGAATTTTGAATGCAAAAGACAAAATAAAGCAGAAAATTAAACTAATGTGGCACGCATATTTTTGGTAGAAGGTAACATTTAAAATATAAGATTTGTTGCTCATCATATTATAAACTTTTCCTTATAAAAGTCATTTCTACCTAAAACTAGAAGTCATTTGGTACAGGGCAAAGATCATTCTTTTCATTGATATAAAAAATAGATTTGTTTGCGAATGATAAAACAAGATTAAATGATTTCATAATTTACTTGACAATAATAGTGATAATCACACTTGATCAAATTTTTTTGGAGAATTTAAAATCTCAACTCATACTTATACATCACACCTCATATTATATATGTTTTCATCATTATACTTATGTGAATAATCATCAAATTATAAAAAAAATATGAGTTTTATTGGAAATTTTGGTGATATATTGAAAATTTTTAAAAAAATATGATTTTTTTAAATTTCGATAAAAAAATTTCAGAAAAATAGAAATTTCCAATACCGAAAATTTTCGATACCATATCTGAAAATTCACAAAATTACTAGAAAGTTCGTCGTTGGACACCCAAATTTATTCACATATTTTTGAAATAAAATAAATTAGAAGGGTTTATATATAACTCCAAAGTCATGTTAAACCCTTGTCACTTTGTGTACAAGCTAATCACAAGCACTTTGTGAACATTAATTGTCATATCTAGCAAAAAAAAAAAAACAAACTAAAATGAAGATTTAATATCTGATTTCAATAGTATATACTTTCACATAATTAAAAAAATGTCATTAATTCAATTCGACTATTCGATCTGAACCATCTACGTTCTATTATTAAATTCGATTTAAATAATTTTAAATGAATTTCAATGTTTTTGTCTAGTTCAATAAACTTAATTTTAATTTTTAAAACGGAGGTGAAGTTGAAGTTTCAGAAAATATGAATATCAAATTTAAATAGACCATATTAACAGGTGCGATATTCTTTTTTCTCAATTTTTTTTGTAGGAATAATTACTAAAAAAATTTACATAAAAATTCCATTTTTTTTAAAGAATAAATTACAATTGAATTCTAATGCTCATAATACAAATAAAAGTGGTTCAAATATCTTCTATACTTAAAATTCATTTTGAAAACTTTAATTACTCTTACAAGACCTTTAATTAATTAATTTTTAAATCAATTTTTGAATAACTTAATTAAAATTATTAATTATTAATACATTATATAACAAAAAAAAATTTATTTATTTTTTATTTTTTAAAATTTAAGACCTAAAAACAAGATATTGAAATAGGGGAAACAAAAAATTAAAAATAACTAAATAAAGAGACTAAAAATGCATTTAAACAAATATAAGATTTAATATCAAACTGTCGGTTAATAAACATGTATTTTTTATATGTTGATAAAAATAGTTAATAGTATTACTATTTATCACTAGTTATTAATTGTTTACTTATTATAAAAAAATCTTTTTGTAAGATAAAAAGTATATGTCTATCTTTTTATTTTTATTTATCTTAGAAAAAGATATGATTATCTTATATTTAAATGGCAAAAATCAAGAAATGGAAGGTAGAAAGAAAAAAAAAACTACTGTAATAAAGTCTTCCAATCTGTCTGTCAAAGATGAGTTTGTTAATTTGAATTTTGAATGCAAAAGACAAAATAAAGCAGAAATTTAAACTAATGTGGCACGCATATTTTTGGTAGAAGGTAACATTTAAAATATAAGATTTGTTGCTCATCATATTATAAACTTTTCCTTATAAAAGTCATTTCTACCTAAAACTAGAAGTCATTTGGTACAGGGCAAAGATCATTCTTTTCATTGATATAAAAAATAGATTTGTTTGCGAATGATAAAACAAGATTAAATGATTTCATAATTTACTTGACAATAATAGTGATAATCACACTTGATCAAATTTTTTTGGAGAATTTAAAATCTCAACTCATACTTATACATCACACCTCATATTATATATGTTTTCATCATTATACTTATGTGAATAATCATCAAATTATAAAAAAAAATATGAGTTTTATTGGAAATTTTGGTGATATATTGAAAATTTTTAAAAAAATATGATTTTTTTAAATTTCGATAAAAAAATTTCAGAAAAATAGAAATTTCCAATACCGAAAATTTTCGATACCATATCTGAAAATTCACAAAATTACTAGAAAGTTCGTCGTTGGACACCCAAATTTATTCACATATTTTTGAAATAAAATAAATTAGAAGGGTTTATATATAACTCCAAAGTCATGTTAAAGCCTTGTCACTTTGTGTACAAGCTAATCACAAGCACTTTGTGAACATTAATTGTCATATCTAGCAAAAAAAAAAAACAAACTAAAATGAAGATTTAATATCTGATTTCAATAGTATATACTTTCACATAATTAAAAAAATGTCATTAATTCAATTCGACTATTCGATCTGAACCATCTACGTTCTATTATTAAATTCGATTTAAATAATTTTAAATGAATTTCAATGTTTTTGTCTAGTTCAATAAACTTAATTTTAATTTTTAAAACGGAGGTGAAGTTGAAGTTTCAGAAAATATGAATATCAAATTTAAATAGACCATATTAACAGGTGCGATATTCTTTTTTCTCAATTTTTTTTGTAGGAATAATTACTAAAAAATTTTACATAAAAATTCCATTTTTTTTAAAGAATAAATTACAATTGAATTCTAATGCTCATAATACAAATAAAAGTGGTTCAAATATCTTCTATACTTAAAATTCATTTTGAAAACTTTAATTACTCTTGCTAAAAAATTACAAGACCTTTAATTAATTAATTTTTAAATCAATTTTTGAATAACTTAATTAAAATTATTAATTATTAATACATTATATAACAAAAAAAAATTTATTTATTTTTTATTTTTTAAAACATAAGACCTAAAAACAAGATATTGAAATAGGGGAAACAAAAAATTAAAAATAACTAAATAAAGAGACTAAAAATGCATTTAAACAAATATAAGATTTAATATCAAACTGTCGGTTAATAAACATGTATTTTTTATATGTTGATAAAAATAGTTAATAGTATTACTATTTATCACTAGTTATTAATTGTTTACTTATTATAAAAAAAATCTTTTTGTAAGATAAAAAGTATATGTCTATCTTTTTATTTTTATTTATCTTAGAAAAAGATATGATTATCTTATATTTAAATGGCAAAAATCAAGAAATGGAAGGTAGAAAGAAAAAAAAAACTACTGTAATAAAGTCTTCCAATCTGTCTGTCAAAGATGAGTTTGTTAATTTGAATTTTGAATGCAAAAGACAAAATAAAGCAGAAATTTAAACTAATGTGGCACGCATATTTTTGGTAGAAGGTAACATTTAAAATATAAGATTTGTTGCTCATCATATTATAAACTTTTCCTTATAAAAGTCATTTCTACCTAAAACTAGAAGTCATTTGGTACAGGGCAAAGATCATTCTTTTCATTGATATAAAAAATAGATTTGTTTGCGAATGATAAAACAAGATTAAATGATTTCATAATTTACTTGACAATAATAGTGATAATCACACTGGATCAAATTTTTTTGGAGAATTTAAAATCTCAACTCATACTTATACATCACACCTCATATTATATATGTTTTCATCATTATACTTATGTGAATAATCATCAAATTATAAAAAAAATATGAGTTTTATTGGAAATTTTGGTCATATATTGAAAATTTTTAAAAAAATATGATTTTTTTAAATTTCGATAAAAAAATTTCAGAAAAATAGAAATTTCCAATACCGAAAATTTTCGATACCATATCTGAAAATTCACAAAATTACTAGAAAGTTCGTCGTTGGACACCCAAATTTATTCACATATTTTTGAAATAAAATAAATTAGAAGGGTTTATATATAACTCCAAAGTCATGTTAAACCCTTGTCACTTTGTGTACAAGCTAATCACAAGCACTTTGTGAACATTAATTGTCATATCTAGCAAAAAAAAAAAAACAAACTAAAATGAAGATTTAATATCTGATTTCAATAGTATATACTTTCACATAATTAAAAAAATGTCATTAATTCAATTCGACTATTCGATCTGAACCATCTACGTTCTATTATTAAATTCGATTTAAATAATTTTAAATGAATTTCAATGTTTTTGTCTAGTTCAATAAACTTAATTTTAATTTTTAAAACGGAGGTGAAGTTGAAGTTTCAGAAAATATGAATATCAAATTTAAATAGACCATATTAACAGGTGCGATATTCTTTTTTCTCAATTTTTTTTGTAGGAATAATTACTAAAAAATTTTACATAAAAATTCCATTTTTTTTAAAGAATAAATTACAATTGAATTCTAATGCTCATAATACAAATAAAAGTGGTTCAAATATCTTCTATACTTAAAATTCATTTTGAAAACTTTAATTACTCTTGCTAAAAAATTACAAGACCTTTAATTAATTAATTTTTAAATCAATTTTTGAATAACTTAATTAAAATTATTAATTATTAATACATTATATAACAAAAAAAAATTTATTTATTTTTTATTTTTTAAAACATAAGACCTAAAAACAAGATATTGAAATAGGGGAAACAAAAAATTAAAAATAACTAAATAAAGAGACTAAAAATGCATTTAAACAAATATAAGATTTAATATCAAACTGTCGGTTAATAAACATGTATTTTTTATATGTTGATAAAAATAGTTAATAGTATTACTATTTATCACTAGTTATTAATTGTTTACTTATTATAAAAAAAATCTTTTTGTAAGATAAAAAGTATATGTCTATCTTTTTATTTTTATTTATCTTAGAAAAAGATATGATTATCTTATATTTAAATGGCAAAAATCAAGAAATGGAAGGTAGAAAGAAAAAAAAAACTACTGTAATAAAGTCTTCCAATCTGTCTGTCAAAGATGAGTTTGTTAGTTTGAATTTTGAATGCAAAAGACAAAATAAAGCAGAAATTTAAACTAATGTGGCACGCATATTTTTGGTAGAAGGTAACATTTAAAATATAAGATTTGTTGCTCATCATATTATAAACTTTTCCTTATAAAAGTCATTTCTACCTAAAACTAGAAGTCATTTGGTACAGGGCAAAGATCATTCTTTTCATTGATATAAAAAATAGATTTGTTTGCGAATGATAAAACAAGATTAAATGATTTCATAATTTACTTGACAATAATAGTGATAATCACACTGGATCAAATTTTTTTGGAGAATTTAAAATCTCAACTCATACTTATACATCACACCTCATATTATATATGTTTTCATCATTATACTTATGTGAATAATCATCAAATTATAAAAAAAATATGAGTTTTATTGGAAATTTTGGTGATATATTGAAAATTTTTAAAAAAATATGATTTTTTTAAATTTCGATAAAAAAATTTCAGAAAAATAGAAATTTCCAATACCGAAAATTTTCGATACCATATCTGAAAATTCACAAAATTACTAGAAAGTTCGTCGTTGGACACCCAAATTTATTCACATATTTTTGAAATAAAATAAATTAGAAGGGTTTATATATAACTCCAAAGTCATGTTAAACCCTTGTCACTTTGTGTACAAGCTAATCACAAGCACTTTGTGAACATTAATTGTCATATCTAGCAAAAAAAAAAAAACAAACTAAAATGAAGATTTAATATCTGATTTCAATAGTATATACTTTCACATAATTAAAAAAATGTCATTAATTCAATTCGACTATTCGATCTGAACCATCTACGTTCTATTATTAAATTCGATTTAAATAATTTTAAATGAATTTCAATGTTTTTGTCTAGTTCAATAAACTTAATTTTAATTTTTAAAACGGAGGTGAAGTTGAAGTTTCAGAAAATATGAATATCAAATTTAAATAGACCATATTAACAGGTGCGATATTCTTTTTTCTCAATTTTTTTTGTAGGAATAATTACTAAAAAATTTTACATAAAAATTCCATTTTTTTTAAAGAATAAATTACAATTGAATTCTAATGCTCATAATACAAATAAAAGTGGTTCAAATATCTTCTATACTTAAAATTCATTTCGAAAACTTTAATTACTCTTGCTAAAAAATTACAAGACCTTTAATTAATTAATTTTTAAATCAATTTTTGAATAACTTAATTAAAATTATTAATTATTAATACATTATATAACAAAAAAAAATTTATTTATTTTTTATTTTTTAAAACATAAGACCTAAAAACAAGATATTGAAATAGGGGAAACAAAAAATTAAAAATAACTAAATAAAGAGACTAAAAATGCATTTAAACAAATATAAGATTTAATATCAAACTGTCGGTTAATAAACATGTATTTTTTATATGTTGATAAAAATAGTTAATAGTATTACTATTTATCACTAGTTATTAATTGTTTACTTATTATAAAAAAAATCTTTTTGTAAGATAAAAAGTATATGTCTATCTTTTTATTTTTATTTATCTTAGAAAAAGATATGATTATCTTATATTTAAATGGCAAAAATCAAGAAATGGAAGGTAGAAAGAAAAAAAAAACTACTGTAATAAAGTCTTCCAATCTGTCTGTCAAAGATGAGTTTGTTAATTTGAATTTTGAATGCAAAAGACAAAATAAAGCAGAAATTTAAACTAATGTGGCACGCATATTTTTGGTAGAAGGTAACATTTAAAATATAAGATTTGTTGCTCATCATATTATAAACTTTTCCTTATAAAAGTCATTTCTACCTAAAACTAGAAGTCATTTGGTACAGGGCAAAGATCATTCTTTTCATTGATATAAAAAATAGATTTGTTTGCGAATGATAAAACAAGATTAAATGATTTCATAATTTACTTGACAATAATAGTGATAATCACACTGGATCAAATTTTTTTGGAGAATTTAAAATCTCAACTCATACTTATACATCACACCTCATATTATATATGTTTTCATCATTATACTTATGTGAATAATCATCAAATTATAAAAAAAATATGAGTTTTATTGGAAATTTTGGTGATATATTGAAAATTTTTAAAAAAATATGATTTTTTTAAATTTCGATAAAAAAATTTCAGAAAAATAGAAATTTCCAATACCGAAAATTTTCGATACCATATCTGAAATTTCACAAAATTACTAGAAAGTTCGTCGTTGGACACCCAAATTTATTCACATATTTTTGAAATAAAATAAATTAGAAGGGTTTATATATAACTCCAAAGTCATGTTAAACCCTTGTCACTTTGCGTACAAGCTAATCACAAGCACTTTGTGAACATTAATTGTCATATCTAGCAAAAACAAAAAAACAAACTAAAATGAAGATTTAATATCTGATTTCAATAGTATATACTTTCACATAATTAAAAAAATGTCATTAATTCAATTCGACTATTCGATCTGAACCATCTACGTTCTATTATTAAATTCGATTTAAATAATTTTAAATGAATTTCAATGTTTTTGTCTAGTTCAATAAACTTAATTTTAATTTTTAAAACGGAGGTGAAGTTGAAGTTTCAGAAAATATGAATATCAAATTTAAATAGACCATATTAACAGGTGCGATATTCTTTTTTCTCAATTTTTTTTGTAGGAATAATTACTAAAAAATTTTACATAAAAATTCCATTTTTTTTAAAGAATAAATTACAATTGAATTCTAATGCTCATAATACAAATAAAAGTGGTTCAAATATCTTCTATACTTAAAATTCATTTCGAAAACTTTAATTACTCTTGCTAAAAAATTACAAGACCTTTAATTAATTAATTTTTAAATCAATTTTTGAATAACTTAATTAAAATTATTAATTATTAATACATTATATAACAAAAAAAAATTTATTTATTTTTTATTTTTTAAAACATAAGACCTAAAAACAAGATATTGAAATAGGGGAAACAAAAAATTAAAAATAACTAAATAAAGAGACTAAAAATGCATTTAAACAAATATAAGATTTAATATCAAACTGTCGGTTAATAAACATGTATTTTTTATATGTTGATAAAAATAGTTAATAGTATTACTATTTATCACTAGTTATTAATTGTTTACTTATTATAAAAAAAATCTTTTTGTAAGATAAAAAGTATATGTCTATCTTTTTATTTTTATTTATCTTAGAAAAAGATATGATTATCTTATATTTAAATGGCAAAAATCAAGAAATGGAAGGTAGAAAGAAAAAAAAAACTACTGTAATAAAGTCTTCCAATCTGTCTGTCAAAGATGAGTTTGTTAATTTGAATTTTGAATGCAAAAGACAAAATAAAGCAGAAATTTAAACTAATGTGGCACGCATATTTTTGGTAGAAGGTAACATTTAAAATATAAGATTTGTTGCTCATCATATTATAAACTTTTCCTTATAAAAGTCATTTCTACCTAAAACTAGAAGTCATTTGGTACAGGGCAAAGATCATTCTTTTCATTGATATAAAAAATAGATTTGTTTGCGAATGATAAAACAAGATTAAATGATTTCATAATTTACTTGACAATAATAGTGATAATCACACTTGATCAAATTTTTTTGGAGAATTTAAAATCTCAACTCATACTTATACATCACACATCATATTATATATGTTTTCATCATTATACTTATGTGAATAATCATCAAATTATAAAAAAAATATGAGTTTTATTGGAAATTTTGGTGATATATTGAAAATTTTTAAAAAAATATGATTTTTTTAAATTTCGATAAAAAAATTTCAGAAAAATAGAAATTTCCAATACCGAAAATTTTCGATACCATATCTGAAATTTCACAAAATTACTAGAAAGTTCGTCGTTGGACACCCAAATTTATTCACATATTTTTGAAATAAAATAAATTAGAAGGGTTTATATATAACTCCAAAGTCATGTTAAACCCTTGTCACTTTGCGTACAAGCTAATCACAAGCACTTTGTGAACATTAATTGTCATATCTAGCAAAAACAAAAAAACAAACTAAAATGAAGATTTAATATCTGATTTCAATAGTATATACTTTCACATAATTAAAAAAATGTCATTAATTCAATTCGACTATTCGATCTGAACCATCTACGTTCTATTATTAAATTCGATTTAAATAATTTTAAATGAATTTCAATGTTTTTGTCTAGTTCAATAAACTTAATTTTAATTTTTAAAACGGAGGTGAAGTTGAAGTTTCAGAAAATATGAATATCAAATTTAAATAGACCATATTAACAGGTGCGATATTCTTTTTTCTCAATTTTTTTTGTAGGAATAATTACTAAAAAATTTTACATAAAAATTCCATTTTTTTTAAAGAATAAATTACAATTGAATTCTAATGCTCATAATACAAATAAAAGTGGTTCAAATATCTTCTATACTTAAAATTCATTTTGAAAACTTTAATTACTCTTGCTAAAAAATTACAAGACCTTTAATTAATTAATTTTTAAATCAATTTTTGAATAACTTAATTAAAATTATTAATTATTAATACATTATATAACAAAAAAAAATTTATTTATTTTTTATTTTTTAAAATTTAAGACCTAAAAACAAGATATTGAAATAGGGGAAACAAAAAATTAAAAATAACTAAATAAAGAGACTAAAAATGCATTTAAACAAATATAAGATTTAATATCAAACTGTCGGTTAATAAACATGTATTTTTTATATGTTGATAAAAATAGTTAATAGTATTACTATTTATCACTAGTTATTAATTGTTTACTTATTATAAAAAAATCTTTTTGTAAGATAAAAAGTATATGTCTATCTTTTTATTTTTATTTATCTTAGAAAAAGATATGATTATCTTATATTTAAATGGCAAAAATCAAGAAATGGAAGGTAGAAAGAAAAAAAAAACTACTGTAATAAAGTCTTCCAATCTGTCTGTCAAAGATGAGTTTGTTAATTTGAATTTTGAATGCAAAAGACAAAATAAAGCAGAAAATTAAACTAATGTGGCACGCATATTTTTGGTAGAAGGTAACATTTAAAATATAAGATTTGTTGCTCATCATATTATAAACTTTTCCTTATAAAAGTCATTTCTACCTAAAACTAGAAGTCATTTGGTACAGGGCAAAGATCATTCTTTTCATTGATATAAAAAATAGATTTGTTTGCGAATGATAAAACAAGATTAAATGATTTCATAATTTACTTGACAATAATAGTGATAATCACACTTGATCAAATTTTTTTGGAGAATTTAAAATCTCAACTCATACTTATACATCACACATCATATTATATATGTTTTCATCATTATACTTATGTGAATAATCATCAAATTATAAAAAAAATATGAGTTTTATTGGAAATTTTGGTGATATATTGAAAATTTTTAAAAAAATATGATTTTTTTAAATTTCGATAAAAAAATTTCAGAAAAATAGAAATTTCCAATACCGAAAATTTTCGATACCATATCTGAAATTTCACAAAATTACTAGAAAGTTCGTCGTTGGACACCCAAATTTATTCACATATTTTTGAAATAAAATAAATTAGAAGGGTTTATATATAACTCCAAAGTCATGTTAAACCCTTGTCACTTTGTGTACAAGCTAATCACAAGCACTTTGTGAACATTAATTGTCATATCTAGCAAAAAAAAAAAAACAAACTAAAATGAAGATTTAATATCTGATTTCAATAGTATATACTTTCACATAATTAAAAAAATGTCATTAATTCAATTCGACTATTCGATCTGAACCATCTACGTTCTATTATTAAATTCGATTTAAATAATTTTAAATGAATTTCAATGTTTTTGTCTAGTTCAATAAACTTAATTTTAATTTTTAAAACGGAGGTGAAGTTGAAGTTTCAGAAAATATGAATATCAAATTTAAATAGACCATATTAACAGGTGCGATATTCTTTTTTCTCAATTTTTTTTGTAGGAATAATTACTAAAAAATTTTACATAAAAATTACATTTTTTTTAAAGAATAAATTACAATTGAATTCTAATGCTCATAATACAAATAAAAGTGGTTCAAATATCTTCTATACTTAAAATTCATTTTGAAAACTTTAATTACTCTTGCTAAAAAATTACAAGACCTTTAATTAATTAATTTTTAAATCAATTTTTTAATAACTTAATTAAAATTATTAATTATTAATACATTATATAATAAAAAAAAATTTATTTATTTTTTATTTTTTAAAATTTAAGACCTAAAAACAAGATATTGAAATAGGGGAAACAAAAAATTAAAAATAACTAAATAAAGAGACTAAAAATGCATTTAAACAAATATAAGATTTAATATCAAACTGTCGGTTAATAAACATGTATTTTTTATATGTTGATAAAAATAGTTAATAGTATTACTATTTATCACTAGTTATTAATTGTTTACTTATTATAAAAAAATCTTTTTGTAAGATAAAAAGTATATGTCTATCTTTTTATTTTTATTTATCTTAGAAAAAGATATGATTATCTTATATTTAAATGGCAAAAATCAAGAAATGGAAGGTAGAAAGAAAAAAAAAACTACTGTAATAAAGTCTTCCAATCTGTCTGTCAAAGATGAGTTTGTTAATTTGAATTTTGAATGCAAAAGACAAAATAAAGCAGAAAATTAAACTAATGTGGCACGCATATTTTTGGTAGAAGGTAACATTTAAAATATAAGATTTGTTGCTCATCATATTATAAACTTTTCCTTATAAAAGTCATTTCTACCTAAAACTAGAAGTCATTTGGTACAGGGCAAAGATCATTCTTTTCATTGATATAAAAAATAGATTTGTTTGCGAATGATAAAACAAGATTAAATGATTTCATAATTTACTTGACAATAATAGTGATAATCACACTTGATCAAATTTTTTTGGAGAATTTAAAATCTCAACTCATACTTATACATCACACCTCATATTATATATGTTTTCATCATTATACTTATGTGAATAATCATCAAATTATAAAAAAAATATGAGTTTTATTGGAAATTTTGGTGATATATTGAAAATTTTTAAAAAAATATGATTTTTTTAAATTTCGATAAAAAAATTTCAGAAAAATAGAAATTTCCAATACCGAAAATTTTCGATACCATATCTGAAATTTCACAAAATTACTAGAAAGTTCGTCGTTGGACACCCAAATTTATTCACATATTTTTGAAATAAAATAAATTAGAAGGGTTTATATATAACTCCAAAGTCATGTTAAACCCTTGTCACTTTGTGTACAAGCTAATCACAAGCACTTTGTGAACATTAATTGTCATATCTAGCAAAAAAAAAAAACAAACTAAAATGAAGATTTAATATCTGATTTCAATAGTATATACTTTCACATAATTAAAAAAATGTCATTAATTCAATTCGACTATTCGATCTGAACCATCTACGTTCTATTATTAAATTCGATTTAAATAATTTTAAATGAATTTCAATGTTTTTGTCTAGTTCAATAAACTTAATTTTAATTTTTAAAACGGAGGTGAAGTTGAAGTTTCAGAAAATATGAATATCAAATTTAAATAGACCATATTAACAGGTGCGATATTCTTTTTTCTCAATTTTTTTTGTAGGAATAATTACTAAAAAATTTTACATAAAAATTCCATTTTTTTTAAAGAATAAATTACAATTGAATTCTAATGCTCATAATACAAATAAAAGTGGTTCAAATATCTTCTATACTTAAAATTCATTTTGAAAACTTTAATTACTCTTGCTAAAAAATTACAAGACCTTTAATTAATTAATTTTTAAATCAATTTTTGAATAACTTAATTAAAATTATTAATTATTAATACATTATATAATAAAATAAAATTTATTTATTTTTTATTTTTTAAAATTTAAGACCTAAAAACAAGATATTGAAATAGGGGAAACAAAAAATTAAAAATAACTAAATAAAGAGACTAAAAATGCATTTAAACAAATATAAGATTTAATATCAAACTGTCGGTTAATAAACATGTATTTTTTATATGTTGATAAAAATAGTTAATAGTATTACTATTTATCACTAGTTATTAATTGTTTACTTATTATAAAAAAATCTTTTTGTAAGATAAAAAGTATATGTCTATCTTTTTATTTTTATTTATCTTTGAAAAAGATATGATTATCTTATATTTAAATGGCAAAAATCAAGAAATGGAAGGTAGAAAGAAAAAAAAAACTACTGTAATAAAGTCTTCCAATCTGTCTGTCAAAGATGAGTTTGTTAATTTGAATTTTGAATGCAAAAGACAAAATAAAGCAGAAAATTAAACTAATGTGGCACGCATATTTTTGGTAGAAGGTAACATTTAAAATATAAGATTTGTTGCTCATCATATTATAAACTTTTCCTTATAAAAGTCATTTCTACCTAAAACTAGAAGTCATTTGGTACAGGGCAAAGATCATTCTTTTCATTGATATAAAAAATAGATTTGTTTGCGAATGATAAAACAAGATTAAATGATTTCATAATTTACTTGACAATAATAGTGATAATCACACTTGATCAAATTTTTTTGGAGAATTTAAAATCTCAACTCATACTTATACATCACACCTCATATTATATATGTTTTCATCATTATACTTATGTGAATAATCATCAAATTATAAAAAAAATATGAGTTTTATTGGAAATTTTGGTGATATATTGAAAATTTTTAAAAAAATATGATTTTTTTAAATTTCGATAAAAAAATTTCAGAAAAATAGAAATTTCCAATACCGAAAATTTTCGATACCATATCTGAAATTTCACAAAATTACTAGAAAGTTCGTCGTTGGACACCCAAATTTATTCACATATTTTTGAAATAAAATAAATTAGAAGGGTTTATATATAACTCCAAAGTCATGTTAAACCCTTGTCACTTTGTGTACAAGCTAATCACAAGCACTTTGTGAACATTAATTGTCATATCTAGCAAAAAAAAAAAAAAAAACTAAAATGAAGATTTAATATCTGATTTCAATAGTATATACTTTCACATAATTAAAAAAATGTCATTAATTCAATTCGACTATTCGATCTGAACCATCTACGTTCTATTATTAAATTCGATTTAAATAATTTTAAATGAATTTCAATGTTTTTGTCTAGTTCAATAAACTTAATTTTAATTTTTAAAACGGAGGTGAAGTTGAAGTTTCAGAAAATATGAATATCAAATTTAAATAGACCATATTAACAGGTGCGATATTCTTTTTTCTCAATTTTTTTTGTAGGAATAATTACTAAAAAATTTTACATAAAAATTCCATTTTTTTTAAAGAATAAATTACAATTGAATTCTAATGCTCATAATACAAATAAAAGTGGTTCAAATATCTTCTATACTTAAAATTCATTTTGAAAACTTTAATTACTCTTGCTAAAAAATTACAAGACCTTTAATTAATTAATTTTTAAATCAATTTTTGAATAACTTAATTAAAATTATTAATTATTAATACATTATATAATAAAAAAAAATTATTTATTTTTTATTTTTTAAAATTTAAGACCTAAAAACAAGATATTGAAATAGGGGAAACAAAAAATTAAAAATAACTAAATAAAGAGACTAAAAATGCATTTAAACAAATATAAGATTTAATATCAAACTGTCGGTTAATAAACATGTATTTTTTATATGTTGATAAAAATAGTTAATAGTATTACTATTTATCACTAGTTATTAATTGTTTACTTATTATAAAAAAATCTTTTTGTAAGATAAAAAGTATATGTCTATCTTTTTATTTTTATTTATCTTAGAAAAAGATATGATTATCTTATATTTAAATGGCAAAAGTCAAGAAATGGAAGGTAGAAAGAAAAAAAAAACTCCTGTAATAAAGTCTTCCAATCTGTCTGTCAAAGATGAGTTTGTTAATTTGAATTTTGAATGCAAAAGACAAAATAAAGCAGAAAATTAAACTAATGTGGCACGCATATTTTTGGTAGAAGGTAACATTTAAAATATAAGATTTGTTGCTCATCATATTATAAACTTTTCCTTATAAAAGTCATTTCTACCTAAAACTAGAAGTCATTTGGTACAGGGCAAAGATCATTCTTTTCATTGATATAAAAAATAGATTTGTTTGCGAATGATAAAACAAGATTAAATGATTTCATAATTTACTTGACAATAATAGTGATAATCACACTTGATCAAATTTTTTTGGAGAATTTAAAATCTCAACTCATACTTATACATCACACCTCATATTATATATGTTTTCATCATTATACTTATGTGAATAATCATCAAATTATAAAAAAAATATGAGTTTTATTGGAAATTTTGGTGATATATTGAAAATTTTTAAAAAAATATGATTTTTTTAAATTTCGATAAAAAAATTTCAGAAAAATAGAAATTTCCAATACCGAAAATTTTCGATACCATATCTGAAATTTCACAAAATTACTAGAAAGTTCGTCGTTGGACACCCAAATTTATTCACATATTTTTGAAATAAAATAAATTAGAAGGGTTTATATATAACTCCAAAGTCATGTTAAACCCTTGTCACTTTGTGTACAAGCTAATCACAAGCACTTTGTGAACATTAATTGTCATATCTAGCAAAAAAAAAAAACAAACTAAAATGAAGATTTAATATCTGATTTCAATAGTATATACTTTCACATAATTAAAAAAATGTCATTAATTCAATTCGACTATTCGATCTGAACCATCTACGTTCTATTATTAAATTCGATTTAAATAATTTTAAATGAATTTCAATGTTTTTGTCTAGTTCAATAAACTTAATTTTAATTTTTAAAACGGAGGTGAAGTTGAAGTTTCAGAAAATATGAATATCAAATTTAAATAGACCATATTAACAGGTGCGATATTCTTTTTTCTCAATTTTTTTTGTAGGAATAATTACTAAAAAATTTTACATAAAAATTCCATTTTTTTTAAAGAATAAATTACAATTGAATTCTAATGCTCATAATACAAATAAAAGTGGTTCAAATATCTTCTATACTTAAAATTCATTTTGAAAACTTTAATTACTCTTGCTAAAAAATTACAAGACCTTTAATTAATTAATTTTTAAATCAATTTTTTAATAACTTAATTAAAATTATTAATTATTAATACATTATATAATAAAAAAAATTTATTTATTTTTTATTTTTTAAAATTTAAGACCTAAAAACAAGATATTGAAATAGGGGAAACAAAAAATTAAAAATAACTAAATAAAGAGACTAAAAATGCATTTAAACAAATATAAGATTTAATATCAAACTGTCGGTTAATAAACATGTATTTTTTATATGTTGATAAAAATAGTTAATAGTATTACTATTTATCACTAGTTATTAATTGTTTACTTATTATAAAAAAATCTTTTTGTAAGATAAAAAGTATATGTCTATCTTTTTATTTTTATTTATCTTAGAAAAAGATATGATTATCTTATATTTAAATGGCAAAAATCAAGAAATGGAAGGTAGAAAGAAAAAAAAAACTACTGTAATAAAGTCTTCCAATCTGTCTGTCAAAGATGAGTTTGTTAATTTGAATTTTGAATGCAAAAGACAAAATAAAGCAGAAAATTAAACTAATGTGGCACGCATATTTTTGGTAGAAGGTAACATTTAAAATATAAGATTTGTTGCTCATCATATTATAAACTTTTCCTTATAAAAGTCATTTCTACCTAAAACTAGAAGTCATTTGGTACAGGGCAAAGATCATTCTTTTCATTGATATAAAAAATAGATTTGTTTGCGAATGATAAAACAAGATTAAATGATTTCATAATTTACTTGACAATAATAGTGATAATCACACTTGATCAAATTTTTTTGGAGAATTTAAAATCTCAACTCATACTTATACATCACACCTCATATTATATATGTTTTCATCATTATACTTATGTGAATAATCATCAAATTATAAAAAAAATATGAGTTTTATTGGAAATTTTGGTGATATATTGAAAATTTTTAAAAAAATATGATTTTTTTAAATTTCGATAAAAAAATTTCAGAAAAATAGAAATTTCCAATACCGAAAATTTTCGATACCATATCTGAAATTTCACAAAATTACTAGAAAGTTCGTCGTTGGACACCCAAATTTATTCACATATTTTTGAAATAAAATAAATTAGAAGGGTTTATATATAACTCCAAAGTCATGTTAAACCCTTGTCACTTTGTGTACAAGCTAATCACAAGCACTTTGTGAACATTAATTGTCATATCTAGCAAAAAAAAAAAACAAACTAAAATGAAGATTTAATATCTGATTTCAATAGTATATACTTTCACATAATTAAAAAAATGTCATTAATTCAATTCGACTATTCGATCTGAACCATCTACGTTCTATTATTAAATTCGATTTAAATAATTTTAAATGAATTTCAATGTTTTTGTCTAGTTCAATAAACTTAATTTTAATTTTTAAAACGGAGGTGAAGTTGAAGTTTCAGAAAATATGAATATCAAATTTAAATAGACCATATTAACAGGTGCGATATTCTTTTTTCTCAATTTTTTTTGTAGGAATAATTACTAAAAAATTTTACATAAAAATTCCATTTTTTTTAAAGAATAAATTACAATTGAATTCTAATGCTCATAATACAAATAAAAGTGGTTCAAATATCTTCTATACTTAAAATTCATTTTGAAAACTTTAATTACTCTTGCTAAAAAATTACAAGACCTTTAATTAATTAATTTTTAAATCAATTTTTGAATAACTTAATTAAAATTATTAATTATTAATACATTATATAATAAAATAAAATTTATTTATTTTTTATTTTTTAAAATTTAAGACCTAAAAACAAGATATTGAAATAGGGGAAACAAAAAATTAAAAATAACTAAATAAAGAGACTAAAAATGCATTTAAACAAATATAAGATTTAATATCAAACTGTCGGTTAATAAACATGTATTTTTTATATGTTGATAAAAATAGTTAATAGTATTACTATTTATCACTAGTTATTAATTGTTTACTTATTATAAAAAAATCTTTTTGTAAGATAAAAAGTATATGTCTATCTTTTTATTTTTATTTATCTTAGAAAAAGATATGATTATCTTATATTTAAATGGCAAAAATCAAGAAATGGAAGGTAGAAAGAAAAAAAAAACTACTGTAATAAAGTCTTCCAATCTGTCTGTCAAAGATGAGTTTGTTAATTTGAATTTTGAATGCAAAAGACAAAATAAAGCAGAAAATTAAACTAATGTGGCACGCATATTTTTGGTAGAAGGTAACATTTAAAATATAAGATTTGTTGCTCATCATATTATAAACTTTTCCTTATAAAAGTCATTTCTACCTAAAACTAGAAGTCATTTGGTACAGGGCAAAGATCATTCTTTTCATTGATATAAAAAATAGATTTGTTTGCGAATGATAAAACAAGATTAAATGATTTCATAATTTACTTGACAATAATAGTGATAATCACACTTGATCAAATTTTTTTGGAGAATTTAAAATCTCAACTCATACTTATACATCACACCTCATATTATATATGTTTTCATCATTATACTTATGTGAATAATCATCAAATTATAAAAAAAATATGAGTTTTATTGGAAATTTTGGTGATATATTGAAAATTTTTAAAAAAATATGATTTTTTTAAATTTCGATAAAAAAATTTCAGAAAAATAGAAATTTCCAATACCGAAAATTTTCGATACCATATCTGAAATTTCACAAAATTACTAGAAAGTTCGTCGTTGGACACCCAAATTTATTCACATATTTTTGAAATAAAATAAATTAGAAGGGTTTATATATAACTCCAAAGTCATGTTAAACCCTTGTCACTTTGTGTACAAGCTAATCACAAGCACTTTGTGAACATTAATTGTCATATCTAGCAAAAAAAAAAAAAAAACTAAAATGAAGATTTAATATCTGATTTCAATAGTATATACTTTCACATAATTAAAAAAATGTCATTAATTCAATTCGACTATTCGATCTGAACCATCTACGTTCTATTATTAAATTCGATTTAAATAATTTTAAATGAATTTCAATGTTTTTGTCTAGTTCAATAAACTTAATTTTAATTTTTAAAACGGAGGTGAAGTTGAAGTTTCAGAAAATATGAATATCAAATTTAAATAGACCATATTAACAGGTGCGATATTCTTTTTTCTCAATTTTTTTTGTAGGAATAATTACTAAAAAATTTTACATAAAAATTCCATTTTTTTTAAAGAATAAATTACAATTGAATTCTAATGCTCATAATACAAATAAAAGTGGTTCAAATATCTTCTATACTTAAAATTCATTTTGAAAACTTTAATTACTCTTGCTAAAAAATTACAAGACCTTTAATTAATTAATTTTTAAATCAATTTTTGAATAACTTAATTAAAATTATTAATTATTAATACATTATATAATAAAAAAAAATTATTTATTTTTTATTTTTTAAAATTTAAGACCTAAAAACAAGATATTGAAATAGGGGAAACAAAAAATTAAAAATAACTAAATAAAGAGACTAAAAATGCATTTAAACAAATATAAGATTTAATATCAAACTGTCGGTTAATAAACATGTATTTTTTATATGTTGATAAAAATAGTTAATAGTATTACTATTTATCACTAGTTATTAATTGTTTACTTATTATAAAAAAATCTTTTTGTAAGATAAAAAGTATATGTCTATCTTTTTATTTTTATTTATCTTAGAAAAAGATATGATTATCTTATATTTAAATGGCAAAAGTCAAGAAATGGAAGGTAGAAAGAAAAAAAAAACTCCTGTAATAAAGTCTTCCAATCTGTCTGTTAAAGATGAGTTTGTTAATTTGAATTTTGAATGCAAAAGACAAAATAAAGCAGAAAATTAAACTAATGTGGCACGCATATTTTTGGTAGAAGGTAACATTTAAAATATAAGATTTGTTGCTCATCATATTATAAACTTTTCCTTATAAAAGTCATTTCTACCTAAAACTAGAAGTCATTTGGTACAGGGCAAAGATCATTCTTTTCATTGATATAAAAAATAGATTTGTTTGCGAATGATAAAACAAGATTAAATGATTTCATAATTTACTTGACAATAATAGTGATAATCACACTTGATCAAATTTTTTTGGAGAATTTAAAATCTCAACTCATACTTATACATCACACCTCATATTATATATGTTTTCATCATTATACTTATGTGAATAATCATCAAATTATAAAAAAAATATGAGTTTTATTGGAAATTTTGGTGATATATTGAAAATTTTTAAAAAAATATGATTTTTTTAAATTTCGATAAAAAAATTTCAGAAAAATAGAAATTTCCAATACCGAAAATTTTCGATACCATATCTGAAATTTCACAAAATTACTAGAAAGTTCGTCGTTGGACACCCAAATTTATTCACATATTTTTGAAATAAAATAAATTAGAAGGGTTTATATATAACTCCAAAGTCATGTTAAACCCTTGTCACTTTGTGTACAAGCTAATCACAAGCACTTTGTGAACATTAATTGTCATATCTAGCAAAAAAAAAAAACAAACTAAAATGAAGATTTAATATCTGATTTCAATAGTATATACTTTCACATAATTAAAAAAATGTCATTAATTCAATTCGACTATTCGATCTGAACCATCTACGTTCTATTATTAAATTCGATTTAAATAATTTTAAATGAATTTCAATGTTTTTGTCTAGTTCAATAAACTTAATTTTAATTTTTAAAACGGAGGTGAAGTTGAAGTTTCAGAAAATATGAATATCAAATTTAAATAGACCATATTAACAGGTGCGATATTCTTTTTTCTCAATTTTTTTTGTAGGAATAATTACTAAAAAATTTTACATAAAAATTCCATTTTTTTTAAAGAATAAATTACAATTGAATTCTAATGCTCATAATACAAATAAAAGTGGTTCAAATATCTTCTATACTTAAAATTCATTTTGAAAACTTTAATTACTCTTGCTAAAAAATTACAAGACCTTTAATTAATTAATTTTTAAATCAATTTTTTAATAACTTAATTAAAATTATTAATTATTAATACATTATATAATAAAAAAAATTTATTTATTTTTTATTTTTTAAAATTTAAGACCTAAAAACAAGATATTGAAATAGGGGAAACAAAAAATTAAAAATAACTAAATAAAGAGACTAAAAATGCATTTAAACAAATATAAGATTTAATATCAAACTGTCGGTTAATAAACATGTATTTTTTATATGTTGATAAAAATAGTTAATAGTATTACTATTTATCACTAGTTATTAATTGTTTACTTATTATAAAAAAATCTTTTTGTAAGATAAAAAGTATATGTCTATCTTTTTATTTTTATTTATCTTAGAAAAAGATATGATTATCTTATATTTAAATGGCAAAAATCAAGAAATGGAAGGTAGAAAGAAAAAAAAAACTACTGTAATAAAGTCTTCCAATCTGTCTGTCAAAGATGAGTTTGTTAATTTGAATTTTGAATGCAAAAGACAAAATAAAGCAGAAAATTAAACTAATGTGGCACGCATATTTTTGGTAGAAGGTAACATTTAAAATATAAGATTTGTTGCTCATCATATTATAAACTTTTCCTTATAAAAGTCATTTCTACCTAAAACTAGAAGTCATTTGGTACAGGGCAAAGATCATTCTTTTCATTGATATAAAAAATAGATTTGTTTGCGAATGATAAAACAAGATTAAATGATTTCATAATTTACTTGACAATAATAGTGATAATCACACTTGATCAAATTTTTTTGGAGAATTTAAAATCTCAACTCATACTTATACATCACACCTCATATTATATATGTTTTCATCATTATACTTATGTGAATAATCATCAAATTATAAAAAAAATATGAGTTTTATTGGAAATTTTGGTGATATATTGAAAATTTTTAAAAAAATATGATTTTTTTAAATTTCGATAAAAAAATTTCAGAAAAATAGAAATTTCCAATACCGAAAATTTTCGATACCATATCTGAAATTTCACAAAATTACTAGAAAGTTCGTCGTTGGACACCCAAATTTATTCACATATTTTTGAAATAAAATAAATTAGAAGGGTTTATATATAACTCCAAAGTCATGTTAAACCCTTGTCACTTTGTGTACAAGCTAATCACAAGCACTTTGTGAACATTAATTGTCATATCTAGCAAAAAAAAAAAAACAAACTAAAATGAAGATTTAATATCTGATTTCAATAGTATATACTTTCACATAATTAAAAAAATGTCATTAATTCAATTCGACTATTCGATCTGAACCATCTACGTTCTATTATTAAATTCGATTTAAATAATTTTAAATGAATTTCAATGTTTTTGTCTAGTTCAATAAACTTAATTTTAATTTTTAAAACGGAGGTGAAGTTGAAGTTTCAGAAAATATGAATATCAAATTTAAATAGACCATATTAACAGGTGCGATATTCTTTTTTCTCAATTTTTTTTGTAGGAATAATTACTAAAAAATTTTACATAAAAATTCCATTTTTTTTAAAGAATAAATTACAATTGAATTCTAATGCTCATAATACAAATAAAAGTGGTTCAAATATCTTCTATACTTAAAATTCATTTTGAAAACTTTAATTACTCTTGCTAAAAAATTACAAGACCTTTAATTAATTAATTTTTAAATCAATTTTTGAATAACTTAATTAAAATTATTAATTATTAATACATTATATAATAAAAAAAAAATTATTTATTTTTTATTTTTTAAAATTTAAGACCTAAAAACAAGATATTGAAATAGGGGAAACAAAAAATTAAAAATAACTAAATAAAGAGACTAAAAATGCATTTAAACAAATATAAGATTTAATATCAAACTGTCGGTTAATAAACATGTATTTTTTATATGTTGATAAAAATAGTTAATAGTATTACTATTTATCACTAGTTATTAATTGTTTACTTATTATAAAAAAATCTTTTTGTAAGATAAAAAGTATATGTCTATCTTTTTATTTTTATTTATCTTAGAAAAAGATATGATTATCTTATATTTAAATGGCAAAAATCAAGAAATGGAAGGTAGAAAGAAAAAAAAAACTACTGTAATAAAGTCTTCCAATCTGTCTGTCAAAGATGAGTTTGTTAATTTGAATTTTGAATGCAAAAGACAAAATAAAGCAGAAAATTAAACTAATGTGGCACGCATATTTTTGGTAGAAGGTAACATTTAAAATATAAGATTTGTTGCTCATCATATTATAAACTTTTCCTTATAAAAGTCATTTCTACCTAAAACTAGAAGTCATTTGGTACAGGGCAAAGATCATTCTTTTCATTGATATAAAAAATAGATTTGTTTGCGAATGATAAAACAAGATTAAATGATTTCATAATTTACTTGACAATAATAGTGATAATCACACTTGATCAAATTTTTTTGGAGAATTTAAAATCTCAACTCATACTTATACATCACACCTCATATTATATATGTTTTCATCATTATACTTATGTGAATAATCATCAAATTATAAAAAAAATATGAGTTTTATTGGAAATTTTGGTGATATATTGAAAATTTTTTAAAAAATATGATTTTTTTAAATTTCGATAAAAAAATTTCAGAAAAATAGAAATTTCCAATACCGAAAATTTTCGATACCATATCTGAAATTTCACAAAATTACTAGAAAGTTCGTCGTTGGACACCCAAATTTATTCACATATTTTTGAAATAAAATAAATTAGAAGGGTTTATATATAACTCCAAAGTCATGTTAAACCCTTGTCACTTTGTGTACAAGCTAATCACAAGCACTTTGTGAACATTAATTGTCATATCTAGCAAAAAAAAAAAAACAAACTAAAATGAAGATTTAATATCTGATTTCAATAGTATATACTTTCACATAATTAAAAAAATGTCATTAATTCAATTCGACTATTCGATCTGAACCATCTACGTTCTATTATTAAATTCGATTTAAATAATTTTAAATGAATTTCAATGTTTTTGTCTAGTTCAATAAACTTAATTTTAATTTTTAAAACGGAGGTGAAGTTGAAGTTTCAGAAAATATGAATATCAAATTTAAATAGACCATATTAACAGGTGCGATATTCTTTTTTCTCAATTTTTTTTGTAGGAATAATTACTAAAAAATTTTACATAAAAATTCCATTTTTTTTAAAGAATAAATTACAATTGAATTCTAATGCTCATAATACAAATAAAAGTGGTTCAAATATCTTCTATACTTAAAATTCATTTTGAAAACTTTAATTACTCTTGCTAAAAAATTACAAGACCTTTAATTAATTAATTTTTAAATCAATTTTTGAATAACTTAATTAAAATTATTAATTATTAATACATTATATAATAAAAAAAAATTATTTATTTTTTATTTTTTAAAATTTAAGACCTAAAAACAAGATATTGAAATAGGGGAAACAAAAAATTAAAAATAACTAAATAAAGAGACTAAAAATGCATTTAAACAAATATAAGATTTAATATCAAACTGTCGGTTAATAAACATGTATTTTTTATATGTTGATAAAAATAGTTAATAGTATTACTATTTATCACTAGTTATTAATTGTTTACTTATTATAAAAAAATCTTTTTGTAAGATAAAAAGTATATGTCTATCTTTTTATTTTTATTTATCTTAGAAAAAGATATGATTATCTTATATTTAAATGGCAAAAATCAAGAAATGGAAGGTAGAAAGAAAAAAAAAACTACTGTAATAAAGTCTTCCAATCTGTCTGTCAAAGATGAGTTTGTTAATTTGAATTTTGAATGCAAAAGACAAAATAAAGCAGAAAATTAAACTAATGTGGCACGCATATTTTTGGTAGAAGGTAACATTTAAAATATAAGATTTGTTGCTCATCATATTATAAACTTTTCCTTATAAAAGTCATTTCTACCTAAAACTAGAAGTCATTTGGTACAGGGCAAAGATCATTCTTTTCATTGATATAAAAAATAGATTTGTTTGCGAATGATAAAACAAGATTAAATGATTTCATAATTTACTTGACAATAATAGTGATAATCACACTTGATCAAATTTTTTTGGAGAATTTAAAATCTCAACTCATACTTATACATCACACCTCATATTATATATGTTTTCATCATTATACTTATGTGAATAATCATCAAATTATAAAAAAAATATGAGTTTTATTGGAAATTTTGGTGATATATTGAAAATTTTTAAAAAAATATGATTTTTTTAAATTTCGATAAAAAAATTTCAGAAAAATAGAAATTTCCAATACCGAAAATTTTCGATACCATATCTGAAATTTCACAAAATTACTAGAAAGTTCGTCGTTGGACACCCAAATTTATTCACATATTTTTGAAATAAAATAAATTAGAAGGGTTTATATATAACTCCAAAGTCATGTTAAACCCTTGTCACTTTGTGTACAAGCTAATCACAAGCACTTTGTGAACATTAATTGTCATATCTAGCAAAAAAAAAAAAAAACTAAAATGAAGATTTAATATCTGATTTCAATAGTATATACTTTCACATAATTAAAAAAATGTCATTAATTCAATTCGACTATTCGATCTGAACCATCTACGTTCTATTATTAAATTCGATTTAAATAATTTTAAATGAATTTCAATGTTTTTGTCTAGTTCAATAAACTTAATTTTAATTTTTAAAACGGAGGTGAAGTTGAAGTTTCAGAAAATATGAATATCAAATTTAAATAGACCATATTAACAGGTGCGATATTCTTTTTTCTCAATTTTTTTTGTAGGAATAATTACTAAAAAATTTTACATAAAAATTCCATTTTTTTTAAAGAATAAATTACAATTGAATTCTAATGCTCATAATACAAATAAAAGTGGTTCAAATATCTTCTATACTTAAAATTCATTTTGAAAACTTTAATTACTCTTGCTAAAAAATTACAAGACCTTTAATTAATTAATTTTTAAATCAATTTTTGAATAACTTAATTAAAATTATTAATTATTAATACATTATATAATAAAAAAAAATTATTTATTTTTTATTTTTTAAAATTTAAGACCTAAAAACAAGATATTGAAATAGGGGAAACAAAAAATTAAAAATAACTAAATAAAGAGACTAAAAATGCATTTAAACAAATATAAGATTTAATATCAAACTGTCGGTTAATAAACATGTATTTTTTATATGTTGATAAAAATAGTTAATAGTATTACTATTTATCACTAGTTATTAATTGTTTACTTATTATAAAAAAATCTTTTTGTAAGATAAAAAGTATATGTCTATCTTTTTATTTTTATTTATCTTAGAAAAAGATATGATTATCTTATATTTAAATGGCAAAAATCAAGAAATGGAAGGTAGAAAGAAAAAAAAAACTACTGTAATAAAGTCTTCCAATCTGTCTGTCAAAGATGAGTTTGTTAATTTGAATTTTGAATGCAAAAGACAAAATAAAGCAGAAAATTAAACTAATGTGGCACGCATATTTTTGGTAGAAGGTAACATTTAAAATATAAGATTTGTTGCTCATCATATTATAAACTTTTCCTTATAAAAGTCATTTCTACCTAAAACTAGAAGTCATTTGGTACAGGGCAAAGATCATTCTTTTCATTGATATAAAAAATAGATTTGTTTGCGAATGATAAAACAAGATTAAATGATTTCATAATTTACTTGACAATAATAGTGATAATCACACTTGATCAAATTTTTTTGGAGAATTTAAAATCTCAACTCATACTTATACATCACACCTCATATTATATATGTTTTCATCATTATACTTATGTGAATAATCATCAAATTATAAAAAAAATATGAGTTTTATTGGAAATTTTGGTGATATATTGAAAAGTTTTTAAAAAATATGATTTTTTTAAATTTCGATAAAAAAATTTCAGAAAAATAGAAATTTCCAATACCGAAAATTTTCGATACCATATCTGAAATTTCACAAAATTACTAGAAAGTTCGTCGTTGGACACCCAAATTTATTCACATATTTTTGAAATAAAATAAATTAGAAGGGTTTATATATAACTCCAAAGTCATGTTAAACCCTTGTCACTTTGTGTACAAGCTAATCACAAGCACTTTGTGAACATTAATTGTCATATCTAGCAAAAAAAAAAAAACAAACTAAAATGAAGATTTAATATCTGATTTCAATAGTATATACTTTCACATAATTAAAAAAATGTCATTAATTCAATTCGACTATTCGATCTGAACCATCTACGTTCTATTATTAAATTCGATTTAAATAATTTTAAATGAATTTCAATGTTTTTGTCTAGTTCAATAAACTTAATTTTAATTTTTAAAACGGAGGTGAAGTTGAAGTTTCAGAAAATATGAATATCAAATTTAAATAGACCATATTAACAGGTGCGATATTCTTTTTTCTCAATTTTTTTTGTAGGAATAATTACTAAAAAATTTTACATAAAAATTCCATTTTTTTTAAAGAATAAATTACAATTGAATTCTAATGCTCATAATACAAATAAAAGTGGTTCAAATATCTTCTATACTTAAAATTCATTTTGAAAACTTTAATTACTCTTGCTAAAAAATTACAAGACCTTTAATTAATTAATTTTTAAATCAATTTTTTAATAACTTAATTAAAATTATTAATTATTAATACATTATATAATAAAAAAAAATTTATTTATTTTTTATTTTTTAAAATTTAAGACCTAAAAACAAGATATTGAAATAGGGGAAACAAAAAATTAAAAATAACTAAATAAAGAGACTAAAAATGCATTTAAACAAATATAAGATTTAATATCAAACTGTCGGTTAATAAACATGTATTTTTTATATGTTGATAAAAATAGTTAATAGTATTACTATTTATCACTAGTTATTAATTGTTTACTTATTATAAAAAAATCTTTTTGTAAGATAAAAAGTATATGTCTATCTTTTTATTTTTATTTATCTTAGAAAAAGATATGATTATCTTATATTTAAATGGCAAAAATCAAGAAATGGAAGGTAGAAAGAAAAAAAAAACTACTGTAATAAAGTCTTCCAATCTGTCTGTCAAAGATGAGTTTGTTAATTTGAATTTTGAATGCAAAAGACAAAATAAAGCAGAAAATTAAACTAATGTGGCACGCATATTTTTGGTAGAAGGTAACATTTAAAATATAAGATTTGTTGCTCATCATATTATAAACTTTTCCTTATAAAAGTCATTTCTACCTAAAACTAGAAGTCATTTGGTACAGGGCAAAGATCATTCTTTTCATTGATATAAAAAATAGATTTGTTTGCGAATGATAAAACAAGATTAAATGATTTCATAATTTACTTGACAATAATAGTGATAATCACACTTGATCAAATTTTTTTGGAGAATTTAAAATCTCAACTCATACTTATACATCACACCTCATATTATATATGTTTTCATCATTATACTTATGTGAATAATCATCAAATTATAAAAAAAATATGAGTTTTATTGGAAATTTTGGTGATATATTGAAAATTTTTAAAAAAATATGATTTTTTTAAATTTCGATAAAAAAATTTCAGAAAAATAGAAATTTCCAATACCGAAAATTTTCGATACCATATCTGAAATTTCACAAAATTACTAGAAAGTTCGTCGTTGGACACCCAAATTTATTCACATATTTTTGAAATAAAATAAATTAGAAGGGTTTATATATAACTCCAAAGTCATGTTAAACCCTTGTCACTTTGTGTACAAGCTAATCACAAGCACTTTGTGAACATTAATTGTCATATCTAGCAAAAAAAAAAACAAACTAAAATGAAGATTTAATATCTGATTTCAATAGTATATACTTTCACATAATTAAAAAAATGTCATTAATTCAATTCGACTATTCGATCTGAACCATCTACGTTCTATTATTAAATTCGATTTAAATAATTTTAAATGAATTTCAATGTTTTTGTCTAGTTCAATAAACTTAATTTTAATTTTTAAAACGGAGGTGAAGTTGAAGTTTCAGAAAATATGAATATCAAATTTAAATAGACCATATTAACAGGTGCGATATTCTTTTTTATCAATTTTTTTTGTAGGAATAATTACTAAAAAACTTTACATAAAAATTCCATTTTTTTTAAAGAATAAATTACAATTGAATTCTAATGCTCATAATACAAATAAAAGTGGTTCAAATATCTTCTATACTTAAAATTCATTTTGAAAACTTTAATTACTCTTGCTAAAAAATTACAAGACCTTTAATTAATTAATTTTTAAATCAATTTTTGAATAACTTAATTAAAATTATTAATTATTAATACATTATATAATAAAAAAAAATTTATTTATTTTTTATTTTTTAAAATTTAAGACCTAAAAACAAGATATTGAAATAGGGGAAACAAAAAATTAAAAATAACTAAATAAAGAGACTAAAAATGCATTTAAACAAATATAAGATTTAATATCAAACTGTCGGTTAATAAACATGTATTTTTTATATGTTGATAAAAATAGTTAATAGTATTACTATTTATCACTAGTTATTAATTGTTTACTTATTATAAAAAAATCTTTTTGTAAGATAAAAAGTATATGTCTATCTTTTTATTTTTATTTATCTTAGAAAAAGATATGATTATCTTATATTTAAATGGCAAAAATCAAGAAATGGAAGGTAGAAAGAAAAAAAAAACTACTGTAATAAAGTCTTCCAATCTGTTTGTCAAAGATGAGTTTGTTAATTTGAATTTTGAATGCAAAAGACAAAATAAAGCAGAAAATTAAACTAATGTGGCACGCATATTTTTGGTAGAAGGTAACATTTAAAATATAAGATTTGTTGCTCATCATATTATAAACTTTTCCTTATAAAAGTCATTTCTACCTAAAACTAGAAGTCATTTGGTACAGGGCAAAGATCATTCTTTTCATTGATATAAAAAATAGATTTGTTTGCGAATGATAAAACAAGATTAAATGATTTCATAATTTACTTGACAATAATAGTGATAATCACACTTGATCAAATTTTTTTGGAGAATTTAAAATCTCAACTCATACTTATACATCACACCTCATATTATATATGTTTTCATCATTATACTTATGTGAATAATCATCAAATTATAAAAAAAATATGAGTTTTATTGGAAATTTTGGTGATATATTGAAAATTTTTAAAAAAATATGATTTTTTTAAATTTCGATAAAAAAATTTCAGAAAAATAGAAATTTCCAATACCGAAAATTTTCGATACCATATCTGAAAATTCACAAAATTACTAGAAAGTTCGTCGTTGGACACCCAAATTTATTCACATATTTTTGAAATAAAATAAATTAGAAGGGTTTATATATAACTCCAAAGTCATGTTAAACCCTTGTCACTTTGTGTACAAGCTAATCACAAGCACTTTGTGAACATTAATTGTCATATCTAGCAAAAAAAAAAAAACAAACTAAAATGAAGATTTAATATCTGATTTCAATAGTATATACTTTCACATAATTAAAAAAATGTCATTAATTCAATTCGACTATTCGATCTGACCCATCTACGTTCTATTATTAAATTCGATTTAAATAATTTTAAATGAATTTCAATGTTTTTGTCTAGTTCAATAAACTTAATTTTAATTTTTAAAACGGAGGTGAAGTTGAAGTTTCAGAAAATATGAATATCAAATTTAAATAGACCATATTAACAGGTGCGATATTCTTTTTTCTCAATTTTTTTTGTAGGAATAATTACTAAAAAATTTTACATAAAAATTCCATTTTTTTTAAAGAATAAATTACAATTGAATTCTAATGCTCATAATACAAATAAAAGTGGTTCAAATATCTTCTATACTTAAAATTCATTTTGAAAACTTTAATTACTCTTGCTAAAAAATTACAAGACCTTTAATTAATTAATTTTTAAATCAATTTTTGAATAACTTAATTAAAATTATTAATTATTAATACATTATATAATAAAATAAAATTTATTTATTTTTTATTTTTTAAAATTTAAGACCTAAAAACAAGATATTGAAATAGGGGAAACAAAAAATTAAAAATAACTAAATAAAGAGACTAAAAATGCATTTAAACAAATATAAGATTTAATATCAAACTGTCGGTTAATAAACATGTATTTTTTATATGTTGATAAAAATAGTTAATAGTATTACTATTTATCACTAGTTATTAATTGTTTACTTATTATAAAAAAATCTTTTTGTAAGATAAAAAGTATATGTCTATCTTTTTATTTTTATTTATCTTAGAAAAAGATATGATTATCTTATATTTAAATGGCAAAAATCAATAAATGGAAGGTAGAAAGAAAAAAAAACTACTGTAATAAAGTCTTCCAATCTGTCTGTCAAAGATGAGTTTGTTAATTTGAATTTTGAATGCAAAAGACAAAATAAAGCAGAAAATTAAACTAATGTGGCACGCATATTTTTGGTAGAAGGTAACATTTAAAATATAAGATTTGTTGCTCATCATATTATAAACTTTTCCTTATAAAAGTCATTTCTACCTAAAACTAGAAGTCATTTGGTACAGGGTAAAGATCATTCTTTTCATTGATATAAAAAATAGATTTGTTTGCGAATGATAAAACAAGATTAAATGATTTCATAATTTACTTGACAATAATAGTGATAATCACACTTGATCAAATTTTTTTGGAGAATTTAAAATCTCAACTCATACTTATACATCACACCTCATATTATATATGTTTTCATCATTATACTTATGTGAATAATCATCAAATTATAAAAAAAAATATGAGTTTTATTGGAAATTTTGGTGATATATTGAAAATTTTTAAAAAAATATGATTTTTTTAAATTTCGATAAAAAAATTTCAGAAAAATAGAAATTTCCAATACCGAAAATTTTCGATACCATATCTGAAAATTCACAAAATTACTAGAAAGTTCGTCGTTGGACACCCAAATTTATTCACATATTTTTGAAATAAAATAAATTAGAAGGGTTTATATATAACTCCAAAGTCATGTTAAACCCTTGTCACTTTGTGTACAAGCTAATCACAAGCACTTTGTGAACATTAATTGTCATATCTAGCAAAAAAAAAAAAAAAAAACTAAAATGAAGATTTAATATCTGATTTCAATAGTATATACTTTCACATAATTAAAAAAATGTCATTAATTCAATTCGACTATTCGATCTGACCCATCTACGTTCTATTATTAAATTCGATTTAAATAATTTTAAATGAATTTCAATGTTTTTGTCTAGTTCAATAAACTTAATTTTAATTTTTAAAACGGAGGTGAAGTTGAAGTTTCAGAAAATATGAATATCAAATTTAAATAGACCATATTAACAGGTGCGATATTCTTTTTTCTCAATTTTTTTTGTAGGAATAATTACTAAAAAATTTTACATAAAAATTCCATTTTTTTTAAAGAATAAATTACAATTGAATTCTAATGCTCATAATACAAATAAAAGTGGTTCAAATATCTTCTATACTTAAAATTCATTTTGAAAACTTTAATTACTCTTGCTAAAAAATTACAAGACCTTTAATTAATTAATTTTTAAATCAATTTTTGAATAACTTAATTAAAATTATTAATTATTAATACATTATATAATAAAAAAACAATTTATTTATTTTTTATTTTTTAAAATTTAAGACCTAAAAACAAGATATTGAAATAGGGGAAACAAAAAATTAAAAATAACTAAATAAAGAGACTAAAAATGCATTTAAACAAATATAAGATTTAATATCAAACTGTCGGTTAATAAACATGTATTTTTTATATGTTGATAAAAATAGTTAATAGTATTACTATTTATCACTAGTTATTAATTGTTTACTTATTATAAAAAAATCTTTTTGTAAGATAAAAAGTATATGTCTATCTTTTTATTTTTATTTATCTTAGAAAAAGATATGATTATCTTATATTTAAATGGCAAAAATCAAGAAATGGAAGGTAGAAAGAAAAAAAAAACTACTGTAATAAAGTCTTCCAATCTGTCTGTCAAAGATGAGTTTGTTAATTTGAATTTTGAATGCAAAAGACAAAATAAAGCAGAAAATTAAACTAATGTGGCACGCATATTTTTGGTAGAAGGTAACATTTAAAATATAAGATTTGTTGCTCATCATATTATAAACTTTTCCTTATAAAAGTCATTTCTACCTAAAACTAGAAGTCATTTGGTACAGGGCAAAGATCATTCTTTTCATTGATATAAAAAATAGATTTGTTTGCGAATGATAAAACAAGATTAAATGATTTCATAATTTACTTGACAATAATAGTGATAATCACACTTGATCAAATTTTTTTGGAGAATTTAAAATCTCAACTCATACTTATACATCACACCTCATATTATATATGTTTTCATCATTATACTTATGTGAATAATCATCAAATTATAAAAAAAATATGAGTTTTATTGGAAATTTTGGTGATATATTGAAAATTTTTAAAAAAATATGATTTTTTTAAATTTCGATAAAAAAATTTCAGAAAAATAGAAATTTCCAATACCGAAAATTTTCGATACCATATCTGAAATTTCACAAAATTACTAGAAAGTTCGTCGTTGGACACCCAAATTTATTCACATATTTTTGAAATAAAATAAATTAGAAGGGTTTATATATAACTCCAAAGTCATGTTAAACCCTTGTCACTTTGTGTACAAGCTAATCACAAGCACTTTGTGAACATTAATTGTCATATCTAGCAAAAAAAAAAAACAAACTAAAATGAAGATTTAATATCTGATTTCAATAGTATATACTTTCACATAATTAAAAAAATGTCATTAATTCAATTCGACTATTCGATCTGAACCATCTACGTTCTATTATTAAATTCGATTTAAATAATTTTAAATGAATTTCAATGTTTTTGTCTAGTTCAATAAACTTAATTTTAATTTTTAAAACGGAGGTGAAGTTGAAGTTTCAGAAAATATGAATATCAAATTTAAATAGACCATATTAACAGGTGCGATATTCTTTTTTATCAATTTTTTTTGTAGGAATAATTACTAAAAAATTTTACATAAAAATTCCATTTTTTTTAAAGAATAAATTACAATTGAATTCTAATGCTCATAATACAAATAAAAGTGGTTCAAATATCTTCTATACTTAAAATTCATTTTGAAAACTTTAATTACTCTTGCTAAAAAATTACAAGACCTTTAATTAATTAATTTTTAAATCAATTTTTTAATAACTTAATTAAAATTATTAATTATTAATACATTATATAATAAAAAAAATTTTATTTATTTTTTATTTTTTAAAATTTAAGACCTAAAAACAAGATATTGAAATAGGGGAAACAAAAAATTAAAAATAACTAAATAAAGAGACTAAAAATGCATTTAAACAAATATAAGATTTAATATCAAACTGTCGGTTAATAAACATGTATTTTTTATATGTTGATAAAAATAGTTAATAGTATTACTATTTATCACTAGTTATTAATTGTTTACTTATTATAAAAAAATCTTTTTGTAAGATAAAAAGTATATGTCTATCTTTTTATTTTTATTTATCTTAGAAAAAGATATGATTATCTTATATTTAAATGGCAAAAATCAAGAAATGGAAGGTAGAAAGAAAAAAAAAACTACTGTAATAAAGTCTTCCAATCTGTCTGTCAAAGATGAGTTTGTTAATTTGAATTTTGAATGCAAAAGACAAAATAAAGCAGAAAATTAAACTAATGTGGCACGCATATTTTTGGTAGAAGGTAACATTTAAAATATAAGATTTGTTGCTCATCATATTATAAAATTTTCCTTATAAAAGTCATTTCTACTTAAAACTAGAAGTCATTTGGTACAGGGCAAAGATCATTCTTTTCATTGATATAAAAAATAGATTTGTTTGCGAATGATAAAACAAGATTAAATGATTTCATAATTTACTTGACAAGAATAGTGATAATCACACTTGATCAAATTTTTTTGGAGAATTTAAAATCTCAACTCATACTTATACATCACACCTCATATTATATATGTTTTCATCATTATACTTATGTGAATAATCATCAAATTATAAAAAAAATATGAGTTTTATTGGAAATTTTGGTGATATATTGAAAATTTTTAAAAAAATATGATTTTTTTAAATTTCGATAAAAACATTTCAGAAAAATAGAAATTTCCAATACCGAAAATTTTCGATACCATATCTGAAATTTCACAAAATTACTAGAAAGTTCGTCGTTGGACACCCAAATTTATTCACATATTTTTGAAATAAAATAAATTAGAAGGGTTTATATATAACTCCAAAGTCATGTTAAACCCTTGTCACTTTGTGTACAAGCTAATCACAAGCACTTTGTGAACATTAATTGTCATATCTAGCAAAACAAAAAAAACAAACTAAAATGAAGATTTAATATCTGATTTCAATAGTATATACTTTCACATAATTAAAAAAATGTCATTAATTCAATTCGACTATTCGATCTGAACCATCTACGTTCTATTATTAAATTCGATTTAAATAATTTTAAATGAATTTCAATGTTTTTGTCTAGTTCAATAAACTTAATTTTAATTTTTAAAACGGAGGTGAAGTTGAAGTTTCAGAAAATATGAATATCAAATTTAAATAGACCATATTAACAGGTGCGATATTCTTTTTTATCAATTTTTTTTGTAGGAATAATTACTAAAAAATTTTACATAAAAATTCCATTTTTTTTAAAGAATAAATTACAATTGAATTCTAATGCTCATAATACAAATAAAAGTGGTTCAAATATCTTCTATACTTAAAATTCATTTTGAAAACTTTAATTACTCTTGCTAAAAAATTACAAGACCTTTAATTAATTAATTTTTAAATCAATTTTTTAATAACTTAATTAAAATTATTAATTATTAATACATTATATAATAAAAAAAATTATTTATTTTTTATTTTTTAAAATTTAAGACCTAAAAACAAGATATTGAAATAGGGGAAACAAAAAATTAAAAATAACTAAATAAAGAGACTAAAAATGCATTTAAACAAATATAAGATTTAATATCAAACTGTCGGTTAATAAACATGTATTTTTTATATGTTGATAAAAATAGTTAATAGTATTACTATTTATCACTAGTTATTAATTGTTTACTTATTATAAAAAAATCTTTTTGTAAGATAAAAAGTATATGTCTATCTTTTTATTTTTATTTATCTTAGAAAAAGATATGATTATCTTATATTTAAATGGCAAAAATCAAGAAATGGAAGGTAGAAAGAAAAAAAAAACTACTGTAATAAAGTCTTCCAATCTGTCTGTCAAAGATGAGTTTGTTAATTTGAATTTTGAATGCAAAAGACAAAATAAAGCAGAAAATTAAACTAATGTGGCACGCATATTTTTGGTAGAAGGTAACATTTAAAATATAAGATTTGTTGCTCATCATATTATAAACTTTTCCTTATAAAAGTCATTTCTACCTAAAACTAGAAGTCATTTGGTACAGGGCAAAGATCATTCTTTTCATTGATATAAAAAATAGATTTGTTTGCGAATGATAAAACAAGATTAAATGATTTCATAATTTACTTGACAATAATAGTGATAATCACACTTGATCAAATTTTTTTGGAGAATTTAAAATCTCAACTCATACTTATACATCACACCTCATATTATATATGTTTTCATCATTATACTTATGTGAATAATCATCAAATTATAAAAAAATATGAGTTTTATTGGAAATTTTGGTGATATATTGAAAAATTTTAAAAAAATATGATTTTTTTAAATTTCGATAAAAAAATTTCAGAAAAATAGAAATTTCCAATACCGAAAATTTTCGATACCATATCTGAAATTTCACAAAATTACTAGAAAGTTCGTCGTTGGACACCCAAATTTATTCACATATTTTTGAAATAAAATAAATTAGAAGGGTTTATATATAACTCCAAAGTCATGTTAAACCCTTGTCACTTTGTGTACAAGCTAATCACAAGCACTTTGTGAACATTAATTGTCATATCTAGCAAAAAAAAAAAACAAACTAAAATGAAGATTTAATATCTGATTTCAATAGTATATACTTTCACATAATTAAAAAAATGTCATTAATTCAATTCGACTATTCGATCTGAACCATCTACGTTCTATTATTAAATTCGATTTAAATAATTTTAAATGAATTTCAATGTTTTTGTCTAGTTCAATAAACTTAATTTTAATTTTTAAAACGGAGGTGAAGTTGAAGTTTCAGAAAATATGAATATCAAATTTAAATAGACCATATTAACAGGTGCGATATTCTTTTTTCTCAATTTTTTTTGTAGGAATAATTACTAAAAAATTTTACATAAAAATTCCATTTTTTTTAAAGAATAAATTACAATTGAATTCTAATGCTCATAATACAAATAAAAGTGGTTCAAATATCTTCTATACTTAAAATTCATTTTGAAAACTTTAATTACTCTTGCTAAAAAATTACAAGACCTTTAATTAATTAATTTTTAAATCAATTTTTTAATAACTTAATTAAAATTATTAATTATTAATACATTATATAATAAAAAAAATTTTATTTATTTTTTATTTTTTAAAATTTAAGACCTAAAAACAAGATATTGAAATAGGGGAAACAAAAAATTAAAAATAACTAAATAAAGAGACTAAAAATGCATTTAAACAAATATAAGATTTAATATCAAACTGTCGGTTAATAAACATGTATTTTTTATATGTTGATAAAAATAGTTAATAGTATTACTATTTATCACTAGTTATTAATTGTTTACTTATTATAAAAAAATCTTTTTGTAAGATAAAAAGTATATGTCTATCTTTTTATTTTTATTTATCTTAGAAAAAGATATGATTATCTTATATTTAAATGGCAAAAATCAAGAAATGGAAGGTAGAAAGAAAAAAAAACTACTGTAATAAAGTCTTCCAATCTGTCTGTCAAAGATGAGTTTGTTAATTTGAATTTTGAATGCAAAAGACAAAATAAAGCAGAAAATTAAACTAATGTGGCACGCATATTTTTGGTAGAAGGTAACATTTAAAATATAAGATTTGTTGCTCATCATATTATAAACTTTTCCTTATAAAAGTCATTTCTACCTAAAACTAGAAGTCATTTGGTACAGGGCAAAGATCATTCTTTTCATTGATATAAAAATAGATTTGTTTGCGAATGATAAAACAAGATTAAATGATTTCATAATTTACTTGACAAGAATAGTGATAATCACACTTGATCAAATTTTTTTGGAGAATTTAAAATCTCAACTCATACTTATACATCACACCTCATATTATATATGTTTTCATCATTATACTTATGTGAATAATCATCAAATTATAAAAAAAATATGAGTTTTATTGGAAATTTTGGTGATATATTGAAAATTTTTAAAAAAATATGATTTTTTTAAATTTCGATAAAAACATTTCAGAAAAATAGAAATTTCCAATACCGAAAATTTTCGATACCATATCTGAAATTTCACAAAATTACTAGAAAGTTCGTCGTTGGACACCCAAATTTATTCACATATTTTTGAAATAAAATAAATTAGAAGGGTTTATATATAACTCCAAAGTCATGTTAAACCCTTGTCACTTTGTGTACAAGCTAATCACAAGCACTTTGTGAACATTAATTGTCATACCTAGCAAAAAAAAAAAAAACAAACTAAAATGAAGATTTAATATCTGATTTCAATAGTATATACTTTCACATAATTAAAAAAATGTCATTAATTCAATTCGACTATTCGATCTGAACCATCTACGTTCTATTATTAAATTCGATTTAAATAATTTTAAATGAATTTCAATGTTTTTGTCTAGTTCAATAAACTTAATTTTAATTTTTAAAACGGAGGTGAAGTTGAAGTTTCAGAAAATATGAATATCAAATTTAAATAGACCATATTAACAGGTGCGATATTCTTTTTTCTCAATTTTTTTTGTAGGAATAATTACTAAAAAATTTTACATAAAAATTCCATTTTTTTTAAAGAATAAATTACAATTGAATTCTAATGCTCATAATACAAATAAAAGTGGTTCAAATATCTTCTATACTTAAAATTCATTTCGAAAACTTTAATTACTCTTGCTAAAAAATTACAAGACCTTTAATTAATTAATTTTTAAATCAATTTTTGAATAACTTAATTAAAATTATTAATTATTAATACATTATATAATAAAATAAAAATTTATTTATTTTTTATTTTTTAAAATTTAAGACCTAAAAACAAGATATTGAAATAGGGGAAACAAAAAATTAAAAATAACTAAATAAAGAGACTAAAAATGCATTTAAACAAATATAAGATTTAATATCAAACTGTCGGTTAATAAACATGTATTTTTTATATGTTGATAAAAATAGTTAATAGTATTACTATTTATCACTAGTTATTAATTGTTTACTTATTATAAAAAAATCTTTTTGTAAGATAAAAAGTATATGTCTATCTTTTTATTTTTATTTATCTTAGAAAAAGATATGATTATCTTATATTTAAATGGCAAAAATCAAGAAATGGAAGGTAGAAAGAAAAAAAAAACTACTGTAATAAAGTCTTCCAATCTGTCTGTCAAAGATGAGTTTGTTAATTTGAATTTTGAATGCAAAAGACAAAATAAAGCAGAAAATTAAACTAATGTGGCACGCATATTTTTGGTAGAAGGTAACATTTAAAATATAAGATTTGTTGCTCATCATATTATAAACTTTTCCTTATAAAAGTCATTTCTACCTAAAACTAGAAGTCATTTGGTACAGGGCAAAGATCATTCTTTTCATTGATATAAAAATAGATTTGTTTGCGAATGATAAAACAAGATTAAATGATTTCATAATTTACTTGACAAGAATAGTGATAATCACACTTGATCAAATTTTTTTGGAGAATTTAAAATCTCAACTCATACTTATACATCACACCTCATATTATATATGTTTTCATCATTATACTTATGTGAATAATCATCAAATTATAAAAAAAATATGAGTTTTATTGGAAATTTTGGTGATATATTGAAAATTTTTAAAAAAATATGATTTTTTTAAATTTCGATAAAAACATTTCAGAAAAATAGAAATTTCCAATACCGAAAATTTTCGATACCATATCTGAAATTTCACAAAATTACTAGAAAGTTCGTCGTTGGACACCCAAATTTATTCACATATTTTTGAAATAAAATAAATTAGAAGGGTTTATATATAACTCCAAAGTCATGTTAAACCCTTGTCACTTTGTGTACAAGCTAATCACAAGCACTTTGTGAACATTAATTGTCATACCTAGCAAAAAAAAAAAAACAAACTAAAATGAAGATTTAATATCTGATTTCAATAGTATATACTTTCACATAATTAAAAAAATGTCATTAATTCAATTCGACTATTCGATCTGAACCATCTACGTTCTATTATTAAATTCGATTTAAATAATTTTAAATGAATTTCAATGTTTTTGTCTAGTTCAATAAACTTAATTTTAATTTTTAAAACGGAGGTGAAGTTGAAGTTTCAGAAAATATGAATATCAAATTTAAATAGACCATATTAACAGGTGCGATATTCTTTTTTCTCAATTTTTTTTGTAGGAATAATTACTAAAAAATTTTACATAAAAATTCCATTTTTTTTAAAGAATAAATTACAATTGAATTCTAATGCTCATAATACAAATAAAAGTGGTTCAAATATCTTCTATACTTAAAATTCATTTCGAAAACTTTAATTACTCTTGCTAAAAAATTACAAGACCTTTAATTAATTAATTTTTAAATCAATTTTTGAATAACTTAATTAAAATTATTAATTATTAATACATTATATAATAAAAAAAAAAATTATTTATTTTTTATTTTTTAAAATTTAAGACCTAAAAACAAGATATTGAAATAGGGGAAACAAAAAATTAAAAATAACTAAATAAAGAGACTAAAAATGCATTTAAACAAATATAAGATTTAATATCAAACTGTCGGTTAATAAACATGTATTTTTTATATGTTGATAAAAATAGTTAATAGTATTACTATTTATCACTAGTTATTAATTGTTTACTTATTATAAAAAAATCTTTTTGTAAGATAAAAAGTATATGTCTATCTTTTTATTTTTATTTATCTTAGAAAAAGATATGATTATCTTATATTTAAATGGCAAAAATCAAGAAATGGAAGGTAGAAAGAAAAAAAAAACTACTGTAATAAAGTCTTCCAATCTGTCTGTCAAAGATGAGTTTGTTAATTTGAATTTTGAATGCAAAAGACAAAATAAAGCAGAAAATTAAACTAATGTGGCACGCATATTTTTGGTAGAAGGTAACATTTAAAATATAAGATTTGTTGCTCATCATATTATAAACTTTTCCTTATAAAAGTCATTTCTACCTAAAACTAGAAGTCATTTGGTACAGGGCAAAGATCATTCTTTTCATTGATATAAAAAATAGATTTGTTTGCGAATGATAAAACAAGATTAAATGATTTCATAATTTACTTGACAATAATAGTGATAATCACACTTGATCAAATTTTTTTGGAGAATTTAAAATCTCAACTCATACTTATACATCACACCTCATATTATATATGTTTTCATCATTATACTTATGTGAATAATCATCAAATTATAAAAAAAATATGAGTTTTATTGGAAATTTTGGTGATATATTGAAAATTTAAAAAAAAATATGATTTTTTTAAATTTCGATAAAAACATTTCAGAAAAATAGAAATTTCCAATACCGAAAATTTTCGATACCATATCTGAAATTTCACAAAATTACTAGAAAGTTCGTCGTTGGACACCCAAATTTATTCACATATTTTTGAAATAAAATAAATTAGAAGGGTTTATATATAACTCCAAAGTCATGTTAAACCCTTGTCACTTTGTGTACAAGCTAATCACAAGCACTTTGTGAACATTAATTGTCATATCTAGCAAAAAAAAAAAACAAACTAAAATGAAGATTTAATATCTGATTTCAATAGTATATACTTTCACATAATTAAAAAAATGTCATTAATTCAATTCGACTATTCGATCTGAACCATCTACGTTCTATTATTAAATTCGATTTAAATAATTTTAAATGAATTTCAATGTTTTTGTCTAGTTCAATAAACTTAATTTTAATTTTTAAAACGGAGGTGAAGTTGAAGTTTCAGAAAATATGAATATCAAATTTAAATAGACCATATTAACAGGTGCGATATTCTTTTTTCTCAATTTTTTTTGTAGGAATAATTACTAAAAAATTTTACATAAAAATTCCATTTTTTTTAAAGAATAAATTACAATTGAATTCTAATGCTCATAAAACAAATAAAAGTGGTTCAAATATCTTCTATACTTAAAATTCATTTTGAAAACTTTAATTACTCTTGCTAAAAAATTACAAGACCTTTAATTAATTAATTTTTAAATCAATTTTTGAATAACTTAATTAAAATTATTAATTATTAATACATTATATAATAAAAAAACAATTTATTTATTTTTTATTTTTTAAAATTTAAGACCTAAAAACAAGATATTGAAATAGGGGAAACAAAAAATTAAAAATAACTAAATAAAGAGACTAAAAATGCATTTAAACAAATATAAGATTTAATATCAAACTGTCGGTTAATAAACATGTATTTTTTATATGTTGATAAAAATAGTTAATAGTATTACTATTTATCACTAGTTATTAATTGTTTACTTATTATAAAAAAATCTTTTTGTAAGATAAAAAGTATATGTCTATCTTTTTATTTTTATTTATCTTAGAAAAAGATGTGATTATCTTATATTTAAATGGCAAAAATCAAGAAATGGAAGGTAGAAAGAAAAAAAAACTACTGTAATAAAGTCTTCCAATCTGTCTGTCAAAGATGAGTTTGTTAATTTGAATTTTGAATGCAAAAGACAAAATAAAGCAGAAAATTAAACTAATGTGGCACGCATATTTTTGGTAGAAGGTAACATTTAAAATATAAGATTTGTTGCTCATCATATTATAAACTTTTCCTTATAAAAGTCATTTCTACCTAAAACTAGAAGTCATTTGGTACAGGGCAAAAATCATTCTTTTCATTGATATAAAAAATAGATTTGTTTGCGAATGATAAAACAAGATTAAATGATTTCATAATTTACTTGACAATAATAGTGATAATCACACTTGATCAAATTTTTTTGGAGAATTTAAAATCTCAACTCATACTTATACATCACACCTCATATTATATATGTTTTCATCATTATACTTATGTGAATAATCATCAAATTATAAAAAAAATATGAGTTTTATTGGAAATTTTGGTGATATATTGAAAATTTTAAAAAAAATATGATTTTTTTAAATTTCGATAAAAACATTTCAGAAAAATAGAAATTTCCAATACCGAAAATTTTCGATACCATATCTGAAATTTCACAAAATTACTAGAAAGTTCGTCGTTGGACACCCAAATTTATTCACATATTTTTGAAATAAAATAAATTAGAAGGGTTTATATATAACTCCAAAGTCATGTTAAACCCTTGTCACTTTGTGTACAAGCTAATCACAAGCACTTTGTGAACATTAATTGTCATATCTAGCAAAAAAAAAAAAACAAACTAAAATGAAGATTTAATATCTGATTTCAATAGTATATACTTTCACATAATTAAAAAAATGTCATTAATTCAATTCGACTATTCGATCTGAACCATCTACATTCTATTATTAAATTCGATTTAAATAATTTTAAATGAATTTCAATGTTTTTGTCTAGTTCAATAAACTTAATTTTAATTTTTAAAACGGAGGTGAAGTTGAAGTTTCAGAAAATATGAATATCAAATTTAAATAGACCATATTAACAGGTGCGATATTCTTTTTTCTCAATTTTTTTTGTAGGAATAATTACTAAAAAATTTTACATAAAAATTCCATTTTTTTTAAAGAATAAATTACAATTGAATTCTAATGCTCATAATACAAATAAAAGTGGTTCAAATATCTTCTATACTTAAAATTCATTTTGAAAACTTTAATTACTCTTGCTAAAAAATTACAAGACCTTTAATTAATTAATTTTTAAATCAATTTTTGAATAACTTAATTAAAATTATTAATTATTAATACATTATATAATAAAAAAACAATTTATTTATTTTTTATTTTTTAAAATTTAAGACCTAAAAACAAGATATTGAAATAGGGGAAACAAAAAAATTAAAAATAACTAAATAAAGAGACTAAAAATGCATTTAAACAAATATAAGATTTAATATCAAACTGTCGGTTAATAAACATGTATTTTTTATATGTTGATAAAAATAGTTAATAGTATTACTATTTATCACTAGTTATTAATTGTTTACTTATTATAAAAAAATCTTTTTGTAAGATAAAAAGTATATGTCTATCTTTTTATTTTTATTTATCTTAGAAAAAGATATGATTATCTTATATTTAAATGGCAAAAATCAAGAAATGGAAGGTAGAAAGAAAAAAAAAACTACTGTAATAAAGTCTTCCAATCTGTCTGTCAAAGATGAGTTTGTTAATTTGAATTTTGAATGCAAAAGACAAAATAAAGCAGAAAATTAAACTAATGTGGCACGCATATTTTTGGTAGAAGGTAACATTTAAAATATAAGATTTGTTGCTCATCATATTATAAACTTTTCCTTATAAAAGTCATTTCTACCTAAAACTAGAAGTCATTTGGTACAGGGCAAAGATCATTCTTTTCATTGATATAAAAAATAGATTTGTTTGCGAATGATAAAACAAGATTAAATGATTTCATAATTTACTTGACAATAATAGTGATAATCACACTTGATCAAATTTTTTTGGAGAATTTAAAATCTCAACTCATACTTATACATCACACCTCATATTATATATGTTTTCATCATTATACTTATGTGAATAATCATCAAATTATAAAAAAAATATGAGTTTTATTGGAAATTTTGGTGATATATTGAAAATTTAAAAAAAAATATGATTTTTTTAAATTTCGATAAAAACATTTCAGAAAAATAGAAATTTCCAATACCGAAAATTTTCGATACCATATCTGAAATTTCACAAAATTACTAGAAAGTTCGTCGTTGGACACCCAAATTTATTCACATATTTTTGAAATAAAATAAATTAGAAGGGTTTATATATAACTCCAAAGTCATGTTAAACCCTTGTCACTTTGTGTACAAGCTAATCACAAGCACTTTGTGAACATTAATTGTCATATCTAGCAAAAAAAAAAAACAAACTAAAATGAAGATTTAATATCTGATTTCAATAGTATATACTTTCACATAATTAAAAAAATGTCATTAATTCAATTCGACTATTCGATCTGAACCATCTACGTTCTATTATTAAATTCGATTTAAATAATTTTAAATGAATTTCAATGTTTTTGTCTAGTTCAATAAACTTAATTTTAATTTTTAAAACGGAGGTGAAGTTGAAGTTTCTGAAAATATGAATATCAAATTTAAATAGACCATATTAACAGGTGCGATATTCTTTTTTCTCAATTATTTTTGTAGGAATAATTACTAAAAAATTTTACATAAAAATTCCATTTTTTTTAAAGAATAAATTACAATTGAATTCTAATGCTCATAATACAAATAAAAGTGGTTCAAATATCTTCTATACTTAAAATTCATTTTGAAAACTTTAATTACTCTTGCTAAAAAATTACAAGACCTTTAATTAATTAATTTTTAAATCAATTTTTGAATAACTTAATTAAAATTATTAATTATTAATACATTATATAATAAAAAAACAATTTATTTATTTTTTATTTTTTAAAATTTAAGACCTAAAAACAAGATATTGAAATAGGGGAAACAAAAAATTAAAAATAACTAAATAAAGAGACTAAAAATGCATTTAAACAAATATAAGATTTAATATCAAACTGTCGGTTAATAAACATGTATTTTTTATATGTTGATAAAAATAGTTAATAGTATTACTATTTATCACTAGTTATTAATTGTTTACTTATTATAAAAAAATCTTTTTGTAAGATAAAAAGTATATGTCTATCTTTTTATTTTTATTTATCTTAGAAAAAGATGTGATTATCTTATATTTAAATGGCAAAAATCAAGAAATGGAAGGTAGAAAGAAAAAAAAAACTACTGTAATAAAGTCTTCCAATCTGTCTGTCAAAGATGAGTTTGTTAATTTGAATTTTGAATGCAAAAGACAAAATAAAGCAGAAAATTAAACTAATGTGGCACGCATATTTTTGGTAGAAGGTAACATTTAAAATATAAGATTTGTTGCTCATCATATTATAAACTTTTCCTTATAAAAGTCATTTCTACCTAAAACTAGAAGTCATTTGGTACAGGGCAAAGATCATTCTTTTCATTGATATAAAAAATAGATTTGTTTGCGAATGATAAAACAAGATTAAATGATTTCATAATTTACTTGACAATAATAGTGATAATCACACTTGATCAAATTTTTTTGGAGAATTTAAAATCTCAACTCATACTTATACATCACACCTCATATTATATATGTTTTCATCATTATACTTATGTGAATAATCATCAAATTATAAAAAAAATATGAGTTTTATTGGAAATTTTGGTGATATATTGAAAAATTTTAAAAAAATATGATTTTTTTAAATTTCGATAAAAACATTTCAGAAAAATAGAAATTTCCAATACCGAAAATTTTCGATACCATATCTGAAATTTCACAAAATTACTAGAAAGTTCGTCGTTGGACACCCAAATTTATTCACATATTTTTGAAATAAAATAAATTAGAAGGGTTTATATATAACTCCAAAGTCATGTTAAACCCTTGTCACTTTGTGTACAAGCTAATCACAAGCACTTTGTGAACATTAATTGTCATATCTAGCAAAAAAAAAAAAACAAACTAAAATGAAGATTTAATATCTGATTTCAATAGTATATACTTTCACATAATTAAAAAAATGTCATTAATTCAATTCGACTATTCGATCTGAACCATCTACGTTCTATTATTAAATTCGATTTAAATAATTTTAAATGAATTTCAATGTTTTTGTCTAGTTCAATAAACTTAATTTTAATTTTTAAAACGGAGGTGAAGTTGAAGTTTCAGAAAATATGAATATCAAATTTAAATAGACCATATTAACAGGTGCGATATTCTTTTTTCTCAATTTTTTTTGTAGGAATAATTACTAAAAAATTTTACATAAAAATTCCATTTTTTTTAAAGAATAAATTACAATTGAATTCTAATGCTCATAATACAAATAAAAGTGGTTCAAATATCTTCTATACTTAAAATTCATTTTGAAAACTTTAATTACTCTTGCTAAAAAATTACAAGACCTTTAATTAATTAATTTTTAAATCAATTTTTGAATAACTTAATTAAAATTATTAATTATTAATACATTATATAATAAAAAAAAAATTTTTATTTTTTATTTTTTAAAATTTAAGACCTAAAAACAAGATATTGAAATAGGGGAAACAAAAAATTAAAAATAACTAAATAAAGAGACTAAAAATGCATTTAAACAAATATAAGATTTAATATCAAACTGTCGGTTAATAAACATGTATTTTTTATATGTTGATAAAAATAGTTAATAGTATTACTATTTATCACTAGTTATTAATTGTTTACTTATTATAAAAAAATCTTTTTGTAAGATAAAAAGTATATGTCTATCTTTTTATTTTTATTTATCTTAGAAAAAGATGTGATTATCTTATATTTAAATGGCAAAAATCAAGAAATGGAAGGTAGAAAGCAAAAAAAAACTACTGTAATAAAGTCTTCCAATCTGTCTGTCAAAGATGAGTTTGTTAATTTGAATTTTGAATGCAAAAGACAAAATAAAGCAGAAAATTAAACTAATGTGGCACGCATATTTTTGGTAGAAGGTAACATTTAAAATATAAGATTTGTTGCTCATCATATTATAAACTTTTCCTTATAAAAGTCATTTCTACCTAAAACTAGAAGTCATTTGGTACAGGGCAAAGATCATTCTTTTCATTGATATAAAAAATAGATTTGTTTGCGAATGATAAAACAAGATTAAATGATTTCATAATTTACTTGACAATAATAGTGATAATCACACTTGATCAAATTTTTTTGGAGAATTTAAAATCTCAACTCATACTTATACATCACACCTCATATTATATATGTTTTCATCATTATACTTATGTGAATAATCATCAAATTATTAAAAAAATATGAGTTTTATTGGAAATTTTGGTGATATATTGAAAATTTTAAAAAAAATATGATTTTTTTAAATTTCGATAAAAACATTTCAGAAAAATAGAAATTTCCAATACCGAAAATTTTCGATACCATATCTGAAATTTCACAAAATTACTAGAAAGTTCGTCGTTGGACACCCAAATTTATTCACATATTTTTGAAATAAAATAAATTAGAAGGGTTTATATATAACTCCAAAGTCATGTTAAACCCTTGTCACTTTGTGTACAAGCTAATCACAAGCACTTTGTGAACATTAATTGTCATATCTAGCAAAAAAAAAAAACAAACTAAAATGAAGATTTAATATCTGATTTCAATAGTATATACTTTCACATAATTAAAAAAATGTCATTAATTCAATTCGACTATTCGATCTGAACCATCTACGTTCTATTATTAAATTCGATTTAAATAATTTTAAATGAATTTCAATGTTTTTGTCTAGTTCAATAAACTTAATTTTAATTTTTAAAACGGAGGTGAAGTTGAAGTTTCAGAAAATATGAATATCAAATTTAAATAGACCATATTAACAGGTGCGATATTCTTTTTTCTCAATTATTTTTGTAGGAATAATTACTAAAAAGTTTTACATAAAAATTCCATTTTTTTTAAAGAATAAATTACAATTGAATTCTAATGCTCATAATACAAATAAAAGTGGTTCAAATATCTTCTATACTTAAAATTCATTTTGAAAACTTTAATTACTCTTGCTAAAAAATTACAAGACCTTTAACTAATTAATTTTTAAATCAGTTTTTGAATAACTTAATTAAAATTATTAATTATTAATACATTATATAATAAAAAAACAATTATTTATTTTTTATTTTTTAAAATTTAAGACCTAAAAACAAGATATTGAAATAGGGGAAACAAAAAATTAAAAATAACTAAATAAAGAGACTAAAAATGCATTTAAACAAATATAAGATTTAATATCAAACTGTCGGTTAATAAACATGTATTTTTTATATGTTGATAAAAATAGTTAATAGTATTACTATTTATCACTAGTTATTAATTGTTTACTTATTATAAAAAAATCTTTTTGTAAGATAAAAAGTATATGTCTATCTTTTTATTTTTATTTATCTTAGAAAAAGATGTGATTATCTTATATTTAAATGGCAAAAATCAAGAAATGGAAGGTAGAAAGAAAAAAAAAACTACTGTAATAAAGTCTTCCAATCTGTCTGTCAAAGATGAGTTTGTTAATTTGAATTTTGAATGCAAAAGACAAAATAAAGCAGAAAATTAAACTAATGTGGCACGCATATTTTTGGTAGAAGGTAACATTTAAAATATAAGATTTGTTGCTCATCATATTATAAACTTTTCCTTATAAAAGTCATTTCTACCTAAAACTAGAAGTCATTTGGTACAGGGCAAAGATCATTCTTTTCATTGATATAAAAAATAGATTTGTTTGCGAATGATAAAACAAGATTAAATGATTTCATAATTTACTTGACAATAATAGTGATAATCACACTTGATCAAATTTTTTTGGAGAATTTAAAATCTCAACTCATACTTATACATCACACCTCATATTATATATGTTTTCATCATTATACTTATGTGAATAATCATCAAATTATAAAAAAAATATGAGTTTTATTGGAAATTTTGGTGATATATTGAAAAATTTTAAAAAAATATGATTTTTTTAAATTTCGATAAAAACATTTCAGAAAAATAGAAATTTCCAATACCGAAAATTTTCGATACCATATCTGAAATTTCACAAAATTACTAGAAAGTTCGTCGTTGGACACCCAAATTTATTCACATATTTTTGAAATAAAATAAATTAGAAGCGTTTATATATAACTCCAAAGTCATGTTAAACCCTTGTCACTTTGTGTACAAGCTAATCACAAGCACTTTGTGAACATTAATTGTCATATCTAGCAAAAAAAAAAAAACAAACTAAAATGAAGATTTAATATCTGATTTCAATAGTATATACTTTCACATAATTAAAAAAATGTCATTAATTCAATTCGACTATTCGATCTGAACCATCTACGTTCTATTATTAAATTCGATTTAAATAATTTTAAATGAATTTCAATGTTTTTGTCTAGTTCAATAAACTTAATTTTAATTTTTAAAACGGAGGTGAAGTTGAAGTTTCAGAAAATATGAATATCAAATTTAAATAGACCATATTAACAGGTGCGATATTCTTTTTTCTCAATTTTTTTTGTAGGAATAATTACTAAAAAATTTTACATAAAAATTCCATTTTTTTTAAAGAATAAATTACAATTGAATTCTAATGCTCATAATACAAATAAAAGTGGTTCAAATATCTTCTATACTTAAAATTCATTTTGAAAACTTTAATTACTCTTGCTAAAAAATTACAAGACCTTTAATTAATTAATTTTTAAATCAATTTTTGAATAACTTAATTAAAATTATTAATTATTAATACATTATATAATAAAAAAATTTTTTTTATTTTTTATTTTTTAAAATTTAAGACCTAAAAACAAGATATTGAAATAGGGGAAACAAAAAATTAAAAATAACTAAATAAAGAGACTAAAAATGCATTTAAACAAATATAAGATTTAATATCAAACTGTCGGTTAATAAACATGTATTTTTTATATGTTGATAAAAATAGTTAATAGTATTACTATTTATCACTAGTTATTAATTGTTTACTTATTATAAAAAAATCTTTTTGTAAGATAAAAAGTATATGTCTATCTTTTTATTTTTATTTATCTTAGAAAAAGATGTGATTATCTTATATTTAAATGGCAAAAATCAAGAAATGGAAGGTAGAAAGCAAAAAAAAACTACTGTAATAAAGTCTTCCAATCTGTCTGTCAAAGATGAGTTTGTTAATTTGAATTTTGAATGCAAAAGACAAAATAAAGCAGAAAATTAAACTAATGTGGCACGCATATTTTTGGTAGAAGGTAACATTTAAAATATAAGATTTGTTGCTCATCATATTATAAACTTTTCCTTATAAAAGTCATTTCTACCTAAAACTAGAAGTCATTTGGTACAGGGCAAAGATCATTCTTTTCATTGATATAAAAAATAGATTTGTTTGCGAATGATAAAACAAGATTAAATGATTTCATAATTTACTTGACAATAATAGTGATAATCACACTTGATCAAATTTTTTTGGAGAATTTAAAATCTCAACTCATACTTATACATCACACCTCATATTATATATGTTTTCATCATTATACTTATGTGAATAATCATCAAATTATTAAAAAAATATGAGTTTTATTGGAAATTTTGGTGATATATTGAAAATTTAAAAAAAAATATGATTTTTTTAAATTTCGATAAAAACATTTCAGAAAAATAGAAATTTCCAATACCGAAAATTTTCGATACCATATCTGAAATTTCACAAAATTACTAGAAAGTTCGTCGTTGGACACCCAAATTTATTCACATATTTTTGAAATAAAATAAATTAGAAGGGTTTATATATAACTCCAAAGTCATGTTAAACCCTTGTCACTTTGTGTACAAGCTAATCACAAGCACTTTGTGAACATTAATTGTCATATCTAGCAAAAAAAAAAAACAAACTAAAATGAAGATTTAATATCTGATTTCAATAGTATATACTTTCACATAATTAAAAAAATGTCATTAATTCAATTCGACTATTCGATCTGAACCATCTACGTTCTATTATTAAATTCGATTTAAATAATTTTAAATGAATTTCAATGTTTTTGTCTAGTTCAATAAACTTAATTTTAATTTTTAAAACGGAGGTGAAGTTGAAGTTTCAGAAAATATGAATATCAAATTTAAATAGACCATATTAACAGGTGCGATATTCTTTTTTCTCAATTATTTTTGTAGGAATAATTACTAAAAAATTTTACATAAAAATTCCATTTTTTTTAAAGAATAAATTACAATTGAATTCTAATGCTCATAATACAAATAAAAGTGGTTCAAATATCTTCTATACTTAAAATTCATTTTGAAAACTTTAATTACTCTTGCTAAAAAATTACAAGACCTTTAACTAATTAATTTTTAAATCAGTTTTTGAATAACTTAATTAAAATTATTAATTATTAATACATTATATAATAAAAAAAAAATTATTTATTTTTTATTTTTTAAAATTTAAGACCTAAAAACAAGATATTGAAATAGGGGAAACAAAAAATTAAAAATAACTAAATAAAGAGACTAAAAATGCATTTAAACAAATATAAGATTTAATATCAAACTGTCGGTTAATAAACATGTATTTTTTATATGTTGATAAAAATAGTTAATAGTATTACTATTTATCACTAGTTATTAATTGTTTACTTATTATAAAAAAATCTTTTTGTAAGATAAAAAGTATATGTCTATCTTTTTATTTTTATTTATCTTAGAAAAAGATGTGATTATCTTATATTTAAATGGCAAAAATCAAGAAATGGAAGGTAGAAAGAAAAAAAAAACTACTGTAATAAAGTCTTCCAATCTGTCTGTCAAAGATGAGTTTGTTAATTTGAATTTTGAATGCAAAAGACAAAATAAAGCAGAAAATTAAACTAATGTGGCACGCATATTTTTGGTAGAAGGTAACATTTAAAATATAAGATTTGTTGCTCATCATATTATAAACTTTTCCTTATAAAAGTCATTTCTACCTAAAACTAGAAGTCATTTGGTACAGGGCAAAGATCATTCTTTTCATTGATATAAAAAATAGATTTGTTTGCGAATGATAAAACAAGATTAAATGATTTCATAATTTACTTGACAATAATAGTGATAATCACACTTGATCAAATTTTTTTGGAGAATTTAAAATCTCAACTCATACTTATACATCACACCTCATATTATATATGTTTTCATCATTATACTTATGTGAATAATCATCAAATTATTAAAAAAATATGAGTTTTATTGGAAATTTTGGTGATATATTGAAAATTTTAAAAAAAATATGATTTTTTTAAATTTCGATAAAAACATTTCAGAAAAATAGAAATTTCCAATACCGAAAATTTTCGATACCATATCTGAAATTTCACAAAATTACTAGAAAGTTCGTCGTTGGACACCCAAATTTATTCACATATTTTTGAAATAAAATAAATTAGAAGGGTTTATATATAACTCCAAAGTCATGTTAAACCCTTGTCACTTTGTGTACAAGCTAATCACAAGCACTTTGTGAACATTAATTGTCATATCTAGCAAAAAAAAAAAACAAACTAAAATGAAGATTTAATATCTGATTTCAATAGTATATACTTTCACATAATTAAAAAAATGTCATTAATTCAATTCGACTATTCGATCTGAACCATCTACGTTCTATTATTAAATTCGATTTAAATAATTTTAAATGAATTTCAATGTTTTTGTCTAGTTCAATAAACTTAATTTTAATTTTTAAAACGGAGGTGAAGTTGAAATTTCAGAAAATATGAATATCAAATTTAAATAGACCATATTAACAGGTGCGATATTCTTTTTTCTCAATTTTTTTTGTAGGAATAATTACTAAAAAATTTTACATAAAAATTCCATTTTTTTTAAAGAATAAATTACAATTGAATTCTAATGCTCATAATACAAATAAAAGTGGTTCAAATATCTTCTATACTTAAAATTCATTTTGAAAACTTTAATTACTCTTGCTAAAAAATTACAAGACCTTTAATTAATTAATTTTTAAATCAATTTTTGAATAACTTAATTAAAATTATTAATTATTAATACATTATATAATAAAAAAAAATTATTTATTTTTTATTTTTTAAAATTTAAGACCTAAAAACAAGATATTGAAATAGGGGAAACAAAAAATTAAAAATAACTAAATAAAGAGACTAAAAATGCATTTAAACAAATATAAGATTTAATATCAAACTGTCGGTTAATAAACATGTATTTTTTATATGTTGATAAAAATAGTTAATAGTATTACTATTTATCACTAGTTATTAATTGTTTACTTATTATAAAAAAATCTTTTTGTAAGATAAAAAGTATATGTCTATCTTTTTATTTTTATTTATCTTAGAAAAATATGTGATTATCTTATATTTAAATGGCAAAAATCAAGAAATGGAAGGTAGAAAGAAAAAAAAAACTACTGTAATAAAGTCTTCCAATCTGTCTGTCAAAGATGAGTTTGTTAATTTGAATTTTGAATGCAAAAGACAAAATAAAGCAGAAAATTAAACTAATGTGGCACGCATATTTTTGGTAGAAGGTAACATTTAAAATATAAGATTTGTTGCTCATCATATTATAAACTTTTCCTTATAAAAGTCATTTCTACCTAAAACTAGAAGTCATTTGGTACAGGGCAAAGATCATTCTTTTCATTGATATAAAAAATAGATTTGTTTGCGAATGATAAAACAAGATTAAATGATTTCATAATTTACTTGACAATAATAGTGATAATCACACTTGATCAAATTTTTTTGGAGAATTTAAAATCTCAACTCATACTTATACATCACACCTCATATTATATATGTTTTTATCATTATACATATGTGAATAATCATCAAATTATAAAAAAAATATGAGTTTTATTGGAAATTTTGGTGATATATTGAAAATTTTTAAAAAAATATGATTTTTTTAAATTTCGATAAAAAATTTTCAGAAAAATAGAAATTTCCAATACCGAAAATTTTCGATACCATATCTGAAATTTCACAAAATTACTAGAAAGTTCGTCGTTGGACACCCAAATTTATTCACATATTTTTGAAATAAAATAAATTAGAAGGGTTTATATATAACTCCAAAGTCATGTTAAACCCTTGTCACTTTGTGTACAAGCTAATCACAAGCACTCTGTGAACATTAATTGTCATATCTAGCAAAAAAAAAAACTAAAATGAAGATTTAATATCTGATTTCAATAGTATATACTTTCCTATAATTAAAAAAATGTCATTAAGTCAATTCGACTATTCGATCTGAACCATCTACGTTCTATTATTAAATTCGATTTAAATAATTTTAAATGAATTTCAATGTTTTTGTCTAGTTCAATAAACTTAATTTTAATTTTTAAAACGGAGGTGAAGTTGAAGTTTCAGAAAATATGAATATCAAATTTAAATAGACCATATTAACAGGTGCGATATTCTTTTTTCTCAAATTTTTTTGTAGGAATAATTACTAAAAAATTTTACATAAAAATTCCATTTTTTTTAAAGAATAAATTACAATTGAATTCTAATGCTCATAATACAAATAAAAGTGGTTCAAATATCTTCTATACTTAAAATTCATTTTGAAAACTTTAATTACTCTTGCTAAAAAATTACAAGACCTTTAATTAATTAATTTTTAAATCAATTTTTGAATAACTTAATTAAAATTATTAATTATTAATACATTATATAATAAAAAAAAATTATTTTTTATTTTTTAAAATTTAAGACCTAAAAACAAGATATTGAAATAGGGGAAACAAAAAATTAAAAATAACGAAATAAAGAGACTAAAAATGCATTTTAACAAATATAAGATTTAATATCAAACTGTCGGTTAATAAACATGTATTTTTTATATGTTGATAAAAATAGTTAATAGTATTACTATTTATCACTAGTTATTAATTGTTTACTTATTATAAAAAAATCTTTTTGTAAGATAAAAAGTATATGTCTATCTTTTTATTTTTATTTATCTTAGAAAAAGATGTGATTATCTTATATTTAAATGGCAAAAATCAAGAAATGGAAGGTAGAAAGAAAAAAAAAACTACTGTAATAAAGTCTTCCAATCTGTCTGTCAAAGATGAGTTTGTTAATTTGAATTTTGAATGCAAAAGACAAAATAAAGCAGAAAATTAAACTAATGTGGCACGCATATTTTTGGTAGAAGGTAACATTTAAAATATAAGATTTGTTGCTCATCATATTATAAACTTTTCCTTATAAAAGTCATTTCTACCTAAAACTAGAAGTCATTTGGTACAGGGCAAAGATCATTCTTTTCATTGATATAAAAAATAGATTTGTTTGCGAATGATAAAACAAGATTAAATGATTTCATAATTTACTTGACAATAATAGTGATAATCACACTTGATAAAATTTTTTTGGAGAATTTAAAATCTCAACTCATACTTATACATCACACCTCATATTATATATGTTTTTATCATTATACATATGTGAATAATCATCAAATTATAAAAAAAATATGAGTTTTATTGGAAGTTTTGGTGATATATTGAAAATTTTTAAAAAAATATGATTTTTTTAAATTTCGATAAAAATTTTTCAGAAAAATAGAAATTTCCAATACCGAAAATTTTCGATACCATATCTGAAATTTCACAAAATTACTAGAAAGTTCGTCGTTGGACACCCAAATTTATTCACATATTTTTGAAATAAAATAAATTAGAAGGGTTTATATATAACTCCAAAGTCATGTTAAACCCTTGTCACTTTGTGTACAAGCTAATCACAAGCACTTTGTGAACATTAATTGTCATATCTAGCAAAAAAAAAAAACTAAAATGAAGATTTAATATCTGATTTCAATAGTATATACTTTCACATAATTAAAAAAATGTCATTAAGTCAATTCGACTATTCGATCTGAACCATCTACGTTCTATTATTAAATTCGATTTAAATAATTTTAAATGAATTTCAATGTTTTTGTCTAGTTCAATAAACTTAATTTTAATTTTTAAAACGAAGGTGAAGTTGATGTTTCAGAAAATATGAATATCAAATTTAAATAGACCATATTAACAGGTGCGATATTCTTTTTTCTCAAATTTTTTTGTAGGAATAATTACTAAAAAATTTTACATAAAAATTCCATTTTTTTTAAAGAATAAATTACAATTGAATTCTAATGCTCATAATACAAATAAAAGTGGTTCAAATATCTTCTATACTTAAAATTCATTTTGAAAACTTTAATTACTCTTGCTAAAAAATTACAAGACCTTTAATTAATTAATTTTTAAATCAATTTTTGAATAACTTAATTAAAATTATTAATTATTAATACATTATATAATAAATAAAAAAATTATTTTTTATTTTTTAAAATTTAAGACCTAAAAACAAGATATTGAAATAGGGGAAACAAAAAATTAAAAATAACGAAATAAAGAGACTAAAAATGCATTTAAACAAATATAAGATTTAATATCAAACTGTCGGTTAATAAACATGTATTTTTTATATGTTGATAAAAATAGTTAATAGTATTACTATTTATCACTAGTTATTAATTGTTTACTTATTATAAAAAAATATTTTTGTAAGATAAAAAGTATATGTCTATCTTTTTATTTTTATTTATCTTAGAAAAAGATGTGATTATCTTATATTTAAATGGCAAAAATCAAGAAATGGAAGGTAGAAAGAAAAAAAAAAACTACTGTAATAAAGTCTTCCAATCTGTCTGTCAAAGATGAGTTTGTTAATTTGAATTTTGAATGCAAAAGACAAAATAAAGCAGAAAATTAAACTAATGTGGCACGCATATTTTTGGTAGAAGGTAACATTTAAAATATAAGATTTGTTGCTCATCATATTATAAACTTTTCCTTATAAAAGTCATTTCTACCTAAAACTAGAAGTCATTTGGTACAGGGTAAAGATCATTCTTTTCATTGATATAAAAAATAGATTTGTTTGCGAATGATAAAACAAGATTAAATGATTTCATAATTTACTTGACAATAATAGTGATAATCACACTTGATCAATTTTTTTTGGAGAATTTAAAATCTCAACTCATACTTATACATCACACCTCATATTATATATGTTTTTATCATTATACTTATGTGAATAATCATCAAATTATAAAAAAAATATGAGTTTTATTGGAAATTTTGGTGATATATTGAAAATTTTTAAAAAAATATGATTTTGTTAAATTTCGATAAAAAAATTTCAGAAAAATAGAAATTTCCAATACTGAAAATTTTCGATACCATATCTGAAAATTCAAGAAATTACTTGAAAGTTCGTCGTTGGACACCCAAATTTATTCACATATTTTTGAAATAAAATAAATTAGAAGGGTTTATATATAACTCCAAAGTCATGTTAAACCCTTGTCACTTTGTGTACAAGCTAATCACAAGCACTTTGTGAACATTAATTGTCATATCTAGCAAAAAAAAAAAACAAACTAAAATGAAGATTTAATATCTGATTTCAATAGTATATACTTTTACATAATTAAAAAAATGTCATTAATTCAATTCGACTATTCGATCTGAACCATCTACGTTCTATTATTAAATTCGATTTAAATAATTTTAAATGAATTTCAATGTTTTTGTCTTGTTCAATAAACTTAATTTTAATTTTTAAAACGGAGGTGAAGTTGAAGTTTCAGAAAATATGAATATCAAATTTAAATAGACCATATTAACAGGTGCGATATTCTTTTTTCTCAATTTTTTTTGTAGGAATAATTACTAAAAAAATTTACATAAAAATTCCATTTTTTTAAAGAATAAATTACAATTGAATTCTAATGCTCATAATACAAATAAAAGTGGTTCAAATATCTTCTATACTTAAAATTCATTTTGAAAACTTTAATTACTCTTGCTAAAAAATTACAAGACCTTTAATTAATTAATTTTTAAATCAATTTTTGAATAACTTAATTAAAATTATTAATTATTAATACATTATATAATAAAAAAAAATTTATTTATTATTTATTTTTTAAAATTTAAGACCTAAAAACAAGATATTGAAATAGGGGAAACAAAAAATTAAAAATAACTAAATAAAGAGACTAAAAATGCATTTAAACAAATATAAGATTTAATATCAAACTGTCGGTTAATAAACATGTATTTTTTATATGTTGATAAAAATAGTTAATAGTATTACTATTTATCACTAGTTATTAATTGTTTACTTATTATAAAAAAATCTTTTTGTAAGACAAAAAGTATATGTCTATCTTTTTATTTTTATTTATCTTAGAAAAAGATGTGATTATCTTATATTTAAATGGCAAAAATCAAGAAATTGAAGGTAGAAAGAAAAAAAAAACTACTGTAATAAAGTCTTCCAATCTGTCTGTCAAAGATGAGTTTGTTAATTTGAATTTTGAATGCAAAAGACAAAATAAAGCAGAAAATTAAACTAATGTGGCACGCATATTTTTTGTAGAAGGTAACATTTAAAATATAAGATTTGTTGCTCATCATATTATAAACTTTTCCTTATAAAAGTCATTTCTACCTAAAACTAGAAGTCATTTGGTACAGGGCAAAGATCATTCTTTTCATTGATATAAAAAATAGATTTGTTTGCGAATGATAAAACAAGATTAAATGATTTCATAATTTACTTGACAATAATAGTGATAATCACACTTGATCAAATTTTTTTGATGAATTTAAAATCTTAACTCATACTTATACATCACACCTCATATTATATATGTTTTCATCATTATACTTATGTGAATAATCATCAAATTATAAAAAAAATATGAGTTTTATTGGAAATTTTGGTGATATATTGAAAATTTTTAAAAAAATATGATTTTTTTAAATTTCGATAAAAAAATTTCATAAAAATAGAAATTTCCAATACCGAAAATTTTCGATACCATATCTGAAAATTCACAAAATTACTAGAAAGTTCGTCGTTGGACACCCAAATGTATTCACATATTTTTGAAATAAAATAAATTAGAAGGGTTTATATATAACTCCAAAGTCATGTTAAACCCTTGTCACTTTGTGTACAAGCTAATCACAAGCACTTTGTGAACATTAATTGTCATATCTAGCAAAAAAAAAAAAAAACTAAAATGAAGATTTAATATCTGATTTCAATAGTATATACTTTCACATAATTAAAAAAATGTCATTAATTCAATTCGACTATTCGATCTGAACCATCTACGTTCTATGATTAAATTCGATTTAAATAATTTTAAATGAATTTCAATGTTTTTGTCTAGTTCAATAAACTTAATTTTAATTTTTAAAACGGAGGTGAAGTTGAAGTTTCAGAAAATATGAATATCAAATTTAAATAGACCATATTAACAGGTGCGATATTCTTTTTTCTCAATTTTTTTTGTAGGAATAATTACTAAAAAATTTTACATAAAAATTCCATTTTTTTTAAAGAATAAATTACAATTGAATTCTAATGCTCATAATACAAATAAAAGTGGTTCAAATATCTTCTATACTTAAAATTCATTTTGAAAACTTTAATTACTCTTGCTAAAAAATTACAAGACCTTTAATTAATTAATTTTTAAATCAATTTTTGAATAACTTAATTAAAATTATTAATTATTAATACATTATATAATAAAAAAAAAATTATTTATTTTTTATTTTTTAAAATTTAAGACCTAAAAACAAGATATTGAAATAGGGGAAACAAAAAATTAAAAATAACTAAATAAAGAGACTAAAAATGCATTTAAACAAATATAAGATTTAATATCAAACTGTCGGTTAATAAACATGTATTTTTTATATGTTGATAAAAATAGTTAATAGTATTACTATTTATCACTAGTTATTAATTGTTTACTTATTATAAAAAAATCTTTTTGTAAGATAAAAAGTATATGTCTATCTTTTTATTTTTATTTATCTTAGAAAAAGATATGATTATCTTATATTTAAATGGCAAAAATCAAGAAATGGAAGGTAGAAAGAAAAAAAAAACTACTGTAATAAAGTCTTCCAATCTGTCTGTCAAAGATGAGTTTGTTAATTTGAATTTTGAATGCAAAAGACAAAATAAAGCAGAAAATTAAACTAATGTGGCACGCATATTTTTGGTAGAAGGTAACATTTAAAATATAAGATTTGTTGCTCATCATATTATAAACTTTTCCTTATAAAAGTCATTTCTACCTAAAACTAGAAGTCATTTGGTACAGGGCAAAGATCATTCTTTTCATTGATATAAAAAATAGATTTGTTTGCGAATGATAAAACAAGATTAAATGATTTCATAATTTACTTGACAATAATAGTGATAATCACACTTGATCAAATTTTTTTGGAGAATTTAAAATCTCAACTCATACTTATACATCACACCTCATATTATATATGTTTTCATCATTATACTTATGTGAATAATCATCAAATTATAAAAAAAATATGAGTTTTATTGGAAATTTTGGTGATATATTGAAAATTTTTTAAAAAATATGATTTTTTTAAATTTCGATAAAAAAATTTCAGAAAAATAGAAATTTCCAATACCGAAAATTTTCGATACCATATCTGAAATTTCACAAAATTACTAGAAAGTTCGTCGTTGGACACCCAAATTTATTCACATATTTTTGAAATAAAATAAATTAGAAGGGTTTATATATAACTCCAAAGTCATGTTAAACCCTTGTCACTTTGTGTACAAGCTAATCACAAGCACTTTGTGAACATTAATTGTCATATCTAGCAAAAAAAAAAAACAAACTAAAATGAAGATTTAATATCTGATTTCAATAGTATATACTTTCACATAATTAAAAAAATGTCATTAATTCAATTCGACTATTCGATCTGAACCATCTACGTTCTATTATTAAATTCGATTTAAATAATTTTAAATGAATTTCAATGTTTTTGTCTAGTTCAATAAACTTAATTTTAATTTTTAAAACGGAGGTGAAGTTGAAGTTTCAGAAAATATGAATATCAAATTTAAATAGACCATATTAACAGGTGCGATATTCTTTTTTCTCAATTTTTTTTGTAGGAATAATTACTAAAAAATTTTACATAAAAATTCCATTTTTTTTAAAGAATAAATTACAATTGAATTCTAATGCTCATAATACAAATAAAAGTGGTTCAAATATCTTCTATACTTAAAATTCATTTTGAAAACTTTAATTACTCTTGCTAAAAAATTACAAGACCTTTAATTAATTAATTTTTAAATCAATTTTTGAATAACTTAATTAAAATTATTAATTATTAATACATTATATAATAAAAAAAAATTATTTATTTTTTATTTTTTAAAATTTAAGACCTAAAAACAAGATATTGAAATAGGGGAAACAAAAAATTAAAAATAACTAAATAAAGAGACTAAAAATGCATTTAAACAAATATAAGATTTAATATCAAACTGTCGGTTAATAAACATGTATTTTTTATATGTTGATAAAAATAGTTAATAGTATTACTATTTATCACTAGTTATTAATTGTTTACTTATTATAAAAAAATCTTTTTGTAAGATAAAAAGTATATGTCTATCTTTTTATTTTTATTTATCTTAGAAAAAGATGTGATTATCTTATATTTAAATGGCAAAAATCAAGAAATGGAAGGTAGAAAGAAAAAAAAAACTACTGTAATAAAGTCTTCCAATCTGTCTGTCAAAGATGAGTTTGTTAATTTGAATTTTGAATGCAAAAGACAAAATAAAGCAGAAAATTAAACTAATGTGGCACGCATATTTTTGGTAGAAGGTAACATTTAAAATATAAGATTTGTTGCTCATCATATTATAAACTTTTCCTTATAAAAGTCATTTCTACCTAAAACTAGAAGTCATTTGGTACAGGGCAAAGATCATTCTTTTCATTGATATAAAAAATAGATTTGTTTGCGAATGATAAAACAAGATTAAATGATTTCATAATTTACTTGACAATAATAGTGATAATCACACTTGATCAAATTTTTTTGGAGAATTTAAAATCTCAACTCATACTTATACATCACACCTCATATTATATATGTTTTCATCATTATACTTATGTGAATAATCATCAAATTATAAAAAAAATATGAGTTTTATTGGAAATTTTGGTGATATATTGAAAATTTTTAAAAAAATATGATTTTTTTAAATTTCGATAAAAAAATTTCATAAAAATAGAAATTTCCAATACCGAAAATTTTCGATACCATATCTGAAAATTCACAGAATTACTAGAAAGTTCGTCGTTGGACACCCAAATTTATTCACATATTTTTGAAATAAAATAAATTAGAAGGGTTTATATATAACTCCAAAGTCATGTTAAACCCTTGTCACTTTGTGTACAAGCTAATCACAAGCACTTTGTGAACATTAATTGTCATATCTAGCAAAAAAAAAAAAAACTAAAATGAAGATTTAATATCTGATTTCAATAGTATATACTTTCACATAATTAAAAAAATGTCATTAATTCAATTCGACTATTCGATCTGAACCATCTACGTTCTATGATTAAATTCGATTTAAATAATTTTAAATGAATTTCAATGTTTTTGTCTAGTTCAATAAACTTAATTTTAATTTTTAAAACGGAGGTGAAGTTGAAGTTTCAGAAAATATGAATATCAAATTTAAATATACCATATTAACAGGTGCGATATTCTTTTTTCTCAATTTTTTTTGTAGGAATAATTACTAAAAAATTTTACATAAAAATTCCATTTTTTTTAAAGAATAAATTACAATTGAATTCTAATACTCATAATACAAATAAAAGTGGTTCAAATATCTTCTATACTTAAAATTCATTTTGAAAACTTTAATTACTCTTGCTAAAAAATTACAAGACCTTTAATTAATTAATTTTTAAATCAATTTTTGAATAACTTAATTAAAATTATTAATTATTAATACATTATATAATAAAAAAAAATTTTATTTATTTTTTATTTTTTAAAATTTAAGACCTAAAAACAAGATATTGAAATAGGGGAAACAAAAACTTAAAAATAACTAAATAAAGAGACTAAAAATGCATTTAAACAAATATAAGATTTAATATCAAACTGTCGGTTAATAAACATGTATTTTTTATATGTTGATAAAAATAGTTAATAGTATTACTATTTATCACTAGTTATTAATTGTTTACTTATTATAAAAAAATCTTTTTGTAAGACAAAAAGTATATGTCTATCTTTTTATTTTTATTTATCTTATAAAAAGATGTGATTATCTTATATTTAAATGGCAAAAATCAAGAAATGGAAGGTAGAAAGAAAAAAAAAACTACTGTAATAAAGTCTTCCAATCTGTCTGTCAAAGATGAGTTTGTTAATTTGAATTTTGAATGCAAAAGACAAAATAAAGCAGAAAATTAAACTAATGTGGCACGCATATTTTTGGTAGAAGGTAACATTTAAAATATAAGATTTGTTGGTCATCATATTATAAACTTTTCCTTATAAAAGTCATTTCTACCTAAAACTAGAAGTCATTTGGTACAGGGCAAATATCATTCTTTTCATTGATATAAAAAATAGATTTGTTTGCGAATGATAAAACAAGATTAAATGATTTCATAATTTACTTGAAAATAATAGTGATAATCACACTTGATCAAATTTTTTTGGAGAATTTAAAATCTCAACTCATACTTATACATCACACCTCATATTATATATGTTTTCATCATTATACTTATGTGAATAATCATCAAATTATAAAAAAATATGAGTTTTATTGGAAATTTTGGTGATATATTGAAAATTTTTAAAAAAATATGATTTTTTTAAATTTCGATAAAAAAATATCATAAAAATAGAAATTTCCAATACCGAAAATTTTCGATACCATATCTGAAAATTCACAAAATTACTAGAAAGTTCGTCGTTGGACACCCAAATTTATTCACATATTTTTGAAATAAAATAAATTAGAAGGGTTTATATATAACTCCAAAGTCATGTTAAACCCTTGTCACTTTGTGTACAAGCTAATCATAAGCACTTTGTGAACATTAATTGTCATATCTAGCAAAAAAAAAAACTAAAATGAAGATTTAATATCTGATTTCAATAGTCTATACTTTCACATAATTAAAAAAATATCATTAATTCAATTCGACTATTCGATCTGAACCATCTACGTTCTATTATTAAATTCGATTTAAATAATTTTAAATGAATTTCAATGTGTTTGTCTAGTTCAATAAACTTAATTTTAATTTTTAAAACGGAGGTGAAGTTGAAGTTTCAGAAAATATGAATATCAAATTTAAATAGACCATATTAACAGGTGCGATATTCTTTTTTCTCAATTTTTTTTGTAGGAATAATTACTAAAAAATTTTACATAAAAATTCCATTTTTTTTAAAGAATAAATTACAATTGAATTCTAATACTCATAATACAAATAAAAGTGGTTCAAATATCTTCTATACTTAAAATTCATTTTGAAAACTTTAATTACTCTTGCTAAAAAATTACAAGACCTTTAATTAATTAATTTTTAAATCAATTTTTGAATAACTTAATTAAAATTATTAATTATTAATACATTATATAATAAAAAAAATTTATTTATTTATTATTTTTTAAAATTTAAGACCTAAAAACAAGATATTGAAATAGGGGAAACAAAAAATTAAAAATAACTAAATAAAGAGACTAAAAATGCATTTAAACAAATATAAGATTTAATATCAAACTGTCGGTTAATAAACATGTATTTTTTATATGTTGATAAAAATAGTTAATAGTATTACTATTTATCACTAGTTATTAATTGTTTACTTATTATAAAAAAATCTTTTTGTAAGATAAAAAGTATATGTCTATCTTTTTATTTTTATTTATCTTAGAAAAAGATGTGATTATCTTATATTTAAATGGCAAAAATCAAGAAATGGAAGGTAGAAAGAAAAAAAAAACTACTGTAATAAAGTCTTCCAATCTGTCTGTCAAAGATGAGTTTGTTAATTTGAATTTTGAATGCAAAAGACAAAATAAAGCAGAAAATTAAACTAATGTGGCACGCATATTTTTGGTAGAAGGTAACATTTAAAATATAAGATTTGTTGCTCATCATATTATAAACTTTTCCTTATAAAAGTCATTTCTACCTAAAACTAGAAGTCATTTGGTACAGGGCAAAGATCATTCTTTTCATTGATATAAAAAATAGATTTGTTTGCGAATGATAAAACAAGATTAAATGATTTCATAATTTACTTGACAATAATAGTGATAATCACACTTGATCAAATTTTTTTGGAGAATTTAAAATCTCAACTCATACTTATACATCACACCTCATATTATATATGTTTTCATCATTATACTTATGTGAATAATCATCAAATTATAAAAAAAATATGAGTTTTATTGGAAATTTTGGTGATATATTGAAAAGTTTTTAAAAAATATGATTTTTTTAAATTTCGATAAAAAAATTTCAGAAAAATAGAAATTTCCAATACCGAAAATTTTCGATACCATATCTGAAATTTCACAAAATTACTAGAAAGTTCGTCGTTGGACACCCAAATTTATTCACATATTTTTGAAATAAAATAAATTAGAAGGGTTTATATATAACTCCAAAGTCATGTTAAACCCTTGTCACTTTGTGTACAAGCTAATCACAAGCACTTTGTGAACATTAATTGTCATATCTAGCAAAAAAAAAAAAAACAAACTAAAATGAAGATTTAATATCTGATTTCAATAGTATATACTTTCACATAATTAAAAAAATGTCATTAATTCAATTCGACTATTCGATCTGAACCATCTACGTTCTATTATTAAATTCGATTTAAATAATTTTAAATGAATTTCAATGTTTTTGTCTAGTTCAATAAACTTAATTTTAATTTTTAAAACGGAGGTGAAGTTGAAGTTTCAGAAAATATGAATATCAAATTTAAATAGACCATATTAACAGGTGCGATATTCTTTTTTCTCAATTTTTTTTGTAGGAATAATTACTAAAAAATTTTACATAAAAATTCCATTTTTTTTAAAGAATAAATTACAATTGAATTCTAATGCTCATAATACAAATAAAAGTGGTTCAAATATCTTCTATACTTAAAATTCATTTTGAAAACTTTAATTACTCTTGCTAAAAAATTACAAGACCTTTAATTAATTAATTTTTAAATCAATTTTTTAATAACTTAATTAAAATTATTAATTATTAATACATTATATAATAAAAAAAAATTTATTTATTTTTTATTTTTTAAAATTTAAGACCTAAAAACAAGATATTGAAATAGGGGAAACAAAAAATTAAAAATAACTAAATAAAGAGACTAAAAATGCATTTAAACAAATATAAGATTTAATATCAAACTGTCGGTTAATAAACATGTATTTTTTATATGTTGATAAAAATAGTTAATAGTATTACTATTTATCACTAGTTATTAATTGTTTACTTATTATAAAAAAAATCTTTTTGTAAGATAAAAAGTATATGTCTATCTTTTTATTTTTATTTATCTTAGAAAAAGATATGATTATCTTATATTTAAATGGCAAAAATCAAGAAATGGAAGGTAGAAAGAAAAAAAAAACTACTGTAATAAAGTCTTCCAATCTGTCTGTCAAAGATGAGTTTGTTAATTTGAATTTTGAATGCAAAAGACAAAATAAAGCAGAAAATTAAACTAATGTGGCACGCATATTTTTGGTAGAAGGTAACATTTAAAATATAAGATTTGTTGCTCATCATATTATAAACTTTTCCTTATAAAAGTCATTTCTACCTAAAACTAGAAGTCATTTGGTACAGGGCAAAGATCATTCTTTTCATTGATATAAAAAATAGATTTGTTTGCGAATGATAAAACAAGATTAAATGATTTCATAATTTACTTGACAATAATAGTGATAATCACACTTGATCAAATTTTTTTGGAGAATTTAAAATCTCAACTCATACTTATACATCACACCTCATATTATATATGTTTTCATCATTATACTTATGTGAATAATCATCAAATTATAAAAAAAATATGAGTTTTATTGGAAATTTTGGTGATATATTGAAAATTTTTAAAAAAATATGATTTTTTTAAATTTCGATAAAAAAATTTCAGAAAAATAGAAATTTCCAATACCGAAAATTTTCGATACCATATCTGAAATTTCACAAAATTACTAGAAAGTTCGTCGTTGGACACCCAAATTTATTCACATATTTTTGAAATAAAATAAATTAGAAGGGTTTATATATAACTCCAAAGTCATGTTAAACCCTTGTCACTTTGTGTACAAGCTAATCACAAGCACTTTGTGAACATTAATTGTCATATCTAGCAAAAAAAAAAACAAACTAAAATGAAGATTTAATATCTGATTTCAATAGTATATACTTTCACATAATTAAAAAAATGTCATTAATTCAATTCGACTATTCGATCTGAACCATCTACGTTCTATTATTAAATTCGATTTAAATAATTTTAAATGAATTTCAATGTTTTTGTCTAGTTCAATAAACTTAATTTTAATTTTTAAAACGGAGGTGAAGTTGAAGTTTCAGAAAATATGAATATCAAATTTAAATAGACCATATTAACAGGTGCGATATTCTTTTTTATCAATTTTTTTTGTAGGAATAATTACTAAAAAACTTTACATAAAAATTCCATTTTTTTTAAAGAATAAATTACAATTGAATTCTAATGCTCATAATACAAATAAAAGTGGTTCAAATATCTTCTATACTTAAAATTCATTTTGAAAACTTTAATTACTCTTGCTAAAAAATTACAAGACCTTTAATTAATTAATTTTTAAATCAATTTTTGAATAACTTAATTAAAATTATTAATTATTAATACATTATATAATAAAAAAAAATTTATTTATTTTTTATTTTTTAAAATTTAAGACCTAAAAACAAGATATTGAAATAGGGGAAACAAAAAATTAAAAATAACTAAATAAAGAGACTAAAAATGCATTTAAACAAATATAAGATTTAATATCAAACTGTCGGTTAATAAACATGTATTTTTTATATGTTGATAAAAATAGTTAATAGTATTACTATTTATCACTAGTTATTAATTGTTTACTTATTATAAAAAAATCTTTTTGTAAGATAAAAAGTATATGTCTATCTTTTTATTTTTATTTATCTTAGAAAAAGATATGATTATCTTATATTTAAATGGCAAAAATCAAGAAATGGAAGGTAGAAAGAAAAAAAAAACTACTGTAATAAAGTCTTCCAATCTGTTTGTCAAAGATGAGTTTGTTAATTTGAATTTTGAATGCAAAAGACAAAATAAAGCAGAAAATTAAACTAATGTGGCACGCATATTTTTGGTAGAAGGTAACATTTAAAATATAAGATTTGTTGCTCATCATATTATAAACTTTTCCTTATAAAAGTCATTTCTACCTAAAACTAGAAGTCATTTGGTACAGGGCAAAGATCATTCTTTTCATTGATATAAAAAATAGATTTGTTTGCGAATGATAAAACAAGATTAAATGATTTCATAATTTACTTGACAATAATAGTGATAATCACACTTGATCAAATTTTTTTGGAGAATTTAAAATCTCAACTCATACTTATACATCACACCTCATATTATATATGTTTTCATCATTATACTTATGTGAATAATCATCAAATTATAAAAAAAATATGAGTTTTATTGGAAATTTTGGTGATATATTGAAAATTTTTAAAAAAATATGATTTTTTTAAATTTCGATAAAAAAATTTCAGAAAAATAGAAATTTCCAATACCGAAAATTTTCGATACCATATCTGAAAATTCACAAAATTACTAGAAAGTTCGTCGTTGGACACCCAAATTTATTCACATATTTTTGAAATAAAATAAATTAGAAGGGTTTATATATAACTCCAAAGTCATGTTAAACCCTTGTCACTTTGTGTACAAGCTAATCACAAGCACTTTGTGAACATTAATTGTCATATCTAGCAAAAAAAAAAAAACAAACTAAAATGAAGATTTAATATCTGATTTCAATAGTATATACTTTCACATAATTAAAAAAATGTCATTAATTCAATTCGACTATTCGATCTGACCCATCTACGTTCTATTATTAAATTCGATTTAAATAATTTTAAATGAATTTCAATGTTTTTGTCTAGTTCAATAAACTTAATTTTAATTTTTAAAACGGAGGTGAAGTTGAAGTTTCAGAAAATATGAATATCAAATTTAAATAGACCATATTAACAGGTGCGATATTCTTTTTTCTCAATTTTTTTTGTAGGAATAATTACTAAAAAATTTTACATAAAAATTCCATTTTTTTTAAAGAATAAATTACAATTGAATTCTAATGCTCATAATACAAATAAAAGTGGTTCAAATATCTTCTATACTTAAAATTCATTTTGAAAACTTTAATTACTCTTGCTAAAAAATTACAAGACCTTTAATTAATTAATTTTTAAATCAATTTTTGAATAACTTAATTAAAATTATTAATTATTAATACATTATATAATAAAATAAAATTTATTTATTTTTTATTTTTTAAAATTTAAGACCTAAAAACAAGATATTGAAATAGGGGAAACAAAAAATTAAAAATAACTAAATAAAGAGACTAAAAATGCATTTAAACAAATATAAGATTTAATATCAAACTGTCGGTTAATAAACATGTATTTTTTATATGTTGATAAAAATAGTTAATAGTATTACTATTTATCACTAGTTATTAATTGTTTACTTATTATAAAAAAATCTTTTTGTAAGATAAAAAGTATATGTCTATCTTTTTATTTTTATTTATCTTAGAAAAAGATATGATTATCTTATATTTAAATGGCAAAAATCAATAAATGGAAGGTAGAAAGAAAAAAAAACTACTGTAATAAAGTCTTCCAATCTGTCTGTCAAAGATGAGTTTGTTAATTTGAATTTTGAATGCAAAAGACAAAATAAAGCAGAAAATTAAACTAATGTGGCACGCATATTTTTGGTAGAAGGTAACATTTAAAATATAAGATTTGTTGCTCATCATATTATAAACTTTTCCTTATAAAAGTCATTTCTACCTAAAACTAGAAGTCATTTGGTACAGGGTAAAGATCATTCTTTTCATTGATATAAAAAATAGATTTGTTTGCGAATGATAAAACAAGATTAAATGATTTCATAATTTACTTGACAATAATAGTGATAATCACACTTGATCAAATTTTTTTGGAGAATTTAAAATCTCAACTCATACTTATACATCACACCTCATATTATATATGTTTTCATCATTATACTTATGTGAATAATCATCAAATTATAAAAAAAAATATGAGTTTTATTGGAAATTTTGGTGATATATTGAAAATTTTTAAAAAAATATGATTTTTTTAAATTTCGATAAAAAAATTTCAGAAAAATAGAAATTTCCAATACCGAAAATTTTCGATACCATATCTGAAAATTCACAAAATTACTAGAAAGTTCGTCGTTGGACACCCAAATTTATTCACATATTTTTGAAATAAAATAAATTAGAAGGGTTTATATATAACTCCAAAGTCATGTTAAACCCTTGTCACTTTGTGTACAAGCTAATCACAAGCACTTTGTGAACATTAATTGTCATATCTAGCAAAAAAAAAAAAAAAAAACTAAAATGAAGATTTAATATCTGATTTCAATAGTATATACTTTCACATAATTAAAAAAATGTCATTAATTCAATTCGACTATTCGATCTGACCCATCTACGTTCTATTATTAAATTCGATTTAAATAATTTTAAATGAATTTCAATGTTTTTGTCTAGTTCAATAAACTTAATTTTAATTTTTAAAACGGAGGTGAAGTTGAAGTTTCAGAAAATATGAATATCAAATTTAAATAGACCATATTAACAGGTGCGATATTCTTTTTTCTCAATTTTTTTTGTAGGAATAATTACTAAAAAATTTTACATAAAAATTCCATTTTTTTTAAAGAATAAATTACAATTGAATTCTAATGCTCATAATACAAATAAAAGTGGTTCAAATATCTTCTATACTTAAAATTCATTTTGAAAACTTTAATTACTCTTGCTAAAAAATTACAAGACCTTTAATTAATTAATTTTTAAATCAATTTTTGAATAACTTAATTAAAATTATTAATTATTAATACATTATATAATAAAAAAACAATTTATTTATTTTTTATTTTTTAAAATTTAAGACCTAAAAACAAGATATTGAAATAGGGGAAACAAAAAATTAAAAATAACTAAATAAAGAGACTAAAAATGCATTTAAACAAATATAAGATTTAATATCAAACTGTCGGTTAATAAACATGTATTTTTTATATGTTGATAAAAATAGTTAATAGTATTACTATTTATCACTAGTTATTAATTGTTTACTTATTATAAAAAAATCTTTTTGTAAGATAAAAAGTATATGTCTATCTTTTTATTTTTATTTATCTTAGAAAAAGATATGATTATCTTATATTTAAATGGCAAAAATCAAGAAATGGAAGGTAGAAAGAAAAAAAAAACTACTGTAATAAAGTCTTCCAATCTGTCTGTCAAAGATGAGTTTGTTAATTTGAATTTTGAATGCAAAAGACAAAATAAAGCAGAAAATTAAACTAATGTGGCACGCATATTTTTGGTAGAAGGTAACATTTAAAATATAAGATTTGTTGCTCATCATATTATAAACTTTTCCTTATAAAAGTCATTTCTACCTAAAACTAGAAGTCATTTGGTACAGGGCAAAGATCATTCTTTTCATTGATATAAAAAATAGATTTGTTTGCGAATGATAAAACAAGATTAAATGATTTCATAATTTACTTGACAATAATAGTGATAATCACACTTGATCAAATTTTTTTGGAGAATTTAAAATCTCAACTCATACTTATACATCACACCTCATATTATATATGTTTTCATCATTATACTTATGTGAATAATCATCAAATTATAAAAAAAATATGAGTTTTATTGGAAATTTTGGTGATATATTGAAAATTTTTAAAAAAATATGATTTTTTTAAATTTCGATAAAAACATTTCAGAAAAATAGAAATTTCCAATACCGAAAATTTTCGATACCATATCTGAAATTTCACAAAATTACTAGAAAGTTCGTCGTTGGACACCCAAATTTATTCACATATTTTTGAAATAAAATAAATTAGAAGGGTTTATATATAACTCCAAAGTCATGTTAAACCCTTGTCACTTTGTGTACAAGCTAATCACAAGCACTTTGTGAACATTAATTGTCATATCTAGCAAAACAAAAAAAACAAACTAAAATGAAGATTTAATATCTGATTTCAATAGTATATACTTTCACATAATTAAAAAAATGTCATTAATTCAATTCGACTATTCGATCTGAACCATCTACGTTCTATTATTAAATTCGATTTAAATAATTTTAAATGAATTTCAATGTTTTTGTCTAGTTCAATAAACTTAATTTTAATTTTTAAAACGGAGGTGAAGTTGAAGTTTCAGAAAATATGAATATCAAATTTAAATAGACCATATTAACAGGTGCGATATTCTTTTTTATCAATTTTTTTTGTAGGAATAATTACTAAAAAATTTTACATAAAAATTCCATTTTTTTTAAAGAATAAATTACAATTGAATTCTAATGCTCATAATACAAATAAAAGTGGTTCAAATATCTTCTATACTTAAAATTCATTTTGAAAACTTTAATTACTCTTGCTAAAAAATTACAAGACCTTTAATTAATTAATTTTTAAATCAATTTTTTAATAACTTAATTAAAATTATTAATTATTAATACATTATATAATAAAAAAAATTTTATTTATTTTTTATTTTTTAAAATTTAAGACCTAAAAACAAGATATTGAAATAGGGGAAACAAAAAATTAAAAATAACTAAATAAAGAGACTAAAAATGCATTTAAACAAATATAAGATTTAATATCAAACTGTCGGTTAATAAACATGTATTTTTTATATGTTGATAAAAATAGTTAATAGTATTACTATTTATCACTAGTTATTAATTGTTTACTTATTATAAAAAAATCTTTTTGTAAGATAAAAAGTATATGTCTATCTTTTTATTTTTATTTATCTTAGAAAAAGATATGATTATCTTATATTTAAATGGCAAAAATCAAGAAATGGAAGGTAGAAAGAAAAAAAAAACTACTGTAATAAAGTCTTCCAATCTGTCTGTCAAAGATGAGTTTGTTAATTTGAATTTTGAATGCAAAAGACAAAATAAAGCAGAAAATTAAACTAATGTGGCACGCATATTTTTGGTAGAAGGTAACATTTAAAATATAAGATTTGTTGCTCATCATATTATAAAATTTTCCTTATAAAAGTCATTTCTACTTAAAACTAGAAGTCATTTGGTACAGGGCAAAGATCATTCTTTTCATTGATATAAAAAATAGATTTGTTTGCGAATGATAAAACAAGATTAAATGATTTCATAATTTACTTGACAAGAATAGTGATAATCACACTTGATCAAATTTTTTTGGAGAATTTAAAATCTCAACTCATACTTATACATCACACCTCATATTATATATGTTTTCATCATTATACTTATGTGAATAATCATCAAATTATAAAAAAAATATGAGTTTTATTGGAAATTTTGGTGATATATTGAAAATTTTTAAAAAAATATGATTTTTTTAAATTTCGATAAAAACATTTCAGAAAAATAGAAATTTCCAATACCGAAAATTTTCGATACCATATCTGAAATTTCACAAAATTACTAGAAAGTTCGTCGTTGGACACCCAAATTTATTCACATATTTTTGAAATAAAATAAATTAGAAGGGTTTATATATAACTCCAAAGTCATGTTAAACCCTTGTCACTTTGTGTACAAGCTAATCACAAGCACTTTGTGAACATTAATTGTCATATCTAGCAAAACAAAAAAAACAAACTAAAATGAAGATTTAATATCTGATTTCAATAGTATATACTTTCACATAATTAAAAAAATGTCATTAATTCAATTCGACTATTCGATCTGAACCATCTACGTTCTATTATTAAATTCGATTTAAATAATTTTAAATGAATTTCAATGTTTTTGTCTAGTTCAATAAACTTAATTTTAATTTTTAAAACGGAGGTGAAGTTGAAGTTTCAGAAAATATGAATATCAAATTTAAATAGACCATATTAACAGGTGCGATATTCTTTTTTATCAATTTTTTTTGTAGGAATAATTACTAAAAAATTTTACATAAAAATTCCATTTTTTTTAAAGAATAAATTACAATTGAATTCTAATGCTCATAATACAAATAAAAGTGGTTCAAATATCTTCTATACTTAAAATTCATTTTGAAAACTTTAATTACTCTTGCTAAAAAATTACAAGACCTTTAATTAATTAATTTTTAAATCAATTTTTTAATAACTTAATTAAAATTATTAATTATTAATACATTATATAATAAAAAAAATTATTTATTTTTTATTTTTTAAAATTTAAGACCTAAAAACAAGATATTGAAATAGGGGAAACAAAAAATTAAAAATAACTAAATAAAGAGACTAAAAATGCATTTAAACAAATATAAGATTTAATATCAAACTGTCGGTTAATAAACATGTATTTTTTATATGTTGATAAAAATAGTTAATAGTATTACTATTTATCACTAGTTATTAATTGTTTACTTATTATAAAAAAATCTTTTTGTAAGATAAAAAGTATATGTCTATCTTTTTATTTTTATTTATCTTAGAAAAAGATATGATTATCTTATATTTAAATGGCAAAAATCAAGAAATGGAAGGTAGAAAGAAAAAAAAAACTACTGTAATAAAGTCTTCCAATCTGTCTGTCAAAGATGAGTTTGTTAATTTGAATTTTGAATGCAAAAGACAAAATAAAGCAGAAAATTAAACTAATGTGGCACGCATATTTTTGGTAGAAGGTAACATTTAAAATATAAGATTTGTTGCTCATCATATTATAAACTTTTCCTTATAAAAGTCATTTCTACCTAAAACTAGAAGTCATTTGGTACAGGGCAAAGATCATTCTTTTCATTGATATAAAAAATAGATTTGTTTGCGAATGATAAAACAAGATTAAATGATTTCATAATTTACTTGACAATAATAGTGATAATCACACTTGATCAAATTTTTTTGGAGAATTTAAAATCTCAACTCATACTTATACATCACACCTCATATTATATATGTTTTCATCATTATACTTATGTGAATAATCATCAAATTATAAAAAAATATGAGTTTTATTGGAAATTTTGGTGATATATTGAAAAATTTTAAAAAAATATGATTTTTTTAAATTTCGATAAAAAAATTTCAGAAAAATAGAAATTTCCAATACCGAAAATTTTCGATACCATATCTGAAATTTCACAAAATTACTAGAAAGTTCGTCGTTGGACACCCAAATTTATTCACATATTTTTGAAATAAAATAAATTAGAAGGGTTTATATATAACTCCAAAGTCATGTTAAACCCTTGTCACTTTGTGTACAAGCTAATCACAAGCACTTTGTGAACATTAATTGTCATATCTAGCAAAAAAAAAAAACAAACTAAAATGAAGATTTAATATCTGATTTCAATAGTATATACTTTCACATAATTAAAAAAATGTCATTAATTCAATTCGACTATTCGATCTGAACCATCTACGTTCTATTATTAAATTCGATTTAAATAATTTTAAATGAATTTCAATGTTTTTGTCTAGTTCAATAAACTTAATTTTAATTTTTAAAACGGAGGTGAAGTTGAAGTTTCAGAAAATATGAATATCAAATTTAAATAGACCATATTAACAGGTGCGATATTCTTTTTTCTCAATTTTTTTTGTAGGAATAATTACTAAAAAATTTTACATAAAAATTCCATTTTTTTTAAAGAATAAATTACAATTGAATTCTAATGCTCATAATACAAATAAAAGTGGTTCAAATATCTTCTATACTTAAAATTCATTTTGAAAACTTTAATTACTCTTGCTAAAAAATTACAAGACCTTTAATTAATTAATTTTTAAATCAATTTTTTAATAACTTAATTAAAATTATTAATTATTAATACATTATATAATAAAAAAAATTTTATTTATTTTTTATTTTTTAAAATTTAAGACCTAAAAACAAGATATTGAAATAGGGGAAACAAAAAATTAAAAATAACTAAATAAAGAGACTAAAAATGCATTTAAACAAATATAAGATTTAATATCAAACTGTCGGTTAATAAACATGTATTTTTTATATGTTGATAAAAATAGTTAATAGTATTACTATTTATCACTAGTTATTAATTGTTTACTTATTATAAAAAAATCTTTTTGTAAGATAAAAAGTATATGTCTATCTTTTTATTTTTATTTATCTTAGAAAAAGATATGATTATCTTATATTTAAATGGCAAAAATCAAGAAATGGAAGGTAGAAAGAAAAAAAAACTACTGTAATAAAGTCTTCCAATCTGTCTGTCAAAGATGAGTTTGTTAATTTGAATTTTGAATGCAAAAGACAAAATAAAGCAGAAAATTAAACTAATGTGGCACGCATATTTTTGGTAGAAGGTAACATTTAAAATATAAGATTTGTTGCTCATCATATTATAAACTTTTCCTTATAAAAGTCATTTCTACCTAAAACTAGAAGTCATTTGGTACAGGGCAAAGATCATTCTTTTCATTGATATAAAAATAGATTTGTTTGCGAATGATAAAACAAGATTAAATGATTTCATAATTTACTTGACAAGAATAGTGATAATCACACTTGATCAAATTTTTTTGGAGAATTTAAAATCTCAACTCATACTTATACATCACACCTCATATTATATATGTTTTCATCATTATACTTATGTGAATAATCATCAAATTATAAAAAAAATATGAGTTTTATTGGAAATTTTGGTGATATATTGAAAATTTTTAAAAAAATATGATTTTTTTAAATTTCGATAAAAACATTTCAGAAAAATAGAAATTTCCAATACCGAAAATTTTCGATACCATATCTGAAATTTCACAAAATTACTAGAAAGTTCGTCGTTGGACACCCAAATTTATTCACATATTTTTGAAATAAAATAAATTAGAAGGGTTTATATATAACTCCAAAGTCATGTTAAACCCTTGTCACTTTGTGTACAAGCTAATCACAAGCACTTTGTGAACATTAATTGTCATACCTAGCAAAAAAAAAAAAACAAACTAAAATGAAGATTTAATATCTGATTTCAATAGTATATACTTTCACATAATTAAAAAAATGTCATTAATTCAATTCGACTATTCGATCTGAACCATCTACGTTCTATTATTAAATTCGATTTAAATAATTTTAAATGAATTTCAATGTTTTTGTCTAGTTCAATAAACTTAATTTTAATTTTTAAAACGGAGGTGAAGTTGAAGTTTCAGAAAATATGAATATCAAATTTAAATAGACCATATTAACAGGTGCGATATTCTTTTTTCTCAATTTTTTTTGTAGGAATAATTACTAAAAAATTTTACATAAAAATTCCATTTTTTTTAAAGAATAAATTACAATTGAATTCTAATGCTCATAATACAAATAAAAGTGGTTCAAATATCTTCTATACTTAAAATTCATTTCGAAAACTTTAATTACTCTTGCTAAAAAATTACAAGACCTTTAATTAATTAATTTTTAAATCAATTTTTGAATAACTTAATTAAAATTATTAATTATTAATACATTATATAATAAAATAAAAATTTATTTATTTTTTATTTTTTAAAATTTAAGACCTAAAAACAAGATATTGAAATAGGGGAAACAAAAAATTAAAAATAACTAAATAAAGAGACTAAAAATGCATTTAAACAAATATAAGATTTAATATCAAACTGTCGGTTAATAAACATGTATTTTTTATATGTTGATAAAAATAGTTAATAGTATTACTATTTATCACTAGTTATTAATTGTTTACTTATTATAAAAAAATCTTTTTGTAAGATAAAAAGTATATGTCTATCTTTTTATTTTTATTTATCTTAGAAAAAGATATGATTATCTTATATTTAAATGGCAAAAATCAAGAAATGGAAGGTAGAAAGAAAAAAAAAACTACTGTAATAAAGTCTTCCAATCTGTCTGTCAAAGATGAGTTTGTTAATTTGAATTTTGAATGCAAAAGACAAAATAAAGCAGAAAATTAAACTAATGTGGCACGCATATTTTTGGTAGAAGGTAACATTTAAAATATAAGATTTGTTGCTCATCATATTATAAACTTTTCCTTATAAAAGTCATTTCTACCTAAAACTAGAAGTCATTTGGTACAGGGCAAAGATCATTCTTTTCATTGATATAAAAATAGATTTGTTTGCGAATGATAAAACAAGATTAAATGATTTCATAATTTACTTGACAAGAATAGTGATAATCACACTTGATCAAATTTTTTTGGAGAATTTAAAATCTCAACTCATACTTATACATCACACCTCATATTATATATGTTTTCATCATTATACTTATGTGAATAATCATCAAATTATAAAAAAAATATGAGTTTTATTGGAAATTTTGGTGATATATTGAAAATTTTTAAAAAAATATGATTTTTTTAAATTTCGATAAAAACATTTCAGAAAAATAGAAATTTCCAATACCGAAAATTTTCGATACCATATCTGAAATTTCACAAAATTACTAGAAAGTTCGTCGTTGGACACCCAAATTTATTCACATATTTTTGAAATAAAATAAATTAGAAGGGTTTATATATAACTCCAAAGTCATGTTAAACCCTTGTCACTTTGTGTACAAGCTAATCACAAGCACTTTGTGAACATTAATTGTCATACCTAGCAAAAAAAAAAAAACAAACTAAAATGAAGATTTAATATCTGATTTCAATAGTATATACTTTCACATAATTAAAAAAATGTCATTAATTCAATTCGACTATTCGATCTGAACCATCTACGTTCTATTATTAAATTCGATTTAAATAATTTTAAATGAATTTCAATGTTTTTGTCTAGTTCAATAAACTTAATTTTAATTTTTAAAACGGAGGTGAAGTTGAAGTTTCAGAAAATATGAATATCAAATTTAAATAGACCATATTAACAGGTGCGATATTCTTTTTTCTCAATTTTTTTTGTAGGAATAATTACTAAAAAATTTTACATAAAAATTCCATTTTTTTTAAAGAATAAATTACAATTGAATTCTAATGCTCATAATACAAATAAAAGTGGTTCAAATATCTTCTATACTTAAAATTCATTTCGAAAACTTTAATTACTCTTGCTAAAAAATTACAAGACCTTTAATTAATTAATTTTTAAATCAATTTTTGAATAACTTAATTAAAATTATTAATTATTAATACATTATATAATAAAAAAAAAAATTATTTATTTTTTATTTTTTAAAATTTAAGACCTAAAAACAAGATATTGAAATAGGGGAAACAAAAAATTAAAAATAACTAAATAAAGAGACTAAAAATGCATTTAAACAAATATAAGATTTAATATCAAACTGTCGGTTAATAAACATGTATTTTTTATATGTTGATAAAAATAGTTAATAGTATTACTATTTATCACTAGTTATTAATTGTTTACTTATTATAAAAAAATCTTTTTGTAAGATAAAAAGTATATGTCTATCTTTTTATTTTTATTTATCTTAGAAAAAGATATGATTATCTTATATTTAAATGGCAAAAATCAAGAAATGGAAGGTAGAAAGAAAAAAAAAACTACTGTAATAAAGTCTTCCAATCTGTCTGTCAAAGATGAGTTTGTTAATTTGAATTTTGAATGCAAAAGACAAAATAAAGCAGAAAATTAAACTAATGTGGCACGCATATTTTTGGTAGAAGGTAACATTTAAAATATAAGATTTGTTGCTCATCATATTATAAACTTTTCCTTATAAAAGTCATTTCTACCTAAAACTAGAAGTCATTTGGTACAGGGCAAAGATCATTCTTTTCATTGATATAAAAAATAGATTTGTTTGCGAATGATAAAACAAGATTAAATGATTTCATAATTTACTTGACAATAATAGTGATAATCACACTTGATCAAATTTTTTTGGAGAATTTAAAATCTCAACTCATACTTATACATCACACCTCATATTATATATGTTTTCATCATTATACTTATGTGAATAATCATCAAATTATAAAAAAAATATGAGTTTTATTGGAAATTTTGGTGATATATTGAAAATTTAAAAAAAAATATGATTTTTTTAAATTTCGATAAAAACATTTCAGAAAAATAGAAATTTCCAATACCGAAAATTTTCGATACCATATCTGAAATTTCACAAAATTACTAGAAAGTTCGTCGTTGGACACCCAAATTTATTCACATATTTTTGAAATAAAATAAATTAGAAGGGTTTATATATAACTCCAAAGTCATGTTAAACCCTTGTCACTTTGTGTACAAGCTAATCACAAGCACTTTGTGAACATTAATTGTCATATCTAGCAAAAAAAAAAAACAAACTAAAATGAAGATTTAATATCTGATTTCAATAGTATATACTTTCACATAATTAAAAAAATGTCATTAATTCAATTCGACTATTCGATCTGAACCATCTACGTTCTATTATTAAATTCGATTTAAATAATTTTAAATGAATTTCAATGTTTTTGTCTAGTTCAATAAACTTAATTTTAATTTTTAAAACGGAGGTGAAGTTGAAGTTTCAGAAAATATGAATATCAAATTTAAATAGACCATATTAACAGGTGCGATATTCTTTTTTCTCAATTTTTTTTGTAGGAATAATTACTAAAAAATTTTACATAAAAATTCCATTTTTTTTAAAGAATAAATTACAATTGAATTCTAATGCTCATAATACAAATAAAAGTGGTTCAAATATCTTCTATACTTAAAATTCATTTTGAAAACTTTAATTACTCTTGCTAAAAAATTACAAGACCTTTAATTAATTAATTTTTAAATCAATTTTTGAATAACTTAATTAAAATTATTAATTATTAATACATTATATAATAAAAAAACAATTTATTTATTTTTTATTTTTTAAAATTTAAGACCTAAAAACAAGATATTGAAATAGGGGAAACAAAAAATTAAAAATAACTAAATAAAGAGACTAAAAATGCATTTAAACAAATATAAGATTTAATATCAAACTGTCGGTTAATAAACATGTATTTTTTATATGTTGATAAAAATAGTTAATAGTATTACTATTTATCACTAGTTATTAATTGTTTACTTATTATAAAAAAATCTTTTTGTAAGATAAAAAGTATATGTCTATCTTTTTATTTTTATTTATCTTAGAAAAAGATGTGATTATCTTATATTTAAATGGCAAAAATCAAGAAATGGAAGGTAGAAAGAAAAAAAAACTACTGTAATAAAGTCTTCCAATCTGTCTGTCAAAGATGAGTTTGTTAATTTGAATTTTGAATGCAAAAGACAAAATAAAGCAGAAAATTAAACTAATGTGGCACGCATATTTTTGGTAGAAGGTAACATTTAAAATATAAGATTTGTTGCTCATCATATTATAAACTTTTCCTTATAAAAGTCATTTCTACCTAAAACTAGAAGTCATTTGGTACAGGGCAAAAATCATTCTTTTCATTGATATAAAAAATAGATTTGTTTGCGAATGATAAAACAAGATTAAATGATTTCATAATTTACTTGACAATAATAGTGATAATCACACTTGATCAAATTTTTTTGGAGAATTTAAAATCTCAACTCATACTTATACATCACACCTCATATTATATATGTTTTCATCATTATACTTATGTGAATAATCATCAAATTATAAAAAAAATATGAGTTTTATTGGAAATTTTGGTGATATATTGAAAATTTTAAAAAAAATATGATTTTTTTAAATTTCGATAAAAACATTTCAGAAAAATAGAAATTTCCAATACCGAAAATTTTCGATACCATATCTGAAATTTCACAAAATTACTAGAAAGTTCGTCGTTGGACACCCAAATTTATTCACATATTTTTGAAATAAAATAAATTAGAAGGGTTTATATATAACTCCAAAGTCATGTTAAACCCTTGTCACTTTGTGTACAAGCTAATCACAAGCACTTTGTGAACATTAATTGTCATATCTAGCAAAAAAAAAAAAACAAACTAAAATGAAGATTTAATATCTGATTTCAATAGTATATACTTTCACATAATTAAAAAAATGTCATTAATTCAATTCGACTATTCGATCTGAACCATCTACATTCTATTATTAAATTCGATTTAAATAATTTTAAATGAATTTCAATGTTTTTGTCTAGTTCAATAAACTTAATTTTAATTTTTAAAACGGAGGTGAAGTTGAAGTTTCAGAAAATATGAATATCAAATTTAAATAGACCATATTAACAGGTGCGATATTCTTTTTTCTCAATTTTTTTTGTAGGAATAATTACTAAAAAATTTTACATAAAAATTCCATTTTTTTTAAAGAATAAATTACAATTGAATTCTAATGCTCATAATACAAATAAAAGTGGTTCAAATATCTTCTATACTTAAAATTCATTTTGAAAACTTTAATTACTCTTGCTAAAAAATTACAAGACCTTTAATTAATTAATTTTTAAATCAATTTTTTAATAACTTAATTAAAATTATTAATTATTAATACATTATATAATAAAAAAACAATTTATTTATTTTTTATTTTTTAAAATTTAAGACCTAAAAACAAGATATTGAAATAGGGGAAACAAAAAAATTAAAAATAACTAAATAAAGAGACTAAAAATGCATTTAAACAAATATAAGATTTAATATCAAACTGTCGGTTAATAAACATGTATTTTTTATATGTTGATAAAAATAGTTAATAGTATTACTATTTATCACTAGTTATTAATTGTTTACTTATTATAAAAAAATCTTTTTGTAAGATAAAAAGTATATGTCTATCTTTTTATTTTTATTTATCTTAGAAAAAGATATGATTATCTTATATTTAAATGGCAAAAATCAAGAAATGGAAGGTAGAAAGAAAAAAAAAACTACTGTAATAAAGTCTTCCAATCTGTCTGTCAAAGATGAGTTTGTTAATTTGAATTTTGAATGCAAAAGACAAAATAAAGCAGAAAATTAAACTAATGTGGCACGCATATTTTTGGTAGAAGGTAACATTTAAAATATAAGATTTGTTGCTCATCATATTATAAACTTTTCCTTATAAAAGTCATTTCTACCTAAAACTAGAAGTCATTTGGTACAGGGCAAAGATCATTCTTTTCATTGATATAAAAAATAGATTTGTTTGCGAATGATAAAACAAGATTAAATGATTTCATAATTTACTTGACAATAATAGTGATAATCACACTTGATCAAATTTTTTTGGAGAATTTAAAATCTCAACTCATACTTATACATCACACCTCATATTATATATGTTTTCATCATTATACTTATGTGAATAATCATCAAATTATAAAAAAAATATGAGTTTTATTGGAAATTTTGGTGATATATTGAAAATTTAAAAAAAAATATGATTTTTTTAAATTTCGATAAAAACATTTCAGAAAAATAGAAATTTCCAATACCGAAAATTTTCGATACCATATCTGAAATTTCACAAAATTACTAGAAAGTTCGTCGTTGGACACCCAAATTTATTCACATATTTTTGAAATAAAATAAATTAGAAGGGTTTATATATAACTCCAAAGTCATGTTAAACCCTTGTCACTTTGTGTACAAGCTAATCACAAGCACTTTGTGAACATTAATTGTCATATCTAGCAAAAAAAAAAAACAAACTAAAATGAAGATTTAATATCTGATTTCAATAGTATATACTTTCACATAATTAAAAAAATGTCATTAATTCAATTCGACTATTCGATCTGAACCATCTACGTTCTATTATTAAATTCGATTTAAATAATTTTAAATGAATTTCAATGTTTTTGTCTAGTTCAATAAACTTAATTTTAATTTTTAAAACGGAGGTGAAGTTGAAGTTTCTGAAAATATGAATATCAAATTTAAATAGACCATATTAACAGGTGCGATATTCTTTTTTCTCAATTATTTTTGTAGGAATAATTACTAAAAAATTTTACATAAAAATTCCATTTTTTTTAAAGAATAAATTACAATTGAATTCTAATGCTCATAATACAAATAAAAGTGGTTCAAATATCTTCTATACTTAAAATTCATTTTGAAAACTTTAATTACTCTTGCTAAAAAATTACAAGACCTTTAATTAATTAATTTTTAAATCAATTTTTGAATAACTTAATTAAAATTATTAATTATTAATACATTATATAATAAAAAAACAATTTATTTATTTTTTATTTTTTAAAATTTAAGACCTAAAAACAAGATATTGAAATAGGGGAAACAAAAAATTAAAAATAACTAAATAAAGAGACTAAAAATGCATTTAAACAAATATAAGATTTAATATCAAACTGTCGGTTAATAAACATGTATTTTTTATATGTTGATAAAAATAGTTAATAGTATTACTATTTATCACTAGTTATTAATTGTTTACTTATTATAAAAAAATCTTTTTGTAAGATAAAAAGTATATGTCTATCTTTTTATTTTTATTTATCTTAGAAAAAGATGTGATTATCTTATATTTAAATGGCAAAAATCAAGAAATGGAAGGTAGAAAGAAAAAAAAAACTACTGTAATAAAGTCTTCCAATCTGTCTGTCAAAGATGAGTTTGTTAATTTGAATTTTGAATGCAAAAGACAAAATAAAGCAGAAAATTAAACTAATGTGGCACGCATATTTTTGGTAGAAGGTAACATTTAAAATATAAGATTTGTTGCTCATCATATTATAAACTTTTCCTTATAAAAGTCATTTCTACCTAAAACTAGAAGTCATTTGGTACAGGGCAAAGATCATTCTTTTCATTGATATAAAAAATAGATTTGTTTGCGAATGATAAAACAAGATTAAATGATTTCATAATTTACTTGACAATAATAGTGATAATCACACTTGATCAAATTTTTTTGGAGAATTTAAAATCTCAACTCATACTTATACATCACACCTCATATTATATATGTTTTCATCATTATACTTATGTGAATAATCATCAAATTATAAAAAAAATATGAGTTTTATTGGAAATTTTGGTGATATATTGAAAAATTTTAAAAAAATATGATTTTTTTAAATTTCGATAAAAACATTTCAGAAAAATAGAAATTTCCAATACCGAAAATTTTCGATACCATATCTGAAATTTCACAAAATTACTAGAAAGTTCGTCGTTGGACACCCAAATTTATTCACATATTTTTGAAATAAAATAAATTAGAAGGGTTTATATATAACTCCAAAGTCATGTTAAACCCTTGTCACTTTGTGTACAAGCTAATCACAAGCACTTTGTGAACATTAATTGTCATATCTAGCAAAAAAAAAAAACAAACTAAAATGAAGATTTAATATCTGATTTCAATAGTATATACTTTCACATAATTAAAAAAATGTCATTAATTCAATTCGACTATTCGATCTGAACCATCTACGTTCTATTATTAAATTCGATTTAAATAATTTTAAATGAATTTCAATGTTTTTGTCTAGTTCAATAAACTTAATTTTAATTTTTAAAACGGAGGTGAAGTTGAAGTTTCAGAAAATATGAATATCAAATTTAAATAGACCATATTAACAGGTGCGATATTCTTTTTTCTCAATTTTTTTTGTAGGAATAATTACTAAAAAATTTTACATAAAAATTCCATTTTTTTTAAAGAATAAATTACAATTGAATTCTAATGCTCATAATACAAATAAAAGTGGTTCAAATATCTTCTATACTTAAAATTCATTTTGAAAACTTTAATTACTCTTGCTAAAAAATTACAAGACCTTTAATTAATTAATTTTTAAATCAATTTTTGAATAACTTAATTAAAATTATTAATTATTAATACATTATATAATAAAAAAAAAAATTTTATTTTTTATTTTTTAAAATTTAAGACCTAAAAACAAGATATTGAAATAGGGGAAACAAAAAATTAAAAATAACTAAATAAAGAGACTAAAAATGCATTTAAACAAATATAAGATTTAATATCAAACTGTCGGTTAATAAACATGTATTTTTTATATGTTGATAAAAATAGTTAATAGTATTACTATTTATCACTAGTTATTAATTGTTTACTTATTATAAAAAAATCTTTTTGTAAGATAAAAAGTATATGTCTATCTTTTTATTTTTATTTATCTTAGAAAAAGATGTGATTATCTTATATTTAAATGGCAAAAATCAAGAAATGGAAGGTAGAAAGCAAAAAAAAACTACTGTAATAAAGTCTTCCAATCTGTCTGTCAAAGATGAGTTTGTTAATTTGAATTTTGAATGCAAAAGACAAAATAAAGCAGAAAATTAAACTAATGTGGCACGCATATTTTTGGTAGAAGGTAACATTTAAAATATAAGATTTGTTGCTCATCATATTATAAACTTTTCCTTATAAAAGTCATTTCTACCTAAAACTAGAAGTCATTTGGTACAGGGCAAAGATCATTCTTTTCATTGATATAAAAAATAGATTTGTTTGCGAATGATAAAACAAGATTAAATGATTTCATAATTTACTTGACAATAATAGTGATAATCACACTTGATCAAATTTTTTTGGAGAATTTAAAATCTCAACTCATACTTATACATCACACCTCATATTATATATGTTTTCATCATTATACTTATGTGAATAATCATCAAATTATTAAAAAAATATGAGTTTTATTGGAAATTTTGGTGATATATTGAAAATTTTAAAAAAAATATGATTTTTTTAAATTTCGATAAAAACATTTCAGAAAAATAGAAATTTCCAATACCGAAAATTTTCGATACCATATCTGAAATTTCACAAAATTACTAGAAAGTTCGTCGTTGGACACCCAAATTTATTCACATATTTTTGAAATAAAATAAATTAGAAGGGTTTATATATAACTCCAAAGTCATGTTAAACCCTTGTCACTTTGTGTACAAGCTAATCACAAGCACTTTGTGAACATTAATTGTCATATCTAGCAAAAAAAAAAAACAAACTAAAATGAAGATTTAATATCTGATTTCAATAGTATATACTTTCACATAATTAAAAAAATGTCATTAATTCAATTCGACTATTCGATCTGAACCATCTACGTTCTATTATTAAATTCGATTTAAATAATTTTAAATGAATTTCAATGTTTTTGTCTAGTTCAATAAACTTAATTTTAATTTTTAAAACGGAGGTGAAGTTGAAGTTTCAGAAAATATGAATATCAAATTTAAATAGACCATATTAACAGGTGCGATATTCTTTTTTCTCAATTATTTTTGTAGGAATAATTACTAAAAAGTTTTACATAAAAATTCCATTTTTTTTAAAGAATAAATTACAATTGAATTCTAATGCTCATAATACAAATAAAAGTGGTTCAAATATCTTCTATACTTAAAATTCATTTTGAAAACTTTAATTACTCTTGCTAAAAAATTACAAGACCTTTAACTAATTAATTTTTAAATCAGTTTTTGAATAACTTAATTAAAATTATTAATTATTAATACATTATATAATAAAAAAACAATTATTTATTTTTTATTTTTTAAAATTTAAGACCTAAAAACAAGATATTGAAATAGGGGAAACAAAAAATTAAAAATAACTAAATAAAGAGACTAAAAATGCATTTAAACAAATATAAGATTTAATATCAAACTGTCGGTTAATAAACATGTATTTTTTATATGTTGATAAAAATAGTTAATAGTATTACTATTTATCACTAGTTATTAATTGTTTACTTATTATAAAAAAATCTTTTTGTAAGATAAAAAGTATATGTCTATCTTTTTATTTTTATTTATCTTAGAAAAAGATGTGATTATCTTATATTTAAATGGCAAAAATCAAGAAATGGAAGGTAGAAAGAAAAAAAAAACTACTGTAATAAAGTCTTCCAATCTGTCTGTCAAAGATGAGTTTGTTAATTTGAAGTTTGAATGCAAAAGACAAAATAAAGCAGAAAATTAAACTAATGTGGCACGCATATTTTTGGTAGAAGGTAACATTTAAAATATAAGATTTGTTGCTCATCATATTATAAACTTTTCCTTATAAAAGTCATTTCTACCTAAAACTAGAAGTCATTTGGTACAGGGCAAAGATCATTCTTTTCATTGATATAAAAAATAGATTTGTTTGCGAATGATAAAACAAGATTAAATGATTTCATAATTTACTTGACAATAATAGTGATAATCACACTTGATCAAATTTTTTTGGAGAATTTAAAATCTCAACTCATACTTATACATCACACCTCATATTATATATGTTTTCATCATTATACTTATGTGAATAATCATCAAATTATAAAAAAAATATGAGTTTTATTGGAAATTTTGGTGATATATTGAAAAATTTTAAAAAAATATGATTTTTTTAAATTTCGATAAAAACATTTCAGAAAAATAGAAATTTCCAATACCGAAAATTTTCGATACCATATCTGAAATTTCACAAAATTACTAGAAAGTTCGTCGTTGGACACCCAAATTTATTCACATATTTTTGAAATAAAATAAATTAGAAGCGTTTATATATAACTCCAAAGTCATGTTAAACCCTTGTCACTTTGTGTACAAGCTAATCACAAGCACTTTGTGAACATTAATTGTCATATCTAGCAAAAAAAAAAAAACAAACTAAAATGAAGATTTAATATCTGATTTCAATAGTATATACTTTCACATAATTAAAAAAATGTCATTAATTCAATTCGACTATTCGATCTGAACCATCTACGTTCTATTATTAAATTCGATTTAAATAATTTTAAATGAATTTCAATGTTTTTGTCTAGTTCAATAAACTTAATTTTAATTTTTAAAACGGAGGTGAAGTTGAAGTTTCAGAAAATATGAATATCAAATTTAAATAGACCATATTAACAGGTGCGATATTCTTTTTTCTCAATTTTTTTTGTAGGAATAATTACTAAAAAATTTTACATAAAAATTCCATTTTTTTTAAAGAATAAATTACAATTGAATTCTAATGCTCATAATACAAATAAAAGTGGTTCAAATATCTTCTATACTTAAAATTCATTTTGAAAACTTTAATTACTCTTGCTAAAAAATTACAAGACCTTTAATTAATTAATTTTTAAATCAATTTTTGAATAACTTAATTAAAATTATTAATTATTAATACATTATATAATAAAAAAAATTTTTTTATTTTTTATTTTTTAAAATTTAAGACCTAAAAACAAGATATTGAAATAGGGGAAACAAAAAATTAAAAATAACTAAATAAAGAGACTAAAAATGCATTTAAACAAATATAAGATTTAATATCAAACTGTCGGTTAATAAACATGTATTTTTTATATGTTGATAAAAATAGTTAATAGTATTACTATTTATCACTAGTTATTAATTGTTTACTTATTATAAAAAAATCTTTTTGTAAGATAAAAAGTATATGTCTATCTTTTTATTTTTATTTATCTTAGAAAAAGATGTGATTATCTTATATTTAAATGGCAAAAATCAAGAAATGGAAGGTAGAAAGCAAAAAAAAACTACTGTAATAAAGTCTTCCAATCTGTCTGTCAAAGATGAGTTTGTTAATTTGAATTTTGAATGCAAAAGACAAAATAAAGCAGAAAATTAAACTAATGTGGCACGCATATTTTTGGTAGAAGGTAACATTTAAAATATAAGATTTGTTGCTCATCATATTATAAACTTTTCCTTATAAAAGTCATTTCTACCTAAAACTAGAAGTCATTTGGTACAGGGCAAAGATCATTCTTTTCATTGATATAAAAAATAGATTTGTTTGCGAATGATAAAACAAGATTAAATGATTTCATAATTTACTTGACAATAATAGTGATAATCACACTTGATCAAATTTTTTTGGAGAATTTAAAATCTCAACTCATACTTATACATCACACCTCATATTATATATGTTTTCATCATTATACTTATGTGAATAATCATCAAATTATTAAAAAAATATGAGTTTTATTGGAAATTTTGGTGATATATTGAAAATTTAAAAAAAAATATGATTTTTTTAAATTTCGATAAAAACATTTCAGAAAAATAGAAATTTCCAATACCGAAAATTTTCGATACCATATCTGAAATTTCACAAAATTACTAGAAAGTTCGTCGTTGGACACCCAAATTTATTCACATATTTTTGAAATAAAATAAATTAGAAGGGTTTATATATAACTCCAAAGTCATGTTAAACCCTTGTCACTTTGTGTACAAGCTAATCACAAGCACTTTGTGAACATTAATTGTCATATCTAGCAAAAAAAAAAAACAAACTAAAATGAAGATTTAATATCTGATTTCAATAGTATATACTTTCACATAATTAAAAAAATGTCATTAATTCAATTCGACTATTCGATCTGAACCATCTACGTTCTATTATTAAATTCGATTTAAATAATTTTAAATGAATTTCAATGTTTTTGTCTAGTTCAATAAACTTAATTTTAATTTTTAAAACGGAGGTGAAGTTGAAGTTTCAGAAAATATGAATATCAAATTTAAATAGACCATATTAACAGGTGCGATATTCTTTTTTCTCAATTATTTTTGTAGGAATAATTACTAAAAAATTTTACATAAAAATTCCATTTTTTTTAAAGAATAAATTACAATTGAATTCTAATGCTCATAATACAAATAAAAGTGGTTCAAATATCTTCTATACTTAAAATTCATTTTGAAAACTTTAATTACTCTTGCTAAAAAATTACAAGACCTTTAACTAATTAATTTTTAAATCAGTTTTTGAATAACTTAATTAAAATTATTAATTATTAATACATTATATAATAAAAAAAAAATTATTTATTTTTTATTTTTTAAAATTTAAGACCTAAAAACAAGATATTGAAATAGGGGAAACAAAAAATTAAAAATAACTAAATAAAGAGACTAAAAATGCATTTAAACAAATATAAGATTTAATATCAAACTGTCGGTTAATAAACATGTATTTTTTATATGTTGATAAAAATAGTTAATAGTATTACTATTTATCACTAGTTATTAATTGTTTACTTATTATAAAAAAATCTTTTTGTAAGATAAAAAGTATATGTCTATCTTTTTATTTTTATTTATCTTAGAAAAAGATGTGATTATCTTATATTTAAATGGCAAAAATCAAGAAATGGAAGGTAGAAAGAAAAAAAAAACTACTGTAATAAAGTCTTCCAATCTGTCTGTCAAAGATGAGTTTGTTAATTTGAATTTTGAATGCAAAAGACAAAATAAAGCAGAAAATTAAACTAATGTGGCACGCATATTTTTGGTAGAAGGTAACATTTAAAATATAAGATTTGTTGCTCATCATATTATAAACTTTTCCTTATAAAAGTCATTTCTACCTAAAACTAGAAGTCATTTGGTACAGGGCAAAGATCATTCTTTTCATTGATATAAAAAATAGATTTGTTTGCGAATGATAAAACAAGATTAAATGATTTCATAATTTACTTGACAATAATAGTGATAATCACACTTGATCAAATTTTTTTGGAGAATTTAAAATCTCAACTCATACTTATACATCACACCTCATATTATATATGTTTTCATCATTATACTTATGTGAATAATCATCAAATTATTAAAAAAATATGAGTTTTATTGGAAATTTTGGTGATATATTGAAAATTTTAAAAAAAATATGATTTTTTTAAATTTCGATAAAAACATTTCAGAAAAATAGAAATTTCCAATACCGAAAATTTTCGATACCATATCTGAAATTTCACAAAATTACTAGAAAGTTCGTCGTTGGACACCCAAATTTATTCACATATTTTTGAAATAAAATAAATTAGAAGGGTTTATATATAACTCCAAAGTCATGTTAAACCCTTGTCACTTTGTGTACAAGCTAATCACAAGCACTTTGTGAACATTAATTGTCATATCTAGCAAAAAAAAAAAACAAACTAAAATGAAGATTTAATATCTGATTTCAATAGTATATACTTTCACATAATTAAAAAAAATGTCATTAATTCAATTCGACTATTCGATCTGAACCATCTACGTTCTATTATTAAATTCGATTTAAATAATTTTAAATGAATTTCAATGTTTTTGTCTAGTTCAATAAACTTAATTTTAATTTTTAAAACGGAGGTGAAGTTGAAATTTCAGAAAATATGAATATCAAATTTAAATAGACCATATTAACAGGTGCGATATTCTTTTTTCTCAATTTTTTTTGTAGGAATAATTACTAAAAAATTTTACATAAAAATTCCATTTTTTTTAAAGAATAAATTACAATTGAATTCTAATGCTCATAATACAAATAAAAGTGGTTCAAATATCTTCTATACTTAAAATTCATTTTGAAAACTTTAATTACTCTTGCTAAAAAATTACAAGACCTTTAATTAATTAATTTTTAAATCAATTTTTGAATAACTTAATTAAAATTATTAATTATTAATACATTATATAATAAAAAAAAATTATTTATTTTTTATTTTTTAAAATTTAAGACCTAAAAACAAGATATTGAAATAGGGGAAACAAAAAATTAAAAATAACTAAATAAAGAGACTAAAAATGCATTTAAACAAATATAAGATTTAATATCAAACTGTCGGTTAATAAACATGTATTTTTTATATGTTGATAAAAATAGTTAATAGTATTACTATTTATCACTAGTTATTAATTGTTTACTTATTATAAAAAAATCTTTTTGTAAGATAAAAAGTATATGTCTATCTTTTTATTTTTATTTATCTTAGAAAAATATGTGATTATCTTATATTTAAATGGCAAAAATCAAGAAATGGAAGGTAGAAAGAAAAAAAAAACTACTGTAATAAAGTCTTCCAATCTGTCTGTCAAAGATGAGTTTGTTAATTTGAATTTTGAATGCAAAAGACAAAATAAAGCAGAAAATTAAACTAATGTGGCACGCATATTTTTGGTAGAAGGTAACATTTAAAATATAAGATTTGTTGCTCATCATATTATAAACTTTTCCTTATAAAAGTCATTTCTACCTAAAACTAGAAGTCATTTGGTACAGGGCAAAGATCATTCTTTTCATTGATATAAAAAATAGATTTGTTTGCGAATGATAAAACAAGATTAAATGATTTCATAATTTACTTGACAATAATAGTGATAATCACACTTGATCAAATTTTTTTGGAGAATTTAAAATCTCAACTCATACTTATACATCACACCTCATATTATATATGTTTTTATCATTATACATATGTGAATAATCATCAAATTATAAAAAAAATATGAGTTTTATTGGAAATTTTGGTGATATATTGAAAATTTTTAAAAAAATATGATTTTTTTAAATTTCGATAAAAAATTTTCAGAAAAATAGAAATTTCCAATACCGAAAATTTTCGATACCATATCTGAAATTTCACAAAATTACTAGAAAGTTCGTCGTTGGACACCCAAATTTATTCACATATTTTTGAAATAAAATAAATTAGAAGGGTTTATATATAACTCCAAAGTCATGTTAAACCCTTGTCACTTTGTGTACAAGCTAATCACAAGCACTCTGTGAACATTAATTGTCATATCTAGCAAAAAAAAAAACTAAAATGAAGATTTAATATCTGATTTCAATAGTATATACTTTCCTATAATTAAAAAAATGTCATTAAGTCAATTCGACTATTCGATCTGAACCATCTACGTTCTATTATTAAATTCGATTTAAATAATTTTAAATGAATTTCAATGTTTTTGTCTAGTTCAATAAACTTAATTTTAATTTTTAAAACGGAGGTGAAGTTGAAGTTTCAGAAAATATGAATATCAAATTTAAATAGACCATATTAACAGGTGCGATATTCTTTTTTCTCAAATTTTTTTGTAGGAATAATTACTAAAAAATTTTACATAAAAATTCCATTTTTTTTAAAGAATAAATTACAATTGAATTCTAATGCTCATAATACAAATAAAAGTGGTTCAAATATCTTCTATACTTAAAATTCATTTTGAAAACTTTAATTACTCTTGCTAAAAAATTACAAGACCTTTAATTAATTAATTTTTAAATCAATTTTTGAATAACTTAATTAAAATTATTAATTATTAATACATTATATAATAAAAAAAAATTATTTTTTATTTTTTAAAATTTAAGACCTAAAAACAAGATATTGAAATAGGGGAAACAAAAAATTAAAAATAACGAAATAAAGAGACTAAAAATGCATTTTAACAAATATAAGATTTAATATCAAACTGTCGGTTAATAAACATGTATTTTTTATATGTTGATAAAAATAGTTAATAGTATTACTATTTATCACTAGTTATTAATTGTTTACTTATTATAAAAAAATCTTTTTGTAAGATAAAAAGTATATGTCTATCTTTTTATTTTTATTTATCTTAGAAAAAGATGTGATTATCTTATATTTAAATGGCAAAAATCAAGAAATGGAAGGTAGAAAGAAAAAAAAAACTACTGTAATAAAGTCTTCCAATCTGTCTGTCAAAGATGAGTTTGTTAATTTGAATTTTGAATGCAAAAGACAAAATAAAGCAGAAAATTAAACTAATGTGGCACGCATATTTTTGGTAGAAGGTAACATTTAAAATATAAGATTTGTTGCTCATCATATTATAAACTTTTCCTTATAAAAGTCATTTCTACCTAAAACTAGAAGTCATTTGGTACAGGGCAAAGATCATTCTTTTCATTGATATAAAAAATAGATTTGTTTGCGAATGATAAAACAAGATTAAATGATTTCATAATTTACTTGACAATAATAGTGATAATCACACTTGATAAAATTTTTTTGGAGAATTTAAAATCTCAACTCATACTTATACATCACACCTCATATTATATATGTTTTTATCATTATACATATGTGAATAATCATCAAATTATAAAAAAAATATGAGTTTTATTGGAAGTTTTGGTGATATATTGAAAATTTTTAAAAAAATATGATTTTTTTAAATTTCGATAAAAATTTTTCAGAAAAATAGAAATTTCCAATACCGAAAATTTTCGATACCATATCTGAAATTTCACAAAATTACTAGAAAGTTCGTCGTTGGACACCCAAATTTATTCACATATTTTTGAAATAAAATAAATTAGAAGGGTTTATATATAACTCCAAAGTCATGTTAAACCCTTGTCACTTTGTGTACAAGCTAATCACAAGCACTTTGTGAACATTAATTGTCATATCTAGCAAAAAAAAAAAACTAAAATGAAGATTTAATATCTGATTTCAATAGTATATACTTTCACATAATTAAAAAAATGTCATTAAGTCAATTCGACTATTCGATCTGAACCATCTACGTTCTATTATTAAATTCGATTTAAATAATTTTAAATGAATTTCAATGTTTTTGTCTAGTTCAATAAACTTAATTTTAATTTTTAAAACGAAGGTGAAGTTGATGTTTCAGAAAATATGAATATCAAATTTAAATAGACCATATTAACAGGTGCGATATTCTTTTTTCTCAAATTTTTTTGTAGGAATAATTACTAAAAAATTTTACATAAAAATTCCATTTTTTTTAAAGAATAAATTACAATTGAATTCTAATGCTCATAATACAAATAAAAGTGGTTCAAATATCTTCTATACTTAAAATTCATTTTGAAAACTTTAATTACTCTTGCTAAAAAATTACAAGACCTTTAATTAATTAATTTTTAAATCAATTTTTGAATAACTTAATTAAAATTATTAATTATTAATACATTATATAATAAATAAAAAAATTATTTTTTATTTTTTAAAATTTAAGACCTAAAAACAAGATATTGAAATAGGGGAAACAAAAAATTAAAAATAACTAAATAAAGAGACTAAAAATGCATTTAAACAAATATAAGATTTAATATCAAACTGTCGGTTAATAAACATGTATTTTTTATATGTTGATAAAAATAGTTAATAGTATTACTATTTATCACTAGTTATTAATTGTTTACTTATTATAAAAAAATCTTTTTGTAAGACAAAAAGTATATGTCTATCTTTTTATTTTTATTTATCTTAGAAAAAGATGTGATTATCTTATATTTAAATGGCAAAAATCAAGAAATGGAAGGTAGAAAGAAAAAAAAAAACTACTGTAATAAAGTCTTCCAATCTGTCTGTCAAATATGAGTTTATTAATTTGAATTTTGAATGCAAAAGACAAAATAAAGCAGAAAATTAAACTAATGTGGCACGCATATTTTTGGTAGAAGGTAACATTTAAAATATAAGATTTGTTGGTCATCATATTATAAACTTTTCCTTATAAAAGTCATTTCTACCTAAAACTAGAAGTCATTTGGTACAGGGCAAAGATCATTCTTTTCATTGATATAAAAAATAGATTTGTTTGCGAATGATAAAACAAGATTAAATGATTTCATAATTTACTTGACAATAATAGTGATAATCACACTTGATCAAATTTTTTTGATGAATTTAAAATCTTAACTCATACTTATACATCACACCTCATATTATATATGTTTTTATCATTATACTTATGTGAATAATCATCAAATTATAAAAAAAAATGAGTTTTATTGGAAATTTTGGTGATATATTGAAAATTTTTAAAAAAATATGATTTTTTTAAATTTCGATAAAAAAATTTCAGAAAAATAGAAATTTCCAATACCGAAAATTTTCGATACCATATCTGAAAATTCACAAAATTACTAGAAAGTTCGTCGTTGGACACCCAAATTTATTCACATATTTTTGAAATAAAATAAATTAGAAGGGTTTATATATAACTCCAAAGTCATGTTAAACCCTTGTCACTTTGTGTACAAGCTAATCACAAGCACTTTGTGAACATTAATTGTCATATCTAGCAAAAAAAAACAAAAAAAAAATGAAGATTTAATATCTGATTTCAATAGTATATACTTTCACATAATTAAAAAAATGTCATTAATTCAATTCGACTATTCGATCTGAACCATCTACGTTCTATTATTAAATTCGATTTAAATAATTTTAAATGAATTTCAATGTTTTTGTCTAGTTCAATAAACTTAATTTTAATTTTTAAAACGGAGTTGAAGTTGAAGTTTCAGAAAATATGAATATCAAATTTAAATAGACCATATTAACAGGTGCGATATTCTTTTTTCTCAATTTTTTTTGTAGGAATAATTACTAAAAAATTTTACATAAAAATTCCATTTTTTTTAAAGAATAAATTACAATTGAATTCTAATACTCATAATACAAAATAAAAGTGGTTCAAATATCTTCTATACTTAAAATTCATTTTGAAAACTTTAATTACTCTTGCTAAAAAATTACAAGACCTTTAATTAATTAATTTTTAAATCAATTTTTGAATAACTTAATTAAAATTATTAATTATTAATACATTATATAATAAAAAAAAAATTATTTATTATTTATTTTTTAAAATTTAAGACCTAAAAACAAGATATTGAAATAGGGGAAACAAAAAATTAAAAATAACTAAATAAAGAGACTAAAAATGCATTTAAACAAATATAAGATTTAATATCAAACTGTCGGTTAATAAACATGTATTTTTTATATGTTGATAAAAATAGTTAATAGTATTACTATTTATCACTAGTTATTAATTGTTTACTTATTATAAAAAAATCTTTTTGTAAGACAAAAAGTATATGTCTATCTTTTTATTTTTATTTATCTTATAAAAAGATGTGATTATCTTATATTTAAATGGCAAAAATCAAGAAATGGAAGGTAGAAAGAAAAAAAAAACTACTGTAATAAAGTCTTCCAATCTGTCTGTCAAAGATGAGTTTGTTAATTTGAATTTTGAATGCAAAAGACAAAATAAAGCAGAAAATTAAACTAATGTGGCACGCATATTTTTGGTAGAAGGTAACATTTAAAATATAAGATTTGTTGGTCATCATATTATAAACTTTTCCTTATAAAAGTCATTTCTACCTAAAACTAGAAGTCATTTGGTACAGGGCAAAGATCATTCTTTTCATTGATATAAAAAATAGATTTGTTTGCGAATGATAAAACAAGATTAAATGATTTCATAATTTACTTGACAATAATAGTGATAATCACACTTGATCAAATTTTTTTGGAGAATTTAAAATCTCAACTCATACTTATACATCACACCTCATATTATATATGTTTTCATCATTATACTTATGTGAATAATCATCAAATTATAAAAAAAATATGAGTTTTATTGGAAATTTTGGTGATATATTGAAAATTTTTAAAAAAATATGATTTTTTTAAATTTCGATAAAAAAATTTCATAAAAATAGAAATTTCCAATACCGAAAATTTTCGATACCATATCTAAAAATTCACAGAATTACTAGAAAGTTCGTCGTTGGACACCCAAATTTATTCACATATTTTTGAAATAAAATAAATTAGAAGGGTTTATATATAACTCCAAAGTCATGTTAAACCCTTGTCACTTTGTGTACAAGCTAATCACAAGCACTTTGTGAACATTAATTGTCATATCTAGCAAAAAAAAAAAAAACTAAAATGAAGATTTAATATCTGATTTCAATAGTATATACTTTCACATAATTAAAAAAATGTCATTAATTCAATTCGACTATTCGATCTGAACCATCTACGTTCTATGATTAAATTCGATTTAAATAATTTTAAATGAATTTCAATGTTTTTGTCTAGTTCAATAAACTTAATTTTAATTTTTAAAACGGAGGTGAAGTTGAAGTTTCAGAAAATATGAATATCAAATTTAAATATACCATATTAACAGGTGCGATATTCTTTTTTCTCAATTTTTTTTGTAGGAATAATTACTAAAAAATTTTACATAAAAATTCCATTTTTTTTAAAGAATAAATTACAATTGAATTCTAATACTCATAATACAAATAAAAGTGGTTCAAATATCTTCTATACTTAAAATTCATTTTGAAAACTTTAATTACTCTTGCTAAAAAATTACAAGACCTTTAATTAATTAATTTTTAAATCAATTTTTGAATAACTTAATTAAAATTATTAATTATTAATACATTATATAATAAAAAAAAATTTTATTTATTTTTTATTTTTTAAAATTTAAGACCTAAAAACAAGATATTGAAATAGGGGAAACAAAAACTTAAAAATAACTAAATAAAGAGACTAAAAATGCATTTAAACAAATATAAGATTTAATATCAAACTGTCGGTTAATAAACATGTATTTTTTATATGTTGATAAAAATAGTTAATAGTATTACTATTTATCACTAGTTATTAATTGTTTACTTATTATAAAAAAATCTTTTTGTAAGACAAAAAGTATATGTCTATCTTTTTATTTTTATTTATCTTATAAAAAGATGTGATTATCTTATATTTAAATGGCAAAAATCAAGAAATGGAAGGTAGAAAGAAAAAAAAAACTACTGTAATAAAGTCTTCCAATCTGTCTGTCAAAGATGAGTTTGTTAATTTGAATTTTGAATGCAAAAGACAAAATAAAGCAGAAAATTAAACTAATGTGGCACGCATATTTTTGGTAGAAGGTAACATTTAAAATATAAGATTTGTTGGTCATCATATTATAAACTTTTCCTTATAAAAGTCATTTCTACCTAAAACTAGAAGTCATTTGGTACAGGGCAAATATCATTCTTTTCATTGATATAAAAAATAGATTTGTTTGCGAATGATAAAACAAGATTAAATGATTTCATAATTTACTTGAAAATAATAGTGATAATCACACTTGATCAAATTTTTTTGGAGAATTTAAAATCTCAACTCATACTTATACATCACACCTCATATTATATATGTTTTCATCATTATACTTATGTGAATAATCATCAAATTATAAAAAAATATGAGTTTTATTGGAAATTTTGGTGATATATTGAAAATTTTTAAAAAAATATGATTTTTTTAAATTTCGATAAAAAAATATCATAAAAATAGAAATTTCCAATACCGAAAATTTTCGATACCATATCTGAAAATTCACAAAATTACTAGAAAGTTCGTCGTTGGACACCCAAATTTATTCACATATTTTTGAAATAAAATAAATTAGAAGGGTTTATATATAACTCCAAAGTCATGTTAAACCCTTGTCACTTTGTGTACAAGCTAATCATAAGCACTTTGTGAACATTAATTGTCATATCTAGCAAAAAAAAAAACTAAAATGAAGATTTAATATCTGATTTCAATAGTCTATACTTTCACATAATTAAAAAAATATCATTAATTCAATTCGACTATTCGATCTGAACCATCTACGTTCTATTATTAAATTCGATTTAAATAATTTTAAATGAATTTCAATGTGTTTGTCTAGTTCAATAAACTTAATTTTAATTTTTAAAACGGAGGTGAAGTTGAAGTTTCAGAAAATATGAATATCAAATTTAAATAGACCATATTAACAGGTGCGATATTCTTTTTTCTCAATTTTTTTTGTAGGAATAATTACTAAAAAATTTTACATAAAAATTCCATTTTTTTTAAAGAATAAATTACAATTGAATTCTAATACTCATAATACAAATAAAAGTGGTTCAAATATCTTCTATACTTAAAATTCATTTTGAAAACTTTAATTACTCTTGCTAAAAAATTACAAGACCTTTAATTAATTAATTTTTAAATCAATTTTTGAATAACTTAATTAAAATTATTAATTATTAATACATTATATAATAAAAAAAATTTATTTATTTATTATTTTTTAAAATTTAAGACCTAAAAACAAGATATTGAAATAGGGGAAACAAAAAATTAAAAATAATTAAATAAAGAGACTAAAAATGCATTTAAACAAATATAAGATTTAATATCAAACTGTCGGTTAATAAACATGTATTTTTTATATGTTGATAAAAATAGTTAATAGTATTACTATTTATCACTAGTTATTAATTGTTTACTTATTATAAAAAAATCTTTTTGTAAGATAAAAAGTATATGTCTATCTTTTTATTTTTATTTATCTTAGAAAAAGATGTGATTATCTTATATTTAAATGGCAAAAATCAAGAAATGGAAGGTAGAAAGAAAAAAAAACTACTGTAATAAAGTCTTCCAATCTGTCTGTCAAAGATGAGTTTGTTAATTTGAATTTTGAATGCAAAAGACAAAATAAAGCAGAAAACTAAACTAATGTGGCACGCATATTTTTGGTAGAAGGTAACATTTAAAATATAAGATTTGTTGCTCATCATATTATAAACTTTTCCTTATAAAAGTCATTTCTACCTAAAACTAGTAGTCATTTGGTACAGGGTAAAGATCATTCTTTTCATTGATATAAAAAATAGATTTGTTTGCGAATGATAAAACAAGATTAAATGATTTCATAATTTACTTGACAATAATAGTGATAAACACATTTGATCAAATTTTTTTGGAGAATTTAAAATCTCAACTCATACTTATACATCACACCTCATATTATATATGTTTTTATCATTATACTTATGTGAATAATCATCAAATTATAAAAAAAAATATGAGTTTTATTGGAAATTTTGGTGATATATTGAAAATTTTTAAAAAAATATGATTTTTTTAAATTTCGATAAAAAAATTTCAGAAAAATAGAAATTTCCAATATCGAAAAATTTCGATACCATATCTGAAAATTCACAAAATTACTAGAAAGTTCGTCGTTGGACACCCAAATTTATTCACATATTTTTGAAATAAAATAAATTAGAAGGGTTTATATATAACTCCAAAGTCATGTTAAACCCTTGTCACTTTGTGTACAAGCTAATCACAAGCACTTTGTGAACATTATTTGTCATATCTAGCAAAAAAAAAAACTAAAATGAAGATTTAATATCTGATTTCAATAGTATATACTTTCACATAATTATAAAAATGTCATTAATTCAATTCGACTATTCGATTTGAACCATCTACGTTCTATTATTAAATTTGATTTAAATAATTTTAAATGAATTTCAATGTTTTTGTCTAGTTCAATAAACTTAATTTTAATTTTTAAAACGGAGGTGAAGTTGAAGTTTCAGAAAATATGAATATCAAATTTAAATAGACCATATTAACAGGTGCGATATTCTTTTTTCTCAATTTTTTTTGTAGGAATAATTACTAAAACATTTTACATAAAAATTCCATCTTTTTTAAAGAATAAATTACAATTGAATTCTAATACTCATAATACAAATAAAAGTGGTTCAAATATCTTCTATACTTAAAATTCATTTTGAAAACTTTAATTACTCTTGCTAAAAAATTACAAGACCTTTAATTAATTAATTTTTAAATCAATTTTTGAATAACTTAATTAAAATTATTAATTATTAATACATTATAGAATAAAAAAAAATTTATTTATTTTTTATTTTTTTAAATTTAAGACCTAAAAACAAGATATTGAAATAGGGGAAACAAAAAATTAAAAATAACTAAATAAAGAGACTAAAAATGCATTTAAACAAATATAAGATTTAATATCAAACTGTCGGTTATTAAACATGTATTTTTTATATGTTGATAAAAATAGTTAATAGTATTACTATTTATCACTAGTTATTAATTGTTTACTTATTATAAAAAAATCTTTTTGTAAGATAAAAAGTATATGTCTATCTTTTTATTTTTATTTATCTTAGAAAAAGATGTGATTATCTTATATTTAAATGGCAAAAATCAAGAAATGGAAGGTAGAAAGAAAAAAAAAACTACTGTAATAAAGTCTTCCAATCTGTCTGTCAAAGATGAGTTTGTTAATTTGAATTTTGAATGCAAAAGACAAAATAAAGCAGAAAACTAAACTAATGTGGCACGCATATTTTTGGTAGAAGGTAACATTTAAAATATAAGATTTGTTGCTCATCATATTATAAACTTTTCCTTATAAAAGTCATTTCTACCTAAAACTAGAAGTCATTTGGTACAGGGTAAAGATCATTCTTTTCATTGATATAAAAAATAGATTTGTTTGCGAATGATAAAACAAGATTAAATGATTTCATAATTTACTTGACAATAATAGTGATAAACACACTTGATCAAATTTTTTTGGAGAATTTAAAATCTCAACTCATACTTATACATCACACCTCATATTATATATGTTTTTATCATTATACTTATGTGAATAATCATCAAATTATAAAAAAAAATATGAGTTTTATTGGAAATTTTGGTGATATATTGAAAATTTTTAAAAAAATATGATTTTTTTAAATTTCGATAAAAAAATTTCAGAAAAATAGAAATTTCCAATATCGAAAAATTTCGATACCATATCTGAAAATTCACAAAATTACTAGAAAGTTCGTCGTTGGACACCCAAATTTATTCACATATTTTTGAAATAAAATAAATTAGAAGGGTTTATATATAACTCCAAAGTCATGTTAAACCCTTGTCACTTTGTGTACAAGCTAATCACAAGCACTTTGTGAACATTATTTGTCATATCTAGCAAAAAAAAAAAAAACTAAAATGAAGATTTAATATCTGATTTCAATAGTATATACTTTCATATAATTATAAAAATGTCATTAATTCAATTCGACTATTCGATCTGAACCATCTACGATCTATTATTAAATTTGATTTAAATAATTTTAAATGAATTTCAATGTTTTTGTCTAGTTCAATAAACTTAATTTTAATTTTTAAAACGGAGGTGAAGTTGAAGTTTCAGAAAATATGAATATCAAATTTAAATAGACCATATTTACAGGTGCATATTCTTTTTTCTCAATTTTTTTTGTAGGAATAATTACTAAAAAATTTTACATAAAAATTCCATTTTTTTAAAGAATAAATTACAATTGAATTCTAATACTCATAATACAAATAAAAGTGGTTCAAATATCTTCTATACTTAAAATTCATTTTGAAAACTTTAATTACTCTTGCTAAAAAATTACAAGACCTTTAATTAATTAATTTTTAAATCAATTTTTGAATAACTTAATTAAAATTATTAATTATTAATACATTATATAATTAAAAAAAAATTATTTATTTTTTATTTTTTTAAATTTAAGACCTAAAAACAAGATATTGAAATAGGGGAAACAAAAAATTAAAAATAACTAAATAAAGAGACTAAAAATACATTTAAACAAATATAAGATTTAATATCAAACTGTCGGTTAATAAACATGTATTTTTTATATGTTGATAAAAATAGTTAATAGTATTACTATTTATCACTAGTTATTAATTGTTTACTTATTATAAAAAAATCTTTTTGTAAGATAAAATGTATATGTCTATCTTTTTATTTTTATTTATCTTAGAAAAAGATGTGATTATCTTATATTTAAATGGCAAAAATCAAGAAATGGAAGGTAGAAAGAAAAAAAAAACTACTGTAATAAAGTCTTCCAATCTGTCTGTCAAAGAGTGAAATGGTTTGATGCACATTAAACTAGCTAAAAAGAAGTTGAGGTGTTAAGTAGAATTAGAAACAAGAACGAAGTATTAACATAAAATAAAAAAACGAGATCTTTATAACAAAGTTATATGCAAGAATATACGATGGAGTAGATAAGAGGCCTGTCACGTTTGATTTGTGACTAAAGTAGTTGTTACATCAAAGTTTTATGTGAGGAGTTAATGCATATGGTATGTGATGGTTGAAAGTTGCAATATTTTGTATTAAATTTCTGCTAATAAAAAAGTAGTTGAATACAACAAAGACAATTTTCCGCAAACAAAGTGTAAATAATAATAATAATAATAATAATAATAATAATAATAATAATAATAATAATAATAATAATAATAATAATAATAATAATAATAATAATAACAATAATAATAATAACAATAACAATAATAATAATATTAATAATAATAATAATAATAATAATAATAATAATAATAATAATAAAAATAATAATATTAATATTAATAATAATAATATAATAATAATAATAATAATAATAACAATAACAATAATAATAATAATAGTAATAATAATAATAATAATAAAAAACAATAATAATAATAATAATAATAATAAACAATAATAATAATAATAATAATAATAAAAATAATAATAATAATAATAATAATAATAATAATAATAATAATAATAATAATAATAATAATAATAATAATAATAATAATAATAATAAAACAATAATAGAAGAAAAGAAAGAGATAGGAAATGTGGAAATATATGATTAAAAAATTAAAGATAATATGTGAGAAGTTTATAAAAAATCGAAGATTAAAGTAAATGAATATATTTACGTTTATTTATTTATTTAACAATTGATTTGGGCCGACCATAGATTCAGAGATGGGAATACCCAATCACAAAAAAAATCTAATCCAAAGACGTGTTCACTAAATTGTTGAAGATTAGGCGTGCCCGCAATTAAGAGGCCAACACTTAATCTTTGTGCTCCGATGATCGTCCATCGTTGGATTTAATCGAGTGGCCTCTCACATCTCACGGTGAGAAACACAAGTTAGTTCTAACTGCCTTCCATATATAACGTTCAACATGCAAGACTCATATGTATGTTCTCACATAACCCATTTCACCATTTCCTCACATCTTACTGATTCGGTGTTGGAGTGGTAACCTTGCATGTCCACCTCGTTATCGAAAGGCACTCGCCACCGCATCAGTTGAATTCACACCCTTGCATCCATCATTTTTTTCACTCTAGTACGGAATAATGGCATAATCAGTGGGAAAAGTGCCTCTATGATGAAGCATTTCAACTATTGATACAACGTCGTGCTCTTTGGCATGAAAAAATTGCAAGAGCAACATACTAGAAGACAATGAACAAAATCTTTAAAGAATAAATTTTGGAAACACTATAAGTTTACATAAACAACGTGATCGTCAAGTCTAACGAAGAAGAGCGACATGAAGGACCAACTAACAGGTTATGACGGGTTCAAAAATACAATATGAGGCTCAATACAAATAAATACACCTTTAGAGAGTGACCTTAACAACGAGATCAGAGAGATCACCATACTGCTCTATGCCTTTTGCAAGGCAAAAAGTTGATCATGAATTTTGTTCCGCTCTATGACAAAATCATATTGATTTTAGGAGCTCTATCTCTTTTCTCAGGTTGCTTGGAGCTAAGACCTCCCCCACCCCTCCAAGATAATGTCCCTAATGGCCACCAAAGAGGAAACTTGAGGAATTTGGTAATCCATTTCCGCCATCGATTCATTCTTGGTGGTGTTATAAAAATTTCAAAAATAAAGATAGCCCCCTTCAATAAAGCAAGATTACACTTCCTTTACATTACATTGACCCTTGTTGATAAGGATATTTTTATATAGAGTAAGTGTAATAACCGGTTTAAAGATATAGAGTCGACACCATTAATTTTTATCCTAGGGAATGGAATATAATGAATAACCCTAATTTGATCAGAGATTCTAAGTTGTTGACTTGTTTTAGATGAAGGGAAAGTGTTATGCACCCGCCATCTATCTTGTTCACAAGGATACTTGGGTTTAGGTTTACGATTTAGGAATAGGGTTTTAATTTTTATTAGGGGAACTCGCCACGATTTTTAAGTCGTATGCCTACATATCCTCTTATGATGAATTAGAGTCCTAATTCGTAGTTCGTAGTTGTTTGGTTAGTTTTTTTATGAATTATGGAAATATCTTGGATTCTCCTTGAACCAAGTATGGGTGTGTGAATAGCGGAGTTGTAGACGAAATTCGTAGTCGATAAAAAAAATCTCCATAATCCCTTTTGAAAATATATATAGGTTTGAATTAAGTTAGTAGAAAATTGTTAGTAATTTGTCGGTTAGATGTTTTCGAATATATTATACAATATGGGAAAATAATATTTTTAATACATGAGAAAAAGGAATTTAATGCAATTAAAGTATTAAAAAAATGAGTTAGTATTAAAAAAAGAATTTGAATTAAAAACAAACAACTTTAGAATTTATTAAAATAAATATATTAAATATTAAATATGTCCAATAATTATTAATATGCAAAAAATGTAATAAATAAACAAACAAATGAATAAATAAATAAAATTATAAAAATAAATTAATTTTTATTTAAAAACGCAGGGGGTGTAATTTATTCAAGCTTAGTAATTCCGGGAGTGTGAATAACATGGCCCTAAATCCAGATATTGGATTTAGGCCCAAAATACAAGGGGAGTATGGATTTAAACGTAGTAGTAAAAACTGGGTGTTTAAATAGCATGGGCTTGAGCCCATAAAATATTTCTCAGCCCAAAGGCCAAGGGGGATGCGAATTGTTGTTGAGTAGCAAAATCTGGGGGTCTGGAAAGTAAGGGTCCAAGTCTAAATATTGGACTTGGCCCAAAGCGCAGGGGGGTGAGTTTTACAACAGGTTAGTGAAACCGGAGGGTTGGTTTAACAATGGGCTTGGCCCAAAACTTGGAACATTGGGAGATCTTTTTTGGACCGCGTGTGGGCGTGTGTTGGGGGTAACGGTACGCGTGTGGTTTTGGGATGTTTGATTAAGAATAGAAGGTTGTGGGGGAGGGAGCATGAAAAGGACGTCGCATGGGATCGCGAGGGTATTATATTTTTATGTTTTCTCTTTATTTCCATTCATTATTTCCTCTCGCCTCTCTCTTTGTCCTCTCTTCTCTCTTCTCAAATACAACAACACCAACACTAACCACCACTGAAACCCTAGATCGGTGACAGCGACGCACCCCCCTTCAACTCCAAATCAAACCAAAACCAAATCCAAGTCCCCGGTTTCAATCACAACAACAAAAATCTAAGAGCTGAGTTTAAGTGTTACCTCTGATATATTTTTCTGTTCGCTCCGACGCTTGATCTCTTTGCTGATCTCGCTTTTCTTCTTTTTGCAGGTACGAGGGATGGAGATGATGATGAAGATAGAGGTGTGGTGCAACGGAGAAACTCTAGCAGTTCCAATTTGAAGGCGGCGTAGAGACACAGATCTAGGGTTTTAGACTTTGAAAACCAGATCTAAGCTTCTTCTTCTTCTTCTTCTTCTTCTCTTTGTTTATGTTACCCCTTCTTTCTTATGATTTTTTTAGGGTTATTTATAGGTTAGAAACTTAGATAGATTATGAATTTTTATGTTTGATTGTCGTTATAATTTTATATGATTGAATAATTAGGGATTTGATTGTTTAAAAATTGATTAGATTTTAGATTTGTTTTGATTTTGTTTGTAAATAGAAGTTTTGATTTTGCATTTGATTCGAATTGTAATTTGGACGATCTTGTATAGAATTCAGATTGATTTGTATAACTGATTGAGTATGATTTGGTAAGGATTTAATTTTTTTGCTTGATTTGATATGAATTAGGTTTAGATGTGTACAGTAACTGTTTTTGGGCTTTGTAGCATTTCTGGGTCACTTAGCAAAAAAGGTGGCCACCGTGATGCATTAGGGGTTTCGTCCCTAGCTTGACTTGTTCAACGAATAATAATAATAATAAAAATAATAATATTAGTTATAATAATATAAATGTAATTAACAATAATAAAAATAATAATACTATATTAATAATAATAATAATGATAAGAATCAGTTGACTCGGTTAACTTTTGAAAGAAAAACCAATGGGCCTTCAGAACCTCTTAATAGGCCACGCGATTCAGAAAATCCAAAATTCTCTTTGTACAACCTTTTAAAACAGATTGAACATGGGCCTCTAAAAGAATGGGCCCTCCGAGAAATAAAACCCCCTCTTCCTATTATTAAGCTGAACAAAAACTTTAATGGACCAAAAGTTTAATGAACCTGTCCGATAAAAAATGAAGCAACAAGTTCTAAAAAACATACACCTCCCTCCCAATTTTGAACGGGCCTTAACCTTAATAGGCCAGTCTAGTGATGCAATAAACCTTTATTAAAACACACACCCTCTACTATTTAACATAGGCCAAAAAACCTTAATGGCTTCTGATTTAGAAATGAACCCTTAATACTAGAAATACACCCCTCTCTTTAGATTTTAAACCCTCATTAAAATTAAAATTAAAATAAGCAAATTAGACAATATGATCACAAGTTAGAAATAAAGTAATAATATGATCATTGAGTATGATGGAGAAAATTTGGGGTATAACAGCTTCCCCTATTTAATTTCTCTTCGATTGAATGGTGCGAGAATATGGAGGTCTTGCACATTCGAATCGGAGGGTTATTAAATAATGGAAGACCCCAAAATTTGACCAAACGATTATAAGGATACGTTGCATAGCGTTCCCAAGAGTATGAGAAATAGGCATAGATGATGATATATCATCTTACCAAATTTTGAACAAAGAGTTTAGATTGACTTAGATATGGCAACACAGATAAGTCGTCAATATCTAAAAGAGATCGTAGATTTTTCGCGTATTTACTATAACCTAGGAGGTAAATAATAAAAGTTTGAGATTTGACTTACTAATGCTTCGAGACTAACATAGTAAGCTTATAACGTAGATATTATTTATTAATCACAGACTAGGGGATGAATAAAATAGAGCTTGATAATACATTGCCACATAAAGACTAACACAATGAAATATATCACAGATTTCATTGTTTACTACAACCTAGAGAGTAAACAATACGAGGATGAACCTGTGCATTTATCACGACCTAAAGGATGATAATTGAAAAGTTAGTGTGTCTATTATGACCTAGAGGATAAACGACACGAGGGTAGTCTTACTATTCATCATGACCTAGAGGATGAACAATGTAATACTGATAATTCGTATACCTAACACAACCTAGAGGATAGATAACACGAGGAAGAACTTGTGAATTTATCACGACCTAGAGAATAAATGACACGAGAATAGATTTACATATTCATTACGACCTAGAGAATGAATAACATAAACCCGATAATTCACACATCTACTAGAACCTAGAGGATAGATGAATGAAAATTTTATGCGTTTATCGCGACCTAGAGGATAAATGACATGAGTATAGTCTTACGTATTTATTGCGACCTAGAGGATAAATAACGTAATCTTGAAAATTCGCATACCTACCACAACCTAGAGGATAGATAATTGAAAAGTGTTTTGATAATCAAACCTTTAGATAACTAAACCCAAGATATGATCGGAGTTTCGCCGACTGTGTCTGTTCTCAACCAAGGTGTTTGTTTGTTTTGTGGATAAGATAATCTAATGATGGGCCCCAAGAACATTTGTAGATTAACCAATATGGATTTGAAAAATTACATGTACGATGCTAATGCCCTAAGCTGATATGGAACCCAAAAATGTATATGCACTCAGTATTTTGTATGTGCCCCAAATGTTTATATATGCACCAAATGTTTGTATATTCACCAAATGTTTGTATATGCAACAAATGTTTTTTTGTAAATGTTTTAATATTTTATCTTTTTAAACCATTGGTTTTGTGTCACTGACTCCCTCAACACTGTATGTTGCGTTTTCGTGGCATTTTGAGTTGATTTGAACAAGATGAATAAGTGTTAGCAAGATTTTGATATCTGTATTGCAAACGCAGGCGTAGGCTTGAACGTAGATATGGACGCAAGCGTGGATGTAGACATAGACGTGGACATAGGCATGGATTTTCTTTCGACGTTATTTTAACCAAAATGTTATTTGATGTTTCATCAAATGATTTTATTTGTTCTTCAAATCCCTAAAGTGATTTCAATGCAGTATTCACAAAAAATAATCATAGTATTTTGCAAATAAGTCAAAAAATGGAAGAAAAAAATTTGAAAAAATTTGAAAAAGTAAATGCTTCATTTGATAAACATGCCTTTGAATAGGAGAGAGTACAAGATGTAATTCCTAGAAAGAGGTAATTACAGGAAGTCTTAATAAAAATTATAAAATGGCAATGAAAATGATAACTCAAATCTCCTTTGCTTCTGAGTCAAATGATTTGGATTAATCCCTCTCCTTCATGGTCGTGGTCGTGGTTCTTAGATCACAATCTTTTTATTCTTTATTTTGAGTAAGATCCCTAATTTTTGCCCGAATCTCCCTTTCAGTTTTTCAACCCATCAGGATAATTTTTGTGTATGTCCCTAATTTTTGTCTGGATCGCCCTTTAGGATTTTCAATCCACCGGGATGCTCCTTTTTGCCTAATTCTCCCGTTTAGGGTTCAAAATTAGAGAGATTTTTATACATAGTATTTTTTGACTGCGTCAGAGTTCGTCGAATGTGGCAGTTCTTCCCCATCGATTATTTTGAGGATAAGACCATCACCCGAGAATATTGTTTTTACCACATACGAACCTTCATAGTTGGGTGTCCATTTACCACATGAATCAAGATGAGGTAGTATAATTTTCTTGAGCACCAAATCACCTTCTTTGTACACTCGAGGACGAACCTTTTTGTCAAATGTCCTATTCATCCTCTTTTGGTACAATTGACCGTGGCACAAAATTGTCAAGCATTTCTCTTCAATGAGGTTAAGTTGATCAAGCCGCGTCTAGGCCCACTATGATTCTTTAAGATTTGTTTCCATTAGAACTCATAGTGATGGAATCTCTACTTCAACAGGGAGTACCGCCTCCATGCCATATACTAGAGAGAAGGGAGTTGCACCTTTTGATGTACGTACGAAAGTACGATAGCCATGTAGAACAAAGGGAAGCATTTCATTCCAATCTTTGTATGTCTTCACCATTTTTTGAATGATTTTCTTGATGTTCTTATTGTCAGCTTCAACGACCCCGTTCATCTTAGGTTGATACTGTAAGGAATTATGGTGCTTAATTTTGAAGTCATCGTATAACTCCTTCGTCATTTTATTGTTTAAATTGGACTCGTTGTCTGTAATGATCTTTCTAGGAATTCCATATCTTCATATAAGATTCTACTTGATGAACAAAGTAACCACTTGTCTTGTCACATTTGCGTAGGATGCAACTTCCACCCATTGGTGAAGTAATCAATGGCAACTAGTATGAACCGGTGTCCGTTAGAGGCTTTCAGTTTGATCGTTCCTACCATATCAATTCCCCACATCGAAAATGGCCAAGGAAAACTTAGGACATTCAAAGGATTCAGTGGCATGTGCATTTTGTCGGTGTAGATTTAGCATTTTTGACATGTCTTTGTATAATGATAGAAATAGGTTTCCATTGTTAACCAATAATAGCCTGCTCAAAAGATTTTTCTATCCATGGCATGTCCATTTGTATGACTTTCGAATGTGACTTCATGGATTTCTCTCATAAGTGTATCCGCTTCATATTTCTCCACGCACGTGAGTAATAGCATATCGTAGTTTCTTATATACAATACATCACCATTTAGAAAGAACTTTGAAGCTAGCTTCCGTAGAGTTCGCTTGTCAATCACAGAGGCATTTTCTGGATATTCTTGTTTCTCGAGATACCTTTTGATGTCATAGAACCAAGGCTTGTTATCCAGTCCTTCTTCAATGGAAAGGTAATGTGCAATTTCTTCAAAGTGTCTAATTGTAATGTGTGGTTCATGATTTAGCCAGGTCACTTTGAACATTGTTGATAAAGTTGCCAAGGCGTCTGCCATCTGATTTTATTCTCGCAGAATATGGCTGAATGTAATTTCAGTAAATTCTATAGCTAGCTTCAAAACATGATCCTAATATAGAATCAATTTGGGATGTTTAGTGTCCCATTCACCGTTGACTTGGTATATAACTAATGCTAAATATACATACACTTCGAGATGTTTAATTCTTAGATCGATAGCAGCTTCTAGACCCAAGATACAAGCTTTGTATTCGGCAATAATGTTGGTGCAGTCAAAACATAACCTTGCAGTATAAGGTTTGTGAAAATTCTTCGGAGAAGTCAAAACTGCCCCAATACAATGCCCTAGTGCATTTAAAGCACCGTCAAACATGACTGTCCAGTGTGCCCCCTAGTTCAGGTCCTTCGTCGGGTCCTGGTATTTCTTAGTCACCTATAGCCATGGCATCTTCGTCTGGAAAGTCAAACTTCATTGGTTGATATTCTGGAAACGATTGATGAGCCAGATGATCAACTAGTACACTACCTTTGATGGCCTTTTGAGTAATATATTGGATGTCGTACTTGGATATTACCATTTTCCATTGGGAAATTCTTCTTGTAAGAGTTGGTTTTTCGAACACATACTTCAAAGGATCCATTCTTGCTATTAACCAAGTGGTGTGAGTTAATATATACTACTTTAACCGTTTATTAGCCCAAGCCAAAGCACAACAAGTCTTCTTGAGAAGTGAGTACCTGGTTTCGCAGTCGGTGAATTTCTTACTGAGATAGTAGATTGCATGCTCTTTTCTGCCTATTTCATCATGTTGCCCTAATACATATCCCATTGACCCTTCAAGCAATGTTAAGTACATGATGAGAGGTCTCCCAGGAACTGGTGGCATCAAGATTGGTGGCTTTTGTAAATATTGCTTTATCGTCTCGAAGGCTATCTAACAATCTTCATTCCACACCACTGTCTGTTCTTTTCGAAGTAATTTAAATATAGGCTCGCACATAGCAGTTAGGTGTGATATGAACCTCGAAATGTAATAAATCATACTAAGAAACCACAAACCTCTTTTTCCGTCCTTGGAGCTAGCATTTCTTGTATGGCTTTCCCCTTTCCAGGATCTACCTCAATACCGTGCTGGCTTACAATAAAACTCAATAACTTGCCTGACTTGACACCAAATGTACACTTGTTCGGATTCAACCTCAGTTTGAAATTTCGCAGACGTTCGAATAATTTTTGTAAATGTATGATGTGGTTCTCTTCTGTATGAGATTTGGCAATCATATCATCCATGCATATCTCAACTTCTTTGTGAATCATATCATAGAATAATGTGACTATAGCTCGTTGATAGGTTGCCCCTGCATTCTTCAGACCAAAAGGCATTACCTTGTAACAGAAAGTGCCCTAAGGATTCATGAAAGTAGTCTTTTCCATGTCCTCGGGTGCCATTTTGATTTGATTATAACTTGAGAAACCATCCATGAATGAGAATACCGAAGCTTGAGCGATATTATCCACCAAAACATCTATGTGAGGTAACAGGAAATCATCTTTGGGACTTAATTTATTTAGATCCCAATAATCGACACACATGCGTACTTTGTCGTCCTTTTTGGGTACTGGCACAATGTTAGCTATCCAAGGTGGATAATCTACCACCACTAAGAACCCTGCGTCAAATTGTTTAAGGACTTCTTCTCAAATCTTTCTAGACATGTCTAGATGAGTTCTTCTGAGCTTCTGTCTAACTGGAGAAAAACCTTCCTTGAGAGGTAGTCTATGCACCATAATATGTGTATCCAACCTTGTCATATCTCTGTAAGACCAGGAAAATGTATCCATATATTCATGTAAAAGTTTGATCAGTCTTTCTTTAATGCTTTCTTCCAATTTTGCCCCTAGCTTGATCTCTTTTGGATCCTCCTATATGCCAAGGTTAATGGTCTAAATAGATTCTTGGTATGGTTGTATATTGCCAGATTTTTGATCTAATTCCCTTGCCAATTCTTCAGAGAGTTCAAGATCTTCATCATCTTCCTCTCCCGCTTGGTTGATGGGTGCATAAAAATTATATCGGATAGCAGCAGTAACATTATCGATGATTTTAGGCATGGATCTGCACATTTATTCTGTTTTGGTGCAGCTTTAGCATGTAAATTTGAAAATGCATATGAAGAAAGTATTTCCATTTTAAAAACATAAGAGATAAATGCAAGATAAAGACATGGATTTCAATTGAATGGGAAATATAACTCTTATTAATCAAAATACTATTTGAAATAAATGGGGGACCCTTACAAGCTACCTCTATGCCTCGGGCTTGATATAGGTTCTTTCAAAAACAAGAAAAATTACTTTGGAAAGAAAAAGATCTCTAGAATCTCGATGGTTGTCCATATCTTGATTTCTTTGCCTGGAGCACACTCACAGATGAAGTCAGATGCTCTTTTGGTGTTACTCTTGCTAGATATCATCACGACTTGTCCACCATGCTCTACCCCTTTGTTGATGAAGCTCTCCTGGATCAGAGGAAATTGCTCATTGCCTTTCAGGGTAGCCTTTGATGATTTGTAGCCCAAACAAAAATGATTCTTCTTCTCAGGTATCTCCAAAAGTTTACCCAAACCTTTTGAAGTACCATCCTCCAAAGCTGTTTGTAGATTCTCCATTAAGTCATAGTAGGTTTCTTGATTTCTCCACTGGTAGGGTTACCATTGAAGCAACCTATAAGACTTGAAATGTTGTTGTTATGCAGTCCTCATCAGCACTGATATATCTATAGGACTCTATGTGACTTACAAAGATGACCTCTTCGCTGTCGATTATAACCAATTTTCCTTCAACAAAGAACTTCAATTTCTAATGTAGAGTTGAAGTAACAACCCTCGCTGCATGAATCCAAGGTTGTCCGAGCAAACACGTCTATGCTGGTTCTATATCCATTACTTGAAAGGTAATATAAAACATATGCAGACCTATCTTGACTTGGAGATCTACTTCCCCAAATACCGAACTTTGAGAACCATCAAAATCTTTGACTATCTTAGAACTTGGTCTTATTACAACACCATCTAGTTTTAACTTCATCAAGTTGGATTTCGGTAACACATTGAGAGAAGAACCGGTATTGCTGAGTACCCTGGATAGGTTAGTTGTACCTATCTGAATGGAAATGTGCAACGCCTTATTGTGGGCTCTACCTTGTGGAGGCAACTCGCTGTTATTTAAGCCTATGCATGATCCAGATGTTAAGTTTAATACAACATTATCAAACTGATTCACCGTAATCTCTTCTGCAACATAAGAAGAACTTAGAACCTTCATTAGAGGGTCTCAATGCGTTTCTGAATTAAGGAGAAATGGGAGTATTAAAATCTTGGTCGGGGTTTGATGTAGCTGATCCACCACCCTATTATCAATTTTCTTGATTATTTTCAAGAATTCTTCTACTTCTTGGTCAATAAAATTCTTACTTGGAGGTTCTTGTTCTTGGCTTTCCTCCACCACAACTTTCCCCTTATCTTTAACCATAGCATGGTTTTTCTTTTGTGGTTCGGGACCATAGATCTGACCACTACGAGTCATGCCTCCTTTTCCTGCTATATTTATGATTGTAGATCCTTGACTTGTCGATGGTTCACATTCTTGCTTTAAACCATTGATATAGATATTAGAATCATAACTCCACACTACCGCTTTGTTACTTTTGTAAGGAGTGGGAGATGGTCCCCTAATCACCATTGTAGTCTTCGGAACCACTGATATCCTCAGAGTTTGTCGTTGTATCATCACTAGTGCTTCTGTTGACTCTCCCCAAGGAATCACAAGATTTTTCTTAGCAGGACTAAGCCATTGGCAAGAAATTACCAATGGCTTCTTTGTACTTCCATCGATCGTAGCTACATATTCTTCTTTAGGGTATTTCCTGATTTGGATTATCCCTAAATCCGTCAACTTCTATAGTGTCTTCTCAAAAGCTTCATTGTGTTCCAAGAGGAACCCACATTCAAGCAAATACTTTTTTAAGAGATATATTATATCTTTTACTCGTCTGGCCTCCCCCAAGTCAGTCATCACTTCAATTGCATTCACAGCTGGCCCACCATGCAGAGGCATGAGGTTCGTCTTGGTATTTGGTTTGTCAAATGTGATATCTTGTGAATCCAATAAATATTGAACCTTATGTCTGAAGGCCCGACATTTTTCTATGGTATGCCTTGGAGAATTGGCATGATACTCACACCTGGCATTTGCATCGTACTTTGGTGGGAGTGCCCTAATTAGAGGAGCTAGTGGCTTCTGCTCTACCAAAGATGCCTTGAGTAGATGTTGTAGTAATTGACTGTGAGGTATGGGAAGAGAATAAAATCTTCTCAGAGGACTTTCAAACCTGTTATGTTGTTGTTCTCGTGGAATTACCAATGGCTGTTGTGCCCTTGGATGTGATGCGACACCATTAATTTCTCATTCCTTCTTTTTCGAGGAGTTAGGAACATATCTCTTTGAATTAAAAATGGTCTTAGCCAAATGATGCCGAAATATCTGATCTCCATCATCATGATATCCTTTGGTTTGGAAGACAATTAGATGAAGGAGAATATCTGGAATGTCTCCATTATGTCAAAAACTCTCAGCACCTTAAACTTCATGTGATCAAGTTCAAATCTTCTTTTTCCTATACCAAAGAATTCGACTATTGGTGGTCTCAAAACCATATACAATATTTTTCTACTACTACCTTCTTGCAAAAGTTAATGGACGCTTTCGAGGACTGGGAAGCCAGTTGACCTCTTTTTGACTCCACCCAAGAGGTTCTACCTACTGACCAGCGGAAAAAGCCTGACATCGTCGTTACTGAGTCGCAAACTACCAAGGTATCCTTGCTTTCTTTCAATTTTCATGAATTTTGTGACCATCTCAATAGGTTCTTTGTGATTTCATTCTATCATTTTTTAGCGGCAATAACCGTCTTCGACTGCCAAAATATTTTCGCCACACCCTCAAAGAAAGCTAAAGTTTCTACTACCCAGGTACACATACACACTCTTTTTCCATATGTTTATTTCATACCATCGTAGCTTCGCATCTGAATCCTCTTATGTTTTACTAGATTTCTGAAAGGAGGCCATAACCTTCCATTGATCCAGACTACTCCAACCATAGTGATGGTTCCCATTTTTTTTGTTCAAAGCTTTGACTCCTGCAAAGCCCAAAGGGCCTAAGAGACGAGAAAATAATCATCCTCAAGACTAACATCTCCAAACCTACAACTGTTGCCATTAATTCTTCGCCTCCTCCCAATCACGATCAAGAGGAAACTTCACCGCCTCGACAACCAACTCAATCAATTCCACTTCAGGAAGAACAAGACATCCAACCCACTGAAAATGTATTTATTTCTTACACCAATCTCTTTTTACAAAAAATAAATCTTCTTTAAATCTTGTAATGTTTCTAGACACAAGTTCATGAAGAAGTGGTTGGAACTACTTCATCCATTGACACAACTTCGGCCAGAGATGCTGACGCCTTGGAAACTGGAAAAGATCCCTCGATTGGCATCACCTCCCACTCGAGTCTGCCAGACGGTCTTACTCATAACTCAACTGCACACACCATTGAGGAAAACACTGAAGCCAATCGAGATCCTACTACTGATAATGCTCCTTCTCAGGAAAACCTTGACCAGTGAGGTCCTATTGGTTATACTTTGGTACACTCTGCTTTTTTCAATCCCTAGTTCCATATCCTGCAAGACACTAGCTCCAATAGTTCCTTAAGCCATGTAGAAATTCTGGTGATGAAACAAAAGCATCCGACTGAGACCTAACGGAGACTTCAAAATCTTTGACAATAACCTGCCTTCCCTGTTTCGACAACTTCCTTTGTTGATGGTGCTTACGCTGATATGACTCTCAAATTGCAGCAATTAAAATTGTACTTATTCAATGGTGATTTCCTCTCTGTCGCTGTTGACGAGAATGATTTGTAACTAATGTCTTCAAATAATTCGATGAAATCTCTCAGCATACCATCCTTAAGGATTGGGTTCAATACTTTATTGACCTTGAGGCATTCTTCCACCAGGCTATCAATGACCTCTCTCTAAGCAAACAAATCTAAAACCAGCTCCAAGATAACAATGTCGATATAAAAGCTGAGTGGAATCTCAGTAAAGCTTGCGAAGAGAAATTGACTAACTTGGAGTTGGAAAACCAGGCGCGTGTCGAACCCAGTACCTTATATATCACAACGGTTAATAAACATAACCGTTGTGATATCACACTAGTTAACCAGTATACTACAACTGTCCCAGGACCATGATTGTTAGTAGCGAATTTACAACAACACTCTACACAACAACACTTGGTCATGCGTGATTATATATGTTTACTAACTGTTGTTAAATGGGTTTTTCGTAGTAGTGAAAATACAAATCTTTTAGGATTAATACAATGAGACATACAAATCTAGGCATACTATATCATGCTACACTTAGTTTATGCACCTATTAACAAGTGTAATTTAAGCCCCAAAGGCTTGTATCTTGCCTTTGGCTTTCTGAAGCTGTTGTTTTCGCCTTGTTGGCCTCTTTGTTGATCTGGCTTCGCCTACCATCTTTCAGCTTCTAAAGCCGAATATTTAATATATGTTCATCCATAGGCCGAATCTTGAGCCAAACTTTCTGACTCACTGGTCATCATTGACGACCATAGTCCACCCCGTAGGTGGAATCGACTCCCTAGACACTGTTATTTCTTCAGAATCCCACCTAAAACCACGATCGAGATCCAAGCTTTTAGAAAACTGTTTGAGTTTTCATTAGGAGTGTAATCACCATCTTCACACGATGATATATTCTTCAAATGCTGGTTGAATGATTTCTTCCCGCTTTTAACCTCATCGACCTTATAGTATCTCTGATCAACTTCTATATTTTCCACTATTACATCTTTCTTTCAAATGGAAATCCTTTGGTGCCAAGTCCATGGGACTGCACCTACTCTATGGATCCATTCACGACCAAAGTAATGAATTGAAGTTTGCTTTAGAATTTATTACCATGAACAAAGTTGACCTGGTGCTTGTTCTAACAACTAATTCCACCTGAATAACCCCAAGTATACTACTGATTTTCTCTTCATAGTTTGAAAAAATCATATTGTAAGGTCGAAGATCTGACCTACACTTCCCAATTTTCTTGAACAAAGCATGTGGCATTAAGTTTACAGTTGCCCCACCATCGAAAAACACTTTGTTTACTGGCATGCCATCTACTTTTGCCCTTATAATTAAAGGCTTAAGATAATACATCATCCATGGGCTTGGTTTCTCAAACACAACCTTCTATTCTTTGACCATGCCACTATTCATCATATAGTAGTTGTAGCGGTAGAAATGTTCAAGACTAAGCCATTGGATTGACTAGACTTTATACAAATCAAAAATAAAAATCGCCACCGCGCTTTATTGTTTCCAAAGGAATGGGAAAAGAGCGAATAACCCAAAAAAGGGGGAAAGATTCAAGGTAAGGGGGTTGGTTATGCAAAGGGAAGGTATTAGCACCCTAAACATCCACGGTACTCCGCATCAACCTCTTTGAAAAATCTGTATATTTTAGCTATAAAAAAATGTGTTGTATATAAAATGGATGGTGGAGGTGAGAAAAGAAATATATTTTTTATGATTTTTGCACCCGCCGCGGTTGCGAACCTTTAGTGCCTACGTACCACCTTTCGTGCAATAGGGGATCAGGGTACACGTAGTTCCTCTTTTAAAAGTTTGAAACACAACTGTGTTGGTTAATTTTATGAGATAAGACATCATCGTCATTGTCCGTGTGGAAAACATACTTACTATCCACAATTATGAGAAAGGAGAACTTTCATCATCTCAAAGTGGAGGATATGGCTTGGATTTTAAAATAAAAAATGCCTCACTCAACACCCAATTGGAAAACATCTCTCTTCACTACATATTATAGAAGTATAGTTGTTTGCATCACTACAAGGATTGACAAGAGTCTAATCTTTTGAGAAAAGTTTAAAGGTAAAAGCCAAAGTGGAAAAATGGTTTGAAATGAGATTGATTGACTTTTAGTCTTCTCACAAAACGTCAAGGTATTGTTAAGTTGATTGAAGTTTATTTATGAAAATTCTTTGAAAATGCATGGACATAAGTCCAAGTTTATTATGAAAGTGGTTTATGTTTCAAAGTAAGAAGAGTTTTTAAAAAAAGAGGGAGAAGATTTTTGAAATTAAAGAAGATGGGAGGAGTAGAAGAGGCTATCCTAAAGTATAAGGTAAAAGCTAAGGATAAGAACCATCTAACCAACAAGGAGCAAAAAAAAACTTGACATTATGAGCCAAGATAGAATTCTGATTCTTTGGATTGAAACCAAGCAAGCAAAGATACTAGACCTCTTCAAGTGTATTAAGTCTTCAAAAAAATTGGGCAGAGTAATGGCTGTATACGGGTGAATTCCAGATTACAAACAAAGGATGTAATCACAAAAACCCGCACACAAAAACAAACAAGTAACCCAATGTCTTGAGGTAAACCTCAAGAGCTCTAGATAAAATAATCATATAAGATCACAAGGTCTCCAAGATAGGCCAAAGTTTCTAATCCTAAGTCTAAGAAATAGTCCCATGCTCCATAATGCCAAGGATAGTAACCAAATAGTCCAAGTACCATTAAGAGTTTTTCAGGGTTTAAGTTGATTATTAAGTATCTTAGGAAAAGAAAAAGAAAAGCTCAAGTGAGCAAAGTAAAAATGACAGGAATATAAATTCTCAAATGAGCAAAGATGAAAATAGCATGAAATGAAAAATGCTAAAAAAATAAATAGTGCATAAAGCATAAAAGAATAAAAGCATAAAATAAAACAAGTCAATAATTAGTGGTTAGTTGGATGACCATCTTGAAACTTGCATTTGGAACTCATTAGAGGATTGGTAGAACCAAAGCCTCCACACAACAAGTTGCATTTGCTTTTTGTCAAGTATATCATCCATTTGGAATTCTCATAAGTACCATTTAATGATCGACGATGTTTAAGTGATCCGCGTTGACCAAAAGTGTTATAGATCCATTAGAGGATTGGTAGAACCAAATCCTCCACACAATGAATCTCAAGGTTATTGGATCAAAGAGATCAAATTAACATACTTGGGCTTGCAATCATAAGTTTGGGCCACGAATGATCATTTATTCGAACCGGGACAAAATTTAGGGCTATGTTACGCAATCGTAAGTGGACTTATATAGAAGTCGCACCTATTTTGAGGCCGGTCAATAGTAATCTATGCACCATTTATTTAGAGACATGTGTTGTACCCCAAAATTTTCCCTCTCATTTTATCAAGATTTTCCTCACAAGGCTTCTTGGACTCAAGACAAGATTAGGGTTTGCTCAGCTCAAGACATCTCCTTGCACTAATAACTTGAAATTAGGGTTTGAGTTTGCACAAGGATTTTTGGATTACAAATGCTTCATGTGACTTTCATACATCATTTTGGACCTCCAAAATTTTTTATTCCAAGAAATTTGATCAGATCATCAAAAGGGCAAAATGGTCAAAATTAGGGTTTTGACTGAGAAATGGCAATTTCTGATTTTTAACCTAACCAATGACCAATTGGGTTTAAGCATGATTTCAAGGACTCAATGACATCATCTTGACCTAATCACATAGTTCAAAAGATCACAAGTTCATTGGATTGACAGATGAATTTTGCAGTCAACTGATCAAAAGTCAATTGTGCACTAAAAAGTCAAACTTTGACTTTTTGGTCAAAATCAAATGCCAAGGGTCATAATTCATCAAGACATGTAAAAATATGAAACTTGTTGATCAAGAAAACCAATTTTGAAAATTAGGGTTTTGAATTTGAAAATTTTCATAACTTAGAATTTTTCTAAGTATGGAAATTTTCTTATTTTGTCCCAAATTTTCACCATTTTTTCACCATGATGCAATTTGATTCAAAGAAAACTTCCAACATGAAATTTGTGTTCCTCCATGAAATATACAACTTTTAATCACAAAGTTTTTCCAAAAGATGCTTGGATCTCAAGTTATGAATTTGTAAATAGGGGTCCATGAACTAAATAACTTATTGAAATTTTGCCCTAATTTAGGCAGGTTTTTGACCCAACTTCATGGACATTTTTCACCTAGTTCCAAGAGGTATCTCAAAATTCATTTCAAAGATGGATTGTAAAGCATGTTTCATGCTTTCCAAAATGTCCAAGAACTCTCCAAGATCATTTGTGGTTAGGTAGAATCGAAGAAGAGAAAATGGCATTTTATCACTTTTGCTCAAGCCATTTTCACAATGCACCAAGTTGCAAATCTGATCAAGCATGCTTGTACCTTGCATTACAGGTCCTAAACCCCTTCTTAACTTCATAATTAAATGCTAACTCAATGGATAATGGCTTTATTTTGGCTTTTGGAGCATTGTGCAAAGAATAATTCCATTAATGGCATAAAGGGCACATTGCCATTTTCATAAAGCAAGCTTTTCCAACTTTATCAGCCTTGAGCCTTGGACTTGTTCTTGTGGTGCATAAAATTTCCATAGGAAATAGGCAAAGCATACCAACTATTATCAGCCCTTGAGGTAGCTAGTACAAACCTTTTGCATAAGTCTTGTCACTTTTCTTAAAATGCAACAAAAGTTGCAAAAGTCAAGAGAACTTGTACATCTGATAAAGGGTGGACTTGGTATCATTCTAGACATCTTGACAAACTTATCACAAAGCTAGACACGAATGCATAAGATCCCAAACATTCCAAAAACTCAAAAACTCCATTTTTTGTCCAAAGCATAACAATTCTGCAAAACCAAGGCCAACTTCACTTTGGCTCGTGCGTTTTGCCTTTTAACCTTTGAAAAACTTCATCCACATCATATCCAAGTTATCCAAGCCCTTGCATTGTTGTTGTAACCCCTGCTTCAGCCATCATCATTTTCATTTTGGAAGGTTGCAGTTTGACTTCTATAGGAAGTTCTGGCCATCCACAAAGCACCATAAGCATTGGAATAGGTTGAAGGAACTTCAAGGAAGCTCACACGATCCCCAGGCCTCACTCAAAGTCCCCACATTGTCATATTCAAATCCAGCTGAAGGAGGTATTTTTCAAAACTCTATCTCTCTATTTAAGCATCCTCAAGCCACGATTTGTGAAGCAAAAATGTAGTCTCTAGCATGGTGAAGCTGTACATATGCATAGTTGTCATTTATATTAACTGAGCTAAGAGAATTTGAATGTTGAACATGCTGAAAAAATTAGGTCAGAAATTAGGGGTTGCAAAATTCTCTCTGGTCTTTGAGAGTTAGATTACAAATCTTATATCATTGGAATCATGAGATTACAAGCTACATGTTTTGTGTTATAAGTTTTTGTTTTTGTGCAAAGAATAGCAAGATACAGGTTTGAAGCAAAACGCGCGTGCAGGAGGGAACTGGAGGACAAGGACGACATGTTCTGGGCCTTGGCGCGCCTGGGCCTGTTTGCTTTTGATTTCCACACCCCCTGATCCACTATTTGCACCCCCTTGCTTCAAATTTTGTATTTTGCATTTTTTTTATATATTTTTATGTTTATTGATTTTGATTCTTTTTTCTGAACATTAAAAAATCACAAAAATATTTTCTTAATTTTTTTCAATTTTATTTTATTTTTATTATTTTTTCCACATATAAAAATATTTTTATTTTAATAAATATAATCTATTTTCTTATAAAAAATTTGTAAATACATTTAAAAAATACCATACATTTTTATTTTTATTATTCATACACATAAAACATTATTTTCATACATATTTTAATTTTTAATATTTGTTAATAATATTATTTATTATTTCTTGTACAAAAATGGACAAAATAAAATAAATATAGAACATATATTTTCTTTTAATAAAAAATTAGGGTTTTCCCTTTCAAAAATAATAATGTTATTTTTCTTATTTTTTAAGACTTAAATAATTTTATTTTCTCATACATAAAACAAATACAAAACATTTTGCATAAATACATTTTTATTGCATATTTAAATATTTGTATATTTATTTATTTTGCACATTATTCAATTGGGTTGTAATAGTATTTTAGGGTTTATTTTGTGCAAATATCCCCATTCAAAAACTTGTATCCCCCCTCCCATAATAATTGTTGTAATAGCTTAGTTTACATTTACGCAATTTATCGCATTTATACCATGTGTAGTAAAACTAGGGTTTTGCATGATAAGATAAAAATCAAACAAATAGAATGACCTAATATAAGACAAATCAATGCATGAAAAATGACACACATTGCACACAAGCACCCTTAGGGTTTCACCCACTTGGTGGCCTAAACAAAAATGGCCATGGTATGTATGCAAAGTATCTTGGCAAAACAAAACAAAATAAGATCATAGTCCCTCGATGACGCTATCAAAAGGTTTTCTAAACAAATGATCTTGGTCCCTCAAAATGATAAAGATACTTGGAAACATTGTTATCATGGTTATACGATGACCCACGCCCGTCCCATTTAACATCCAAAGATAGGGTTGTTTACCAAATCAATGGTAAATCAACAATGTCAAAGGAATAAAAATGTATAGGAAAGAAATTTGAGTAAGGTAGATAGTTCCTAGTTACTTGCTCTCTCTCAAACAAACCTTGCTATTTTAAAACAAACACACAACACAATTCCAAATAACTTTCAAAAACCTTGAAACATTTTTCAAAAGACAAACATCTCTGTATACATTTTTACGAATGAGAATCATTACAAAGATTGCCTAAACAAAAGGCCTCTTTTCAAAATACTTTCAAAATCACACCAAACACAAAGCACAATTTCAAACAATTGCAAAAGCAAAGCAAGTGATCTAAGCAAGTAACTAAGAGCCCATGAAAAACCATGGATGAAAAGGGTGCTAGCACCTTCCCTTTTCATAATCTACCCCCCGAACTCAAGAAAACATCTCAAAGGTCTTTCCTGTGCTTTTTTACCTTTCCTTTTGGATAAAATAAAAGTCGGTGGAGACTCTTGCTAAACCGCGACATTTGCGATGAAACGCAAAACCTCAAGTCAATTCTCCCACCGTATCACAGAACTGGCGACTCTGCTGGGGAAAATTACAAAAGTGGGGTTACCTTAGGGTTTAGATCACCTTTATTTGCTTACAATGTTTTCTTTGTTTTCTTTACACTTTGGTTCTATTGTTTGGGTTTGAATCCTCTACCCGGATTTGGGAAACATTCATAGGTAAATAGCAATACATTGTGGAAACTGTGCAGGGTATACCGATACGGTCTAAGCAATAGCTATGTTAGTGCGACATATTTGTGGGTACCGGTAGCCTTTGAGTCAATTAAAGAGAATACGGAGCCGCTGAGTGATGTCATGAAGCACTAACGAACTTCTAGAACCTTTACTTGACCAACTTTGGCCTTTTAGGATGTAGTGAGATGACCGGCTTTGGTGCATTCCGAAGTTGGTAGATACTCGATACTACACTCATTGAGGGTTGGTTCCTTGGAATATTTCGGTCGCCAATAAAGAGGTTGAATTGAAACAATGAACAAGGAAACAATCCAGTGATATTGAGCTCCTTAGAACCCGGTTACTATTTTTAGGACAGGTTGAGCCAACTAAACTTCAAGAGGATACTTACCTATGAAACCCCATGCAAGCCTAAACTGGGAACTTGTGTGTTTTGTTTGTAGATATATACTTGTGCATAACATCATGGACATCATGAGCATCATATGCATCTACTAACCATTTCAAGGATTTTGGAAGTTCATCTTTGTTCTTGTTTTGTAGGATATGGATTCACTTCGCAGGAAAACTATCCAAGTCAACCTTGTAAGAATTCCTCGACAACTTAAGGAGCTAGCTTCAAGGATTCCTGAGAACTCTCCATTCACCGAGAGGCATGGTCGTCTACTCAACCTAGCCACTTCCAAAACAGAGGAAGACATGATGAAAGTTCTTTTCCAGTTCTTTGACCCTTTGCATCACTGATTCACATTTCCTAACTACCATCTTGTGCCTACTTTGGAGGAATTTTCTCAACTATTGAGGATTCCTATTCTCAATCAACTACATTTCAACAGTATGGAAAGAGATCCAAAGCCAGAAGATATTGCTCAAGCCCTACACTTGCACTCATCTGATGTCACAACCCATTGGGAAGATGGTTTATTTCTCATCTTCCCCAATCAGTTTTGAAGAATGAGCAAGGTTTGAGGTGGTCACAACGATTGATGACTCTTACACATTCAGACATTCATTGGTGTTCTCGATCCAAAGAGAATGTTATCATCGTCAACCATTATGGGGAATTCCCTAATGTCCCTCTACTTGGCATTAGGGAAGGCATCACCTACAATCCCTGCTTGGCTCTAAGACAATTTGGTTATGCCCAAAGGGATGGCCCACATGATATGCTGGTTCAAGGCTTGGTTTTCGACTTCGACAACGACAATCAAGGACTCCGACAAAGGTTCATCCGTGCTTGGGGGATGCCTAACAAGGTAGACAGTAAGACCTTGGGACACAAGAATTCCATCCCTCTTGAGCCTTACCTCAAGTGGGTACGAATCCACGCCCAAAGTATTATGATGCCTTACCCCTCTGTTTTCCCAGTGATTATAGAGCCTGTTAAGGAAGGAGAGGTTCCATACACCCTCCTACATCCTGACATGCCAACATCACTCGAAGACCTACAAAGGAGTTGGATATAGCTCAAGGGAGAACACGATACTTTTGAAACCTAATTTTATGCCAGCGAGAAGAAGGTTTTGGAACTTACTCGGTTACTTCACGAAGAGCATACTCTCAACACCTACATTGCACCAAAAAGGATGCGCAACGTCTTTTTATCTTAGAATTTTGTACTATTTTGCCCTAGGGGCATTGATGTAAACAAATTCTATTTTTATTAATATAAAGTTTGTTCCTTTTTGTTTGACACAAATTTGAATTTTCAAATCCTTGAAAACATTGCATGAATACATATCATGTATCATGAGCATAAACAGGTCTTTGCAAGAAGTTTCCTCATCCCTCTGCTGTTTATTTCAGCAAAATGGATCTTGAACAAACGGTTAAAGACTTGCAAGCTCAGAATTCACAATTTCAACAGCTACTCTTGACCTTGGCCAAGGGGAAGGAGGAGCTCAAGACTCTGCTAGAAAAGAAAAAAGAGAAAAAGAAGAAGAAGCCAACTGGGGTGGTTCTTATGGGCAGAAGGTTCCAAGGACAAGCCAGATGGACCTTGGAATTTCCATCAACCTTTGAGGAAGGAGAGAGAAAAGGTAAGGAGACGATAGTACCATCTGATTCTGAAGTAGAAGAAGAGGAAGAAGTGGACTACTCAGAACAACAATACCCTCCGGCCGATGACAAATACAAAAATCTGGAAGAGCGTCTAGCTGCTATGGAAGTACAGAGAGTACCTGGGCTGGATTTCAAGGAACTAGGACTGGTGTCTGGAATAGTAATCCATACTAAGTTTAAAGTACCTATATTCGCTAAGTATGATGGGGTTTCTTGTCCCAAGATGCACCTCCACTCATATGTTAGAAAGATGCAGCCACATTCTGCTGACAAAGACTTGTGGGTTCACTTTTTCCAGGACAGTTTGTCAGGAACGCAGCTAGATTGGTTCTACCAGTTGGAGAGGTCGGATGTTCATAATTGGGAAGACTTGGCAGCCGCCTTCTATAAACAATATCAATACAATGCTGACTTGGCACCAACCCGTAGTCAGCTACAGAGTATGGCCATGGTATCCAATGAGGACTTCAAAGACTATGCCCAAAACTGGAGGGATTTAGCCAGAAGGGTGCAACCACCTTTATCTGAAAGAGAGCTATTGGACATGTTCTTGGGGACTCTGTCAGGTCCTTTCTTTAATCACCTGATTGGAAGCTCTTCTGCAGGTTTCAGAGTTGATTCTAACTGGCGAGAGGGTGGAAGCCGGTATTAGAAACATGAAATTTCAGAAGGACGCGTCTACCTCTGCTGCTGCAAAAAAGCCCTTCACTGGAAAGAAGGAAGTGTCTGCTATCTATGCATAGAGGAATTAGGGAAGAACCGAACAACGACCAACAGTGGGGGCCATCATGATTCAAAAGTCTGCATCAGACTAGCCAAGAAACAACCAGTCGAGAAATGATCAGCCGAGAAATAACCAGCAAAGGGTGAAAAGGCCTGTAAGGCAATTCACCAAGATAAACATGACTCCAGCTTAGGTCCTACCACATCTTCTGAAGTTGAATTTGGCCATGCTAAAAGAGGCCCCCAAAAATCCCAATACTGCATCTCCACACTACCATCCGAATGCCAGGTGTGCTTACCATTCTGAAAGACCAGGGCACGACACCAACAAATCTTGGGCTCTAAAGAATAAGATTCAAGATCTGATCGATGCAAAGGAAGTTGAATTTTAAGCTCCTAAGAAACCAAATGTTATCTCCGCTCCGATGCCTAGGCATGGACACAATGCCAATGCTGTGGAAGAAGATCTGTTTGTTTCTACTGTGGATGAACTGTTAACTCTTCTCCTAATCATCAAGTTGAATTTGTTGAAAGTTGGGGTGTTCCCAGGTTGTGACCAAGATTTCCATACTTGCCTGTCCTCATCCTTTGACTGTCCTCTGTTGAAGAAAGGTATCCAACAACTGATTGATAATCAGGAAATTTTTTTTGAGAAAGCTCCTGTTTCACCCATTCCAGTTCCATAAGTTTCAATAATAACCATATATGCCAATCCTTCCAGGGTTCCTAAAAAACCCGTTAAGATTACATCTGCTCCAATGACTACTCCGTTGAAGATAACAATGCTCGGGCCTGCCCCATACAAATCAGATAAAATGGTACCATGGAACTATGGTAGAGAAATCTACTACCATGGTGTCAAACAGATTGAACAGACTGTCAATGAAGAGAGTTCTGAAGAAGACAATTCTGACATCAGTAACATAGCCGGAACAAGCAAAATTACCCGCAGTGGGAGAATTTTCTCTCCAGAGATTACGCCTCCAAAGGCAGTCTCTGGACCCGTGGTCGTTCCTAAGATTACATTTTTTCCCGTGATTGTACCTACAAGTGTACCCTCCAACAATGACAATACAATTCCTATCCCTACTTCCGCTGCTGAGAATAAAGGAAGGAATGTTCAATAGGAGCCTGTCCTGACGAAGGCTCAGTCACTAGCTATTCCCGAGACATCCAAGAAGGAGATGGAAGAAATCCTGAGGATAATTAAGAAAAGTGATTATGATGTGGTAGAACAACTGGGGAAGACCCCCTCCAAAATCTCTATGTTAGCCCTGCTGCTGTGCTCTGAGGCACATGCTAAAGCTTTGGTAAAGTTTCTGAAGACGACTCATGTTCCGCAAGAGACATCTGCGGATCAATTCCAAGAGTGTGTGGCCAGTCTGACAGCTGACAATGGCCTGTGTTTCTCCGATGATGACTTGACCTCCAAAGGGAGAAAACACAACAATGCACTACATGTCTCGGTGGAGTGTAGGGGAACCACCTTAGCCCATGTTTTGGTTGATACTGGATTGTTGCACCCCAAAATTTTCCCTCTCATGTTTTCCAAAGTCTTCCCCCTGCATGATTAATCACAAACCCTTGCCTAAGGAAAAGGAAAATTTTTGAGTGGTGCTTTAAGTACATTTCGATTGGCATTCTGAAAGACCCTTCGATTGGCATTCTGAAGGAGCATTTCGATTGGCATTCTGAAGGAGCACTTCGATTGGAATTCTGAAAGACCCTTCGATTGGCATTCTGAAGGAGCATTTCGATTGGCATTCTGAAGGAGCAATTCGATTGGCATTCTGAAAGACCCTTCGATTGGCATTCTGAAGGAGCCTTTCGATTGGCATTATGTAAAGGCTTTCGATTGGCATTCTGAAAGACCCTTCGATTGGTATTCTGAAGGAGCTTTTCGATTGGCATTATGGACAAGTACTTCGATTGGCATTATAACAGTGTCCTTCGATTGGAATTCCAAAAAGGTCCATTCGAAGAAGCATTCAAAGGGTCCATTCGAAGAAGCTTTCGAAAAGCATTCGAAGGAGGCCATCAGCCCATTCGAAAGGGACCACTCGAAGGAGGTCATCAAGAGGGCACTCAAGTCAAAAGCGTCCAGGTTCATTCAAGAGACACAAATGTTGCAAAAGAGGAAAACTTTTAATGTGTCCGTTTCTTGTCTCATGGCATTTAATGGCCTATTTAATGGCTGTCTCCTGCCATTACTGCACTCTCACACCCCTATAAATACAGAGGCCAGCATACATACCCAAACACACGAAAATCAGACGAAAATCACACACGAAAATTATACACACAAAACTCAACAGGAGAACAAAAAGCATTGGAGTTACGCTGCCAAAAGTTATCAGCACTTCCAGGAAGCCATACCCAATCCTTGCACAAGCCAAAGCTGCCACCCAGCGAACACCTCCATGCCCAGAAATCCCAGATTGAAGGTATTCACCCAGCCAGTATCCAAATCGAAGTTCCAATCTACTGGTAAGAGAGGGTAAATTATCCAACCTTGTTTTTGCATAACACATCATTAATTGTTGTTACCTTCGATTTGCCATCCTAGACAGGATCAAAGGGCCTGGGTTTGGCACCCAGGTCATGTTTTTCGTGTGCTAACATTTGCTGCAGATTTAGCCTGAAGAGATCCCAACAAGTGCAGGATCGAAGGGCCTGGGGTTCAATACCCAGGCCCTGCATTTTATTTCGCTCACATACTTTTTCAGGTATAACAGCCCAGTTCGAAGGAGACACCTTCTCTGGATCGAACCCCTTAGCAGGCTGGATCGAAGGAGGCATCTCATTCCTGGATCGAAAGCCATGACCTCCATGATCAAAAGACAATCCTCTTCCCTAGATCGAAGGCCGCTCACGCCTTACTGTCTGGCCCAATCGAAAGGACTAGGACCCTCCCTGGGTCGAAACTCTTTTTTCTTGGATCGAAGGATCCCTCCTGCGCTTTATTTTTTTGTTTTTTTCATAGACTTCTTTTTATCTTTTAATTAACATTAAAATCAAAAAACCACAAAAACATTAGGATAGTTCTTTTTCTATTAAATTAACTTTGTAAATTAACCTTTAATTATCTTAACATTTTTCCAAAAACTAAAATTAAATAGATTTAGATTATTTTCCCAAAATAAACTAAAACAACAAAAAGATTTCGTTCTTAGGATTTTTTAGAGTTTATTTTCATATTCGTGCGCGTTTATTTTATTGTAATTGCCTACTGGGATGTAATAGCTTAACTAAGACCCTTTACTGCTTTTATTTCCCCAATTTTTGGACATGTAAATAATCCCCCTCCCCGAAAGCCTTGTAATAGCGTAGGATTTACAATTCCCGCACTTTAAATTCCTGTACATATATTAATTGCTTAGATGTATGCTAACTAGGATTGCATGACAAGATTAACTCTTAACTTAAAATCAACAGTAGCTCACCATGACATGCAAGAATAATATAACTGAAAATTGACACACTTGCAGATGCCACTCTTAGGGTACACCTCACTTGGTTGCCTCAAACGTGGTCATTAAGTATAGGATGTTTTAGAGGTCGTCCTTCTGTACAAAGATCAAAGTTGCCTCGAAATGGTTGCCTCAGAAAAATGATCTAAGACATTAGGATTACCGCTAAGGCGTCCTAACGTTGCTTTAGTGACCACATGTCCCTAAAATCGAATTGACCCGAAAACTCCAACGACGGTGCTACCTACTCCTCAATAGTGGGATAGCACTGTCCAAAGGACACTTGCACAGTTTAATTCCTTTTTGAGTAGGTAGGGGTTCTTATGTACTTGCTCCTTTTAAAACAAAACAAAAAACTTTTCGCACTTACACTTTCTTCAAAAATAAAACTCTTTTCAAAACCCACAATCACAAAGAAAAGCAAACCTTTTGAAAACATAGTGAGCAAGTACCTAAGAGCCCGTGGATAACCACGGATAGAAAGGGTGCTAACACCTTCCCTTTCTATAATCTACCTCCCGAACCCGAGAAACAATCTCGAAAAGGAATTTTTCTGTGCTTTTATCCTTTCCTTGTTGAATAAAATAAAAGACGGTGGCGACTCTTGCTTACCATGACACTTTGCAAAAACAAACGCAAACGCGAACCAGCATTCAAAAAACAGTCAGTTCTCGTTCCCACCGATCACAGAACTGGCGACTCTGCTGGGGATTAATTAATAAGTGAGGTATACCTTGGGATTAGATCACTTGTGTTTTCAATTGTATTGCTTTGTATGCTTTTAATTTTGTGGGCTTGTATCGGAGTTCTATAGATCCTAACTCGGATCTGGGGGTACCCTTTTTAGGTAAGTAGCAATAAACTGTGAGGGATCTGTCCGGCATAGACCGGCATGGATGAAGCAGTAGCTACGTTGGTGTGGCACCTTGGTCTGTACCGATATCCCTTGTGTTGAAACGAGGAGAATATGGGTCTTTTGAGGAGTCATTAAGCACCAACTGACCTTAGAACCTTAAATTGACCAAGTTGGCCATAGAACAGTAGCAGTATGCTACACTCATTGAGACTAAACTCTCGCGATGGTTCCGGCCGCAAGAAAAGGTTGCTAAGCTGGAATTATGACCGATTGAGGGTAGTCAGTGATATTGAGATCCTCTAGAACCCGGTTACTATTTTTTTAGGACAGGTTTAAACCAACTAAACTGAAAGAGGGTACTTCCCTATGAAACCTCATGCAAGCCTGAAATCTAAGGGCTCTTTTGTGTGACTTGTGTGCCTTTAAACTTGAACTACTTGCACATTCTTGTTATCTGACAGCATGAGTTCCTTGCAGGTTTTGTTTACAGTCCTTATCCAATAATCTGGATTTACTACAGGGCTTACTTACATCACCTTACACTTGGGCTTAAACGCATAGCATACACACCATAACATCATACCTTAACATTTCCTTAACCATTTCAAGGATCTCAAAGGTTTGTGATGCAGGTCATGATGAATCAAAATTCTAGCAAGGGGCAAAGGGGATTTATTTTCCTCTAGCCAATGTTGCCTAGAAATCCAAGCACGATAACTTGAGTCAGGGGCTATGACCCACTCGATGTGGTGAGCCTGACTCTTGAAGAAGGACTCTCAGCAACATGAAGCTCCTTCAATCAAGCTACCAGATTCAGATTCTAAACAGTTTCTTGTTTACCCCGCGAGATCCTTGAAAACATTGCATACATATATCATACATATCATTGCATTACAGGTACCATTACAGGTTTCTCATCTTCTTCACTGTCCATTTCAGCAATCATCATGTCTGCTGAACTTTCCACTGAGCAAGCTATCAAGACCCTCCAGGCCCAGAATGCCCAATTTCAAGAGTTGGTCATGAGCCTAGCTAAGGGTCAGCAAGACCTGAAGACTCTGATTCTGAAAGAGAGGAAGAAGAAGAAAAAGAGGACCATCCTGTTCAATACTGGACGCAGGTTTGGGAACGGGCTGCAGGAAGAAGTTGATCTGACCACCCCATCTGAAGGGAAAGACAATCCACAAGAAAGGAGGGTTCTTAGCCCTATAGTCTCCGACAACGAGACAGACTATGATGAAGAACAGTATCCTCATGCTGAGGATAAGTACAAACAGTTGGAAGACCGTTTGAGCGCTATGGAGACACAGAAGGTGCCCGATCTGGATTTCAGAGATTTGGGTTTATCATCTGGGGTGGTGATTCCCCACAAGTTCAAGGCACCTGCCTTTGCCAAGTATGACGGAGCTTCCTGTCCAAAGCTGCACCTCCGGTCATATGTAAGGAAAATCCAGCCTTACACCGCTGATAAGAACTTGTGGATCCATTTCTTTCAAGACAGTCTCTCAGGGACTCAGCTTGAATGGTTCTATCAGTTGGATGGAGCCAGTATCCGCAGCTGGGAGGATTTGGCTGCTGCATTCTTTAAGCATTATCAGTATAATTCCGACCTCGCTCCTACGCGTACCCAACTCCAGGGTATGTCAATAGGGACGTGCGAAGGATTTAAAGAGTATGCTAAAAAATGGAGGGACCTGGCCGGAAGGGTGCAACCACCTTTGGCTGAAGGTGAGCTGGTTGATATGTTCCTGGGGACCCTGTCGGGTCCATTCTTTAACCATTTAATTGGAAACTCTTCAACCGGATTTACAAACCTTATCTTGACTAGTGAGAGGATTAAAGCTGGTATTAAGGTGCGGAAGATACAGAAGGATGCCTCATCGGGTACCGATAAGAAGCCGTTTAAGAAAGAGTCCAGTGATGTCTACAGTTCAAGAAGATATAATAGACCTGAACACCGCCAAGTTGTCAACGCGGTTGTTATTTCAAAACCTGCTGGTGCTCCTCAGCATCACAACCAACAAAGGGGCGAGAAACCTCGAAGGAAGTACACTCCTCTTAGCATGACTTTATCTCAGGTGTTGCCACAGTTGCTGAAGAACGATCTGGTGACTCTAAAAGAAGCTCTGAAGGTTTTAAATACAACATCACCGAGGCATAACCCTAACGCCCGTTGCACTTATCACTCTGATAGCCCGGGGCATAATACGGATGATTGCTGGGCTTTGAAGAACAAGGTCCAAGACTTGATTGATGCGAAAGAGATCGAACTCGGCCTTCCTGAGACTCCCAATGTGATCACTGCTCCCTTGCCAAAACATGGCTAAGATTGAAGGCACTTTTGTTCATTTGAATTCTGAAATTGTATTTTTCTTTGCTTATTCAAACAATTATTGTCATGTCAAACTTTTGTTATTTCATTAATGCAATGCACGTGTCTTGTTTTGAATTAATTGTTTTCACTATGCTTAAATTGCTTCATATTTCCTTTTTGTGACATTTAACTCTTGCTAAAAGTTACAAGCCTTTAGATGGAGGATGACGAAACAATGCCATAATCTCATACAGTATGCTTTTGGACAAACCTTGCTAACGATGTACAGGCATTTCTTTCAAATCCTAAACACTGGAGTTATAAGGAAGATAATCCCTAGTCAACCCCTTCGAGCCAAAGAAGTAAGAGTTTTCTGTTTTAAACACAAATTGAAACCTTTAGTCAAAACCTGGGGCAGGGTAGTCTCTCAGTTAATTCAAATGCGCATTGACGTCGCAAAACTCTCAGTTCATAATACAACGAACGACATCAAAAGCGTTCCTCTGGAATCAAAAGACAGTGGTGGTTCCTTATTTCATAGGCAGTCAATCTCTCAAAAAAAAGAGAAAAAGCCCACTGAGCCAAAATCTATAAAGGAGGTTTGAGAAAGTTGGGGCATCCCGCTGACTGTAATCTCGAAAACAGGAACAGTCAGGCAAAAGTTAGGGATAACAAATCAAAAGAACGAGGTCGCTACAAATCCTCAACAACATGCAAAATGTTGCAAAAATGACTGCCTATTCAAAATAAATTGTCAGTATCCGAACCATCACTGGTATATCAGAGCAAAGACTCAAACAAGATCTAATGCACAATTAAATGAGTTTAGGATTGAAGAACATCACGAAGAGCAGGTGGGTACAAATATACTTTGAGCCTTTATCCTTTGTTTCTTAAACCGTGAACCAGGCCACGTTATAACCCTTCAAAAGTCCTAACTGAAGCATGGGTTAGTCCAAAAGCATACTGTTACAAAAGGTATCCTGACTCCTGTAGGGCTTGCTGTAAATCCTGAGTTGACATCACATTTTACAAAATTTTCCTATCTTACTGAAAAAATGCATTTTCAAAAACTTCAAGACAGACATAAGCTTTGCATTCTTAAAATAACATTGTTTGCATATGACTATTTGTTCAAATAACAGAGAAATTCGCACGACGAATATCTAGTGAACAAAAGCCTTCTCAATAAAAAGGGTCATCTCAAGTGGAAGAAACACTTGCAACCAAGGGGCAGACATGATCATCTTCCACACCTGGGGCAGTCCAGTCAAGATTCCAGGAAATCTCTGAAAAAGGCCAAATAACCAGGGGCAGACCTCCATCTGAGTCACTTGGGGCATTAAGCATGAATTCCAGCAACGAATCTTGCATGATCAAACGAAGATCTTCTGGTAGTATGGCAACACTGCAGACAGTGACATCTCCTTACATCCTGAGAGCGTGGACATAGTCAAAAAATACCGCGCATGAACAAAGACCTGCTAGGTTGACTGGCCTAGGCAAAAATAAGGGCTTCCCTGCGAACCAAAAGGGTTCGGGAAAAAATAAGGGATGAAAATGAAAAATTTGTACACCCGGCAAGTCGAAAACCTGAAAAGGGGCTTGGGCAAAAAAGGGTATCCCGATGGACCGAAAACCCGAAAGGGCGGTCCAGGCAAAAATTAGGGATCAAAGCGTACGACTATGTCCCGTCATCTCGTCACTTGCCTACCAGAAGAAGATTTGTCACTTCAATCGGCAATTACCAAGCACCTCATAGGTGGGGGATAATACTAGATCCACAGGGCCTCCGCAGGCACCTTCTCCCGCAGAAACAGGGGCAATAAAAACTGTCCAAATTGTACAGTTGCTCTGCTCACCAGGTACAGAGGTATATTCAGATGAAGAATATGGCTAAGACACTTTCACTCCCCGCAGAGTAAGACAATAATGGTAGCTCTCCCAGTTGAGACTTGCAGCTATGTACAAATCAGCAATACTCTCCTCAAGCAGAGTTGGTCTACCATCAGCCCTAAAAAAGTTGGGTATCCCCAGAAGATCTTAATATTCCCCAGCGGAGTATAAGGATATTCTCCAGCAAGCGTAAGAGTATCCCTGGCAGTCTTAATATTCCTCAACGGAATATAAGAATGTTCCCCGGCAGAATGCAAGGTACCCCTAGTGGAGCCATTTCCCCAGCGCAGTCTAAAAAGGGTTTCCCCAATGGAGTTGAATCATCTTCCCCAGTAGACTCTGGAAGCTTATCCCCTGCGAAACACAAATAAGTCTCCCCAGCCAAATTCAGAAGGTTATCCTCACAAGGGTCTAACTGGGTTATCCTCAGCGAGTTGCAACTGAAAGATCATCCCCAGCGAAGTTCTTTCTTTCCCCAAGCAGGGCTTCTATCCTCAACAGATTCAATATCACCAACAATGGTAATCAATCCCCAACGGAGTTCATCATCAAAACCCCCAACAGAGCTTATGAACGGAATCCCCAACGGAGTTTATCGTTAAAATCCTCAGCAGAGCATCTCTTCCCCATAGAGTAATTCCCCGCAGAGTAATTACTTCATCAGTTTATTCCCCAACGGAGTTATTTTCTCCTACAGGTTTATTTTCACAACCATCTTCTCTCATCATCCCCAGCAGAAACGAAGAACTCAACTCTATTCTCCAGTAGCTCCGGGATTTATTTTCCCCAGCTAAAAACATCACATCTTCATACATCATGACATCCATACGCATCATACAACACAAATCTCATTTATTTTGAGAACATCATGACATCATGCATTTCATACATCATGACATTGCATACAGCTAACATTTTACCTTTTTCAGGAGAAGGTCAATCAAAAGATGGCTACCATCAACCTTTTCAAGTCCCAGTTTAATACCTGTAGCAAGCCAGGAAAATATCTGTGGACGACTGATCGTAGACTAATACCTGAAACAAGCCAGGAAAAGTATCTACACGAAGAGATTGAAGATTAACACCTGTAACAAGCCAGGAAGACCTTTCTTTCTCAGGTCAGAGATCAACACCTGAAACCAGCCAGGACAGTATCTCCTTGACCAACCTTTTCAGGTCCCAGTTTAATACCTGTAGCATGCCAGGAAAATATCTGTGGACGACTGATCATAGATTAATACCTGTAACAAGCCAGGAAAGTTATCTACATGAAGAGATTGAAGATCAATACCTGTAACAAGCCAGGAATACTTTCTTTCTCAGGTCAGAGATCGATACCTGAAACCAGCCAGGACAGTATCTCCTTGACCAACCTTTTCAGGTCCTAGTTTAATACTTGTAGCAAGCCAGGAAAATATCTGTGGATGACTGATCGTAGATTAATACCTGAAACAAGCCAGGAAAAGTATCTACATGAAGAGATTGAAGATTAACACCTGAAACCATCCAGGAAGACTTTCTTTCTCAGGTCAGAGATCAATACCTGAAACCAGCCAGGACAGTATCTCCTTGACCAACCTTTTCAGGTCCTAGTTTAATACCTGTAGCAAGCCAGGAAAATATCTGTGGACGACTGATCGTAGATTAATACCTGAAACAAGCCAGGAAAAGTATCTACATGAAGAGATTGGAGATGAATACCTGTAATAGGCCAGGAAGAATTTCTTTCTCAGGTCAGAGATCAATACCTGAAACCAGCCAGGACAGTATCTCCTTGACCAACCTTTTCAGGTCCCAGTTTAATACTTGCAGCAAGCCAGGAAAATATCTGTGGACGATTGATCATAGATTAATACCTAAAACAAGCCAGGAAAAGTATTTACATGAAGAGATTGAAGATGAATACATGTAACAAGCCAGGAAGACTTTCTTTCTCAGGTCAGAGATCAATACCTGAAACCAGCCAGGACAATATCTCCTTGACCAACCTTTTCAGGTCCCAGTTTAATACCTGTAGCAAGCCAGGAAAATATCTGTGGACGACTGATCGTAAATTAATACCTGAAATAAGCCAGGAAAAGTATCTACATGAAGAGATTGAAGATGAATACCTGTAACAAGCCAGGAAGACTTTCTTTCTCAGGTCAGAGATCGATACCTGAAACCAGCCAGGACAAATATCTCCTCGACCAACCTTTTCAGATCCCAGTTTAATACCTGTAGCAAGCCAGGAAAATATCTGTGGACGACTGATCGTAGATTAATACCTGAAACAAGCCAGGAAAAGTATCTACATGAAGAGATTGAAGATGAATACCTGTAACAGGCCAGGAAGACTTTCTTTCTCAGGTCAGAGATCAATACCTGAAACCAGCCAGGACAGTATCTCCTTGACCAACCTTTTCAGGTCCCAGTTTAATACCTGTAGCAAGCCAGGAAAATATCTGTGGACGACTGATCGTAGATTAATACCTGAAACAAGCCAGGAAAAGTATCTACCTGAAGAGATTGAAGATGAATACCTGTAACAAGCCAGGAAGACTTTCTTTCTCAGGTCAGAGATCGATGTCTGAAACCAGCCAGGACAGTACCTCCTTGACAAACCTTTTCAGGTTCCAGATCAATACCTGTAGCGAGCCAGGAAAACTATCTGTAAACGACTGATACCTGTAACAAGCCAGGAAAACCATCTACACAAAGAGATTGAAGATTAACTCCTGCAACAAGCCAGGAAGACCATCTTTCTTTCAACAGGTATGCAAGTTCTCGCTAAGGAATCTCTTATGCGATCGACACTCCTGCACATGGCATCTATAAGCCCATCCTCCTACCAATAATCTCCAGATGGCATCTATAAGCCCATCCTCCTGCCAACAATCTCCAAATGGCATCTGTAAGCCCATTCCCGACGTCACAATGCTGATACTACACCATGCGAGTGCAAATTTTTGGGCACTCTAGTGTTCAATTATCTTCCACCTTCGGATCACGAAAGGCTAGAAAGCCAATCTATATCCTCAGGTTTAAGAAAATTGAACAGGGGCAACTGTTGCACCCCAAAATTTGCCCTCTCATGTTTTCCAAAGTCTTCCCCCTGCATGATTAATCACAAACCCTTTCCTAAGGAAAAGGAAAATTTTTGAGTGGTGCTTTAAGTACATTTCGATTGGCATTCTGAAAGACCCTTCGATTGGCATTCTGAAGGATCATTTCGATTGGAATTCTGAAGGAGCACTTCGATTGGAATTCTGAAAGACCCTTCGATTGGCATTCTGAAGGAGCATTTCGATTGGCATTCTGAAGGAGCAATTCGATTGGCATTCTGAAAGACCCTTCGATTGGAATTCTAAAGGAGCCTTTCGATTGGCATTATGTCAAGGCTTTCGATTGGCATTCTGAAAGACCCTTCGATTGGTATTCTGAAGGAGCCTTTTGATTGGCATTATGGACAAGTACTTCGATTGGCATTATAACAGCGTCCTTCAATTGGAATTCCAAAAAGGTCCATTCGAAGAAGCATTCAAAGGGTCCATTCGAAGAAGCTTTCAAAAAGCATTTGAAGGAGGCCATCAGCCCATTCGAAAGGGACCATTCGAAGGAGGTCATCAAGAGGGCACTCAAGTCAAAAGCGTTCAGGTTCATTCAAGAGACACAAATGTTGCAAAAGAGGAAAACTTTTAATGTGTCCGTTTCTTGTCTCATGGCATTTAATGGCCTGTTTAATGGTTGTCTCGTGCCATTACTGCACTCTCACACCCCTATAAATACAGAGGCCAACATACATACCCAAACACACGAAAATCAGACGAAAATCACACACGAAAATTATACATACAAAACTCAACAGGAGAACAAAAAGCATTGGAGTTACGCTGCCAAAAGTCATCAGCACTTCCAGGAAGCCATACCCAATCCTTGCACAAGCCAAAGCTGCCACCCAGCGAACACCTCCACGCCCAGAAATCCCAGATCGAAGGTATTCACCCAGCCAGTACCCAAATCGAAGTTTCAATCTACTGGTAAGAGAGGGTAAATTATCCAACCTTGTTTTTGCATAACACATCATTACTTGTTGTTACCTTTGATTTGCCATCATAGACAGGATCAAAGGGCCTGGGTTTGGAACCCAGGTCATGTTTTTCGTGTGCTAACATTTGCTGCAGATTTAGCCTGAAGAGATCCCAACAAGTGCAAGATCGAAGGGCCTGGGGTTCAATACCCAGGCCCTGCATTTTATTTCGCTCACATACTTTTTCAGGTATAACAGCCCAGATCGAAGGAGACACCTTCTCTGGATCGAACCCCTTAGCATGCTGGATCGAAGGAGGCATCTCATTCCTGGATCGAAATCCATGACCTCCATGATCAAAAGACAATCCTCTTCCCTGGATCGAAGGCTGCTCACGCCTTACTGTCTGGCCCAATCGAAAGGACCAGGACCCTCCCTGGGTCGAAACTCTTTTTTCTTGGATCGAAGGATCCCTCCTGCGCTTTATTTTTTTGTTTTTTTCATAGACTTCTTTTTATCTTTTAATTAACATTAAAATCAAAAAACCATAAAAACATTAGGATAGTTCTTTTTCTATTAAATTATCTTTGTAAATTAACCTTTAATTATCTTAACATTTTTCCAAAAACTAAAATTAAATAGATTTAGATTATTTTCCCAAAATAAACTAAAACAACAAAAAGATTTCTTTCTTAGGATTTTTTAGAGTTTATTTTCAGATTCGTGCGCGTTTATTTTATTGTAATTGCCTACTGGGATGTAATAGCTTAACTAAGACCCTTTACTGCTTTTATTTCCCCAATTTTTGGACATGTAAATAATCCCCCTCCCCGAAAGCCTTGTAATAGCGTAGGATTTACAATTCCCGCACTTTAAATTCCTGTACATATATTAATTGCTTAGATGTATGCTAACTAGGATTGTATGACAAGATTAACTCTTAACTTAAAATCAACAGTAGCTCACCATGACATGCAAGAATAATATAACTGAAAATTGACACACTTGCAGATGCCACTCTTAGGGTACACCTCACTTGGTTGCCTCAAACGTGGTCATTAAGTATGAGATGTTTTAGAGGTCGTCCTTCTGTCCAAAGATCAAAGTTGCCTCGAAATGGTTGCCTCGGAAAAATGATCTAATACATTAGGATTACCGCCAAGGCATCCTAACGTTGCTTTAGTGACCACACGTCCCTAAAATTGAATTGACCCGAAAACTCCAACGACGGTGCTACCTACTCCTCAATAGTGGGATAGCACTGTCTAAAGGACACTTGCATAGTTTAATTCCTTTTTGAGTAGGTAGGGGTTCTTATGTACTTGCTCCTTTTAAAACAAAACAAAAAACTTTTCGCACTTACACTTTTTTCAAAAACAAAACTCTTTTCAAAACCCACAATCACAAAGAAAAGCAAACCTTTTGAAAACATAGTGAGCAAGTACCTAAGAGCCCGTGGATAACCACGGATAGAAAGGGTGCTAACACCTTCCCTTTCTATAATCTACCTCCCGAACCCGAGAAACAATCTCGAAAAGGAATTTTTCTGTGCTTTTGTCCTTTCCTTGTTGGATAAAATAAAAGACGGTGGCGACTCTTGCTTACCGTGACACTTTGCGAAAACAAACGCAAACGCGAACCAGCATTCAAAAAACAGTCAATTCTCGTTCCCACCGATCACATGGATCATCTTTAAATGTCTTGCAAAAGAAAGCCCTGGATAGACTGGATTGTGAGGGGCTGACTTTAAAACCCACAACATCATTGTGAGAGCATTTGACGGCTCTAAAAGGATGGTCCATGGGGAGGTGAACATCCCGATCAAAGTGGGTACCCAGACGTTCAATTCCATATTTTATGTGATGAACATCCGTCCTTCTTACTCTTGCCTATTGGACATCCATGGATTCACAATGCCGGTGCAGTCACCTCGACTTTGCATCAGATGCTGAAGTACCCCGTCCAAGGGAAGATCATAATTGCCCATGGTGAAGAGGAATACATGATTAGTCATCTGAACTCTTTCCGATATGTGGAGTTAGACGGCGAATTCATTGAAACCCCTTTCCAACATTTTGAAGAAGTCTCTCAAGAAATAGCGGCGACTAAGGTGGTATCCTCAACTCCTGAGATCACAAGACCTGTACCTCAGATGTCTTCTCTAAAGGATGCAAATGCAGTAGTGGAAGAAGGCGGATCCACCATCTGGGGGCAGCTTCCAGACTTTCCTTTCAAATCAGACAAGTTTGGCCTGGGATTTACTTCGACTGCTCAGAAGGCCGTGCGCCGCACCCGTGCCAGAGGGCCACCTGTGAAGATCAGCCACCAAGGGGTTAATGCACTAGAGGACATTGAAGAAGATGGCAGCTTGGAAGACTGGATTTTTCCTACTGTTGGCGGAGGACTGTGCAATTGGGAAGCAAAAGTCTTTGTTCCAATTACTTTCATGCCGCAGTAATTTATCTTTTCCATTTCTGTTGGATCTGTAATAATTCACAAACAATTCGTACTTTTTCAACCTTGTGTCTTACCCGAGGCACATAGGTCCATTTGTAAGGGTTCTTATTTCATTTTCATATGTCATTTTAATGAATCATGGACGCTTTTTAATATATAAACCTTTCGTGCTCATTGTCTTTCTTTTACATTTTGTTATTTTAAGATGGCTATGCCCTTACACACACCCATACTCACAAATGCAGGTACCCTTCCACTCCGGAACCCATGGGTAACGATAATGCTATAGCCTTCAGTGACTCTGAAGATCTGATCTACCAAGCCGAATACGAAGGTGAGGAAGATTGTGAGGTACCAGGGGAATTGGCCAGACTTCTACAACAAGAGGAAAGAGCAATTCTGCCTCATGAGGAGTTGTTGGATACAGTCAACTTGGGCACTGAGGAAGACAAGAAGGAAATTAGAGTGGGTGCCAACCTAGAGCCGAGTGTCAAAGAGCACTTAACTCAGTTGTTACATGATTACGTTGAGATCTTTGCCTGGTCATACGAAGACATGCCGGGACTTGATACAGACATTATGGTACACCGTTTACCCACAAGAGAAGACTGTCCACCAGTTAAGCAAAAAGTCTGCCACATGAGACCTGACATGTCAGAGAAGATCAAAGCAGAAGTTGTGAAGCAGTTCAATGCTGGATTTCTTGCTGTTACTTCCTATCCACAATGGGTTGCTAACATTGTTCCCGTGCCTAAAAAGGATGGCAAAGTGATAATGTGTGTGGATTATAGAGACTTAAACAGGGCCAGCCCTAAATATGATTTTCCACTTCCGCACATCGACATCCTGGTTGACAACACAGCTCAGCACAAAGTATTTTCTTTCATGGACAGATTCTCAGGCTATAACCAGATTAAAATGGCACCTGAGGACATGGAGAAAACTACTTTTGTTACACAGTGGGGTACGTTCTACTACAAAGTGATGCCATTCGGACTGAAGAATGCCGGGGAAACCTATCAACGCGCCATGGTAGCTTTATTTCATGATATGATACATCATGAGATAGAGGTCTACATAAATGACATGATAGCCCAATCAAAAACTGAAGAAGAACACCTTGATCACTTGCAAAAGTTGTTTGTCAGGTTAAAGGAGTACAAGCTAAGATTGAACCCTAACAAGTGCACATTCGGAGTCCGATCCGGTAAACTCTTGGGTTTCATTGTCAGCAACAAAGGCATCGAGGTTGATCCTGCCAAAGTCAAAGCTATACAAGAAATGCCTGCTCCGTGCACTGAAAAGGAGGTCAGAGGTTTCTTGGGACGCCTAAACTACATTGCTAGGTTCATTTCTCACCTAACATCTACTTGTGAACCAATCTTCAAGCTGTTGAAGAAAGATCAGGTAATTAGATGGAATGATGACTGTCAAATTGCTTTCGATAAAATCAAGGAGTATTTACAAGAGTCTTCTGTCTTGATGCTGTTGTACCCCAATTTTTGACCTAAGATCCCATTTTTATTTTTTGCATTTTTCAAACATAAGTCAAGGTCACTAATTATAGTCGGTTTTGACATCTTACCTTCGAGCATTGGCTATGCAGAATTTGTCAAGTATTTTAAACATTCTCAGCCTATGTATCATTAACTTCTACTCCAGCGTGGGTATTTCTCGTTCCTTTATTTTCATTTGCAGGAAACAGATCTGAATCAAGAGCATCAGGCGTCACGCCTCAATTAGGGTTCAGAATCTCTCAAGCCAGAAGTACAGTTAATCGTTGGTTCGTGAAGACTGATTCATCAGGAGAATCGTGCGTTTATTTCCGCGCCTTGTTCGACAAGTGGTCTCGAGCTTCTCTACAACTCTCTCAGAGAACAGACAAGATTTCATCATCACTGGTTCACATGTGCATCAAGATGCTTTGGAATGCAAAGAAAGATCAAGTTTGCGAGTCAATTCAAAGCACTTTGACCAAAAGTCAATACTTACACATCCAAGTTCAAACGATCGTAACTTTTCATTATTCAACATTTTTGAATGGTTACTTGTGCGTACAATTCTCTTTGACGTCATCTCTAACCCCTCTTTACCAGTCAAGGTCTGATTAGGTGCGGAGGATCATCAAAAGTTCGGATACCTAGAGGTCACTTTGATGACTGTGGCCTAATCTCAAGTAACAATTACTCGACTTTCAAGGATCGTAACTATTTCGATTTTCATCATTTCGGGATGGTTCTTTTTGCAACATGTCACAAATGATGTCGTCTACAAGATTGCTTCAAGGATCGACATCCGAATGCGTTTGGAAGGCCATGAATTTCGCTTGAACATTTTAGGCTTAGAATTGATTTTGTATTGAGATTGTTCTCCACTAAGTCAAGGGTAAAGGCAAGATGTTGAGTTTGAGGATTCATTGATTATATATTGCTATAATACAAGTTGCTTGTATTCGAGCATTAGTAATTAATGAATTAAAATTGGATTTAGATCAAGTTTCTTTATTTGTTCATCAAGATTCGATTCATGGTAAAAGGTTTGGGTGTTTTATTTGGAATACATTTCAAGGTTAAAAAAAAAACCATCCAAGGAATCCAAATTCATTCAATTTTAAATTCAAGAGATTATGAAAGACATTCAAGTCTTATTTGACTAAATGTTATTCAATAATTATTTCAAGTCCAAGCATGATTCAAGTTCGTTTTCAAATTTAAAAGATAAGGGAAAATTCTTTTGGAAATTACAAGTTAAAGGCATCGTTTGAGAGCGATTCGAAACCTCAATTTTTCATAAATACCAAGGAACATTCCAAGAATGATCATTACAATTCTAAGCGCAAGGTGTACTCATATTCATACAAGAATTATCTTAGAGCCTGATTTTTCAAGTTTCTTAATCTTTCTCATATTCTTCATGAAACAAGAGTGTAACCATATTCTCCCAAACTTGCTTCCCACAAATCAACCATGCGCTAGTTGTTGTTCTATCATATCCAAAACTTGCCAAAAAAACATGCTACTGGATGCTGCTCCAAATCCTGTCAAACCTGTCCAAAAACAAGTCAAAATTCTGCACAAATAATGCCAAAAACCTGTCCAAAAGCAGTATAAAATTTCACAAAAATAGAGGATGCAAATCCTGCATCAGAAAGGGAAAAATCAGCATATCAATTTGTCCAAGACTCACAATTTTTCCCTCCAAAAAAATTCATTCTAAAGGCGGGAAAACAAAGTAAAAGCACCTGTAAAAATTTCTAATAACTTTCCTTGAAGTGGAGGGAAGCTGGAGAACGGGACCTGCTGTAAAAAAAACAAAAAAAGACAAAACAACAAAAACTACACACTACCTCTCATCTAACCTGACTCAACTTGATAAAACCATTCACAGTAAACCCAGCATACTCCATCTCCCTTTAACATGCCAACGTTATTCCAATTCCCTCCGCCTCGGTAACCCTTCCACACATACTCATGACTTTTCCTCCCATTCTTCCAATCTTTATGCCTTGCCACCGTCATTAACATCTCCTTCTTTCTCCTTAACAACAACACTACTCCACTGTAAATCACCACCATTCAACCTTGTAAAACTCCAAACCCCACCAAAAATGAGAACCGTGTTTAATGGAGCTGCAATAGCTCTAACCTTCCTGTCCCTCCTGTTACTCTCCCCAGTTACATTATCTGAGAAATGCAACCTACAAGACAAGAAAGTTCTCCTCAGAATCAAACAAGAACTCAACAACCCTTACCTTCTAGCCTCATGGGACCCAAAAACAGATTGCTGTGATTGGTACGGTGTTGAGTGCGACATCAAATCCCACCGTAATAGCTCCATCTCATATCACCTTACAAAATCTGTTCAATCATCATCACCGCATCACCTAACTTCCATCCATTCCGCTGCTTCTCAACTCATGGCTACTTCGTCTTTTCCTTACTCCTGCATACAAAGGCCATCCACGGGTCATGGCATATGTTCTAAGGGTGTTGGAATCCTATCCTCCGGAACGTGTGACCTTTTTCATGCCACAGTTGGTGCAGATATTGCGACACGATGATGGGAAATTAGTGGAAGGTTACTTGCTTAGAGCTGCTCAAAGAAATGACATATTTGCCCATATTCTTATCTGGCATCTGCAGGGTGAGACTGTACCTGAGGCAGGGAAAGATCCAAACAGTGTGAAGAATGGCTCATTTTTAGAACTGCTGCCAGCTGTAAGGCAGCATATAATTGACGGTTTTAATCCAAAGGCACTTGATATATTTAAAAGAGAGTTTGATTTCTTCGACAAAGTTACATCAATTTCTGGTGTATTATATCCACTCCCTAAAGAAGAACGTCGAGCTGGTATCAAAAGGGAGTTGGAGAAAATTGAACTGGACGGCGAAGACCTTTATCTACCAACAGCAACTACTAAGCTTGTTACGGGCATTCAAGTAGATAGTGGCATTCCCCTACAATCAGCCGCTAACCCCAACCCTGTTCTGCGATTTCCAGCGCCTCAACCAACATCCTTCAATCTCCATTCCCTTCGCCAAAGCTCCAACTTAATCATCGAACCATCATCTGAAACCCTCCGTCTCCATCAGCGTTCATCATCACTGTTCGCGACAACATCTCAACCACTACCTCTTCATTCCGTCCCTTCTCTCCACCCTAAGTTGAAGTCAGCTTTGGAGGACATGGGAATCTCAAGTCTATTCCCAGTACAAGTTGCAGTCTGGCACAACAGTGGCAGAATACTATTACTGGTGTGGGTCAAAGGTTTAACAGTGTACATGAGTTTCAAGAGTCGTTGCGTAAATATGCCATTGCGCATCAATTTGCATTCAAGTATAAAAAGAATGATAGTCATCGCGTGACTGTTAAATGCAAAGCAGAAGGTTGCCCTTGGAGAATTCATGCATCGAGGCTGTCGAGTACTCAGTTGATATGCATAAAAAAGGATGAATTTGGAACATACTTGTGAAGGGGCTGCTGGTACAACAGGGCATCAAGCAACTAGGAATTGGGTGGCTAGTATTATAAAGGAAAAGTTGAAAGCTTGTCCAGACTACAAGCCCAAGGATATTGTCAATGACATCAAGCAGGAATATGGAATTCAACTTAACTACTTCCAGGCCGGCAAAGATGGTTCCATCAGCACACAACTTACCTTCGTTCAACACTTCAATTTTCCGTCCGGATCTTCCACACTGATTTCCATCGCATATTCCCACTGTACAGATCAACACCAGTTGGTTCAACCTCTTCTACTCCATGTCAGTCCGATTCAATCCTCCAACAACAGTGTTACTCCATCTGTTTCTCAATCATTCTCTTCTCCACCATGTCCCCTCTCCACCACAAAAATCTTCACATTCCTCACTTCTCAATCATCTAACTCTCAACTCAACCCTCTTACACACAAACCATGTCAAGCAAATGGAGAAAACTCAAGCCAGCTTTCGGATTCAACTCCTGTGTTCACATTCCCAAACAATTTGACGATTCCTCCACATCTCTCAACACCAACGCAAGATTCTCCACCGACACCTCCGTCGTTCTATGGCTCACACAACCTCTCCGCGAAAACCCCCAAATCCTCCATTCGTCAGCCCAGAACTCATGTATTCTTTACCAAGATTCATCACCAGAAAGAGGAAACTACCTGAGACCGTACCGGAGTTGAAGTCTTCGTCGGGATCTTCGAAGGGAGGTATACGAATTCTTCTTTATTTCGAGCTTTTCACTTACTTCTTTGTTCTATTTGGATCAGAAGTTCAGGAACATAGGGATCTTGGATTGAGATTTCTTCCATCCGTGCGTGCGGCTGCAGTAGTAGCGTGTTTCGTTTGCTTAGGATACTGCCAGTTCTTTGAAAGCTCAAACTTGATCAGCAAAAGAGTATTGTGGACAACCTTGTCTCAAATACACGCAAAAGAAGGTAAAAGGGAGATTGTAGGTTGCAAATGGTTTCAATTCACACTCACTGTATGTTTACATTATTGTATAGTTTTTATTATTTTTTTATTTCCACTTGTCACTAATTGATTGGTTGGAGATAAATGTTGAAAAATTCTTTTTATCTTATTTAGCTTTCACAAAATCATTTAGCGTTATTTGGATTTTTTTGTTTTGTTTTATCTAATTACTTTTATTTATTTAATTTAGTTTTATTAGATTCTTATTTATTGAATTAGTTAATTTTAGTTGTTAGTAAAAAAACAGAAAAAATACAAAATAGTATAGGTTTATAATTATTTTTCACCTAAAAAAAAATGTCATAAAAATTATATTAGAATTGTCTTTTCTTTTATTTTGACTAAATGTTAGTTATTTAATTTCTTTTTTTTCAATTATTCGATCTTTATATTTTGTTTACGCCATAAAAATTATATTAACTGTTTTTCTTTTATTAATTGTTAGTTGTTTAATTTCTTTTCGATTATTTAATCTTTATATTTTTTTTATTTGCGTCTACTCCAAGGGAAACGTTCTAACTTTGTTGACTTCATGTCATCAAACACATGTTATACGATTAAGCGAATATCCTCCTTCATCTTTGTTTTACTATTTTGTTAAACTTAAGATAATTTTCCCAAAAGACTCCATTTTCAAACTCATACCTTTTAAGTCAAAACTTCGACACTAGGTCGTCGCATCTTCAAAATCTCGTCCATACCCATTTTTTTTAGCCAAACGAACCATTTTAATCAAACAAACAATTTGTAACCAAAAAACAGATATTTCAAAAGGTTCCTGCGGAGTACCGCAGATGCATTGGATGCTAATACCTTCCCATTGTATAACCAACCCCCGAACTCTCGATCTCTTTTCAAAACGCATTGTATTTTTTATTACTTTTAAGTATTATTTTACATTGCATATTTTAGGGTTTTATTTCGCTCTTTTCCCTTTTCCCTTGGAAACAATAAAGCGCGGTGGCGACTCTTGCTTTTGCGAGTTGAGTTAATTAATAGCTCGATCTCCGATTTTCACCGCTACAGAATTGGCGACTCTGCTGGGGAAAGATTGACCTCTTGCTGGTCCATCCCTAAGTGAGTTAAGCCTAATTTGTTTTATCTGTTTTATCATTATTTGATTGTTTGATTATATGTATATATTATGATTATTTGGGTGTTGATAATATTTACAAAGGACAAGTCCTATACCCGGACTAAGTTACACTTAGGAATAGGACGGGCGGTATAGTCATGTTAACTTTGAGGGAGTAATCCCGAAGAAGGAGGCATGAGATCCCCCACTCAGTGGAAGGCCCTTTTGAATGTAATATTTGTTTACCGAGTAATCGGGAAGACATTATTATTTTCGACCTGGGAGCCAGAGAAGCTGGGAACCGTAGAACCCTAACCCATCTTGGCCTTTTAGGTGTAGCGCGGAGATTATAACGGAGTAATCCGGAAGTAATTGTTACGCGATGCTACGCTCGGATGAGTTTCTCTTGAGAATATTGCTGATTATTGAGTAATCAAGACGTTGGTAATATCCGAAGGAGGAATGTAGACTCCGGGAACTCTTAGAACCTTGTTCTACAGGTGTGATTAAACCGTTAGTACATACCTTGGGGGTGTTCCTTACCTTGACTCCATGCTCGTGACGTTGAACCTTTCGACTTTATTTGTGACCTTGCTTGTGGTTTTTGCATAGCCATGCATTCATGCATCCATAAAACCTTTTTCACTTGACTTTGAAGGAATTTGGAGGTCTTTCTTTGTAAACATCACAAGTTTCGTCAAGCTCAATGGATCTTGGGTGTTGATAGGGCGAAAACCCTAATCCACCAAAATGGATGATTGATCTTGATGATAACTTGATCAATGTTTGGAGCCAGTTCAAAATTCATCTTCTATCTTCATACTTTGATGTTTCCAACTTAATATCTTGAGTTCCTTGAAAGTCAGATAAAAACTCTCTTTTGCATATCATACATCATTCTACATTTTTTGTTTCACTTTCAAAGGTCTTTTTCCGAGTCTTATTTTTCCTTTGGTCTCACCAGTACAACACTCGCGCTAAGAGAACAATGGAGAATATCAAGCAAGAGGTTTCTGAACTCCGTAGAGAGATGACTAATTTGAAAGCTAGTATGGAGCACTTAACTGGTTTGGTTGAAATTCTGGTTGCCGCCCAAGTCAATCCTTCTAGGAGGGAGGAAGCGATGATAAAAGTATTCACTGAAACTCTAAAATCATTCTCTCATGAGAAGGTGATGGTTAATGCACCTAATGACTTTCTTGACAAGGTGAATGTGGGAGTGGGTCTAGAAGAAGATGTCTGAAAGGGATGTTTATATGAAGATGGTAGCTCAGCTAATGGTGTGAAGAAGTTTGATAATGACTTTTCCAAAAAAAGAGAACCAGAGGTAGAAATAATCATCATCAGAATCATCATGTTTCTCCTATTCATCAACAGAATCAGCAAGTTCCTAATCAGAGGAAAACCCAGTTTGATCCAATTCCAATTACCTATACAGAGTTGTTCCCTATCTTGATGCAGAGGAATTTGGTTCAGACCCGACCTCCACCGAAGGTTCCTGAGAAGATACATTGGTACTACAAAGCTGATTTGGCTTGTACCTTTTCATCAAGGTGCTCCTGGGCATGATTTAGAGGGTTGCTTTGCTTTGAAGATTGAAGTTCAGAAGTTGGTCAAAAGTGGTATCTTGTCATTCAAGGACGTTGGTTTTGAGGTTCAAATCAAGCATGTGCCAAAGAGTAAACACGATTGATGGTCACTTTGATTTTTGAAGGATGTTTTCGGTAATTCAAGTCCAGATGGAAAGCCTTCCCAGATTATTAACTTATTTCTGCTTTTTGTAACTTTTCTTGTTTATCAAAACATTGTTTGCATGAAAGAACTTGTTTGCATCTGAATGATTATCTTAATACAATGAATATGTTTGTCTTGAAGAAATTCATTCGTTTCACTCATATTTGTTTTCAAATTTTAAATTTATTTTTGCATTATGATACCAACTTGTTGCCCATTCTCTTGCCTAGGCAGAGATTGAAGGGAGGATGATGATCTAAAGAACACAAAATCTCTGGTTACATGCTTTTGGATAAAATCTTGCTGATGATGTACAGGCATTGTTTCAAATCCCTAAACACCGGAGATATAAGGAAGATAATCCCTTGCTAACCCCTTTTGAGCCTTGAAGTAGAAGTTTCTTTTCTATACGAAAAAACCTTGAATTTTAACCTGGGGCAGGGTAGTTTTTAGTTAATCTGACTGAGTGTTCGAAATTCATAAGGAAGATGTTTTTTGAAGAGAAACTACGAGGGCTATCTTTCATGTATAATGAAGCCAGAAGATGTGGAATCACAATGTTATCCCTCATTCATCAAGAAACGAGGCAATCACAATCCTCTCAACAAGCAAAGACAAGCTAATGTCACACATTTTGTTCAAAAAGTCAAAAATCGAGAAAAAAAAAAAAGAAAAAGCCTGCTAAGTCAAAAAACATGAAAACGTGTGACTTAGGCAAAATTAAGGCATCCCGCTGGACTATCAATTCAAAAGAATTAGTTCAGGCAAAAGTTAGGGAAAATAAAAATTGCAAAGAAAAGGACTGCAAAGAAAAGTCCTCAACAAATAACAAATTGGTGACTACAAACACGAAGACATGAGGGCGGTTTCTACTCCGAAAGCCTCGTCGTTTCCTTGACCGTCACAAAATCCTTTTGAGAGATGAACACTCATGTTGAATTAACTGAATATAGGGTTGGAGAACATCATGAAGGGGGTGGGCACCAAATATTTTGAGCCTTAAAATCTTTTTTCTAAAACCGTGAACCAGGCCACATTACAACCTTCAAAAGTCCTAATTGAAGCAAGATTATTTTGAAAGCATACTTCAATGAGATAGTGTTCCTGACTCCCATAAATGTTCTAAATAGTTATGATGGTATCATATGTTTTTCCTATACAAAAATAAATGGTGCTCTAACTCGCAAAAATTTGTGCGATATCTTTTCAAAATCTTCAAGACTTACATAACTGTTGCATTAGAATTTTCATTCTCATAATAAAATTTTCCAACTGCAAAACATTTGTTTGATATCAAGGAAACTCACATATAAGCACCAGTGATGAGTTTTATTCTTTTAAGGCCTGAAACTATGTTGAGTAATTGGCGGATCACGTCAAGAAAAAATCATATCCAGGGGCATGTCACCTGAAGACCTTAAGCACGGACATGTTGCTTCTCCCAGCTAATGCTTTCCCAACTTGTTTACTCTTTTGGGGCAAATTTTGAAGACTTTGTTGTGCCAACTACAGTCAATCCGGGGCAATCACGTCGAGATTTGATGAATTCCTCTAAGAGTTTGAAGACACCAGAGCATGGTGAATGCCAGGTCTTTTGTAAAATCCTCTTGAGACGATTTCTCCTCATCAACCAGATAGCTTGGGGCATGTTAGAAGTGAAGCTATTCGCGAGAATTGTCGTGCATCTCGCAGCTTATCAGCAGTAAACTTGGGGCATCCAAAATTAATCCCAGGGGCAATCCAGATTTGTCAAGATATGTTTTCAGAGGGTGGTGTTCCCAATATCTCCAGCTAAGCAAGACTTCTTTCCAGCTGAAACTTTGTTTGTGTCGTTATCCTTTCTATGGATTGTTTGCAATAGAAGACTAGACTTTGAGTTTTCTACCTGAAAATATCTTCCTCTCCAAAGAGATTTAAGCCTTGTAAAAGGACCTTGCTCCAATGATGGCCTGTGTTTTATCTCCAGTAATGTTCCCATCCTGTTGAGATTAGCCGAGTGTCGAGCTGTACTATAACGTCTTATCATCTTCAGTCTATCTCCCCTGTCTGTTTTGTCAGCACATACACGGCATTCATTTATTCATTCACACTGGCATCATGCACGCACAGTTGTATTTGTTGATGTCATTGAGTTCGTACACCTTTGGTTATGTCTATTTCAAATAACATATTTGATCTTTCTAAATAGAGTGTCAACTTAAGCATAAAGTGTGCCTTTTTTCTAATTCCCCACTGAGTTAAATCTCGTGGAAGAATCTTGCTTTAGCTTTCCTTTTCCATCTCTGGATAGGATAAATCCCCATTTGAGTTGTTTCCTCATTGGGTGGAGTCTTGTTTGACTATTTTCTCTCCAATTTATTCCTGGATTGAGCTTTGTCTCTTGTGAACGATACCCTGTGGATCTCTCTAGGCTGTGAAACCTAGACGGAGAGTGCATTTATTTTGCAACGTAAATACTTGGTCTCCTCAAGAAGGATTTATTCATGGTTCCTCATTGAAGATGAACTTTATTCCCCAGCAGTGTTATCATAACATTCTTATGGAATATCGACATGACAACAAGCGACTGACTCTTTACTTGAGCAGTTTGATTATTTCTGATTTCTCTACGACAAACGGCGGCCTCTTCATGAGCAGTTTGTCCATCCTCGATGAAATTATTGATTCTCACCTCCAGCAATATCTTCATGATATTTTATGGGTATCTTTTTGAGAAATAGCAAGCGGCAGTCTCTTCATGAGACAACTTGTGTGTTATTGATACCTTGAAAAGACAACAAGCGGCAGTTTCTTCATGAGACAACTTGTGTGTTATTGGTAATTTTGAAAAGAAAGCAACAAGCGGCGGTCTCTTCATGAGCAACTTGTGTGTTATTGGTAATTTTGAAAAGAAACAGCAAGCGGCAGTCTCTTCATGGACAACTTGTATGTTATCAACACCTTTTGAAAACAGCAAGTGGCGGTCTCTTCATGAGCAACTTGTGTGTTATTGATACCTTGAAAAGACAACAAGCGGCAGTTTCTTCATGAGACAACTTGTGTGTTATTGATACCTTGAAAAGACAACAAGCGGCAGTTTCTTCATGAGACAACTTGTGTGTTATTGATACCTTGAAAAAACAGCAAGCGGCAGCCTCTTCATGAGCAACTTGTATGTTATTGTCACCTCTGAAAACAACAAGCGGCGGTCTCTTCATGAGCAACTTGTATGTTATTGTCACCTTTGAAAACAGCAAGCGGCGGTCTCTTCATGAGCAACTTGTGTGTTATTGTTACCTTTGAAAACAGCAAGCGGCGGTCTCTTCATGAGCAACTTGTGTGTTATTGTTATCTTTGAAAAACAGCAAGCGGCGGTCTCTTCGTGAGCAACTTGTATGTTATTGACACCTTTGAAAGATAGCAAGTGGCGGCCTCATTATTTGAGCAGCTTGGGTATCCCCAACAATAATGTCTACTCAGCAAATGGCATCCCTTTCGGAAAAGTCCCATGGGGAAGTTTGTTATTTTATCCTTTTCAAGCGATATCTTGGTTAGAGCAGAAATGTGTTACCGTTCTTGGTAAAATTCAGAAATCAGAGATGTTTATCTCCGGCCACAGTGCTGATGACAATCATGTTCCAGTCTCAATACTGATGTCCATCATTTCCTTTTCCAGTCTCAACACTGATGTAAATCGTTCATTTCTTCCCTCAAAGTTATTCTTTAGTAAGAGCCTCTCATTTGAAGTCTATGACTTTGTTTCCCCAGTGGAGTTACAACCTCTTCCTCTCTGGGATTACTGTATAATGTGCTTGGTTTCTCCAGCATAGTCTGTCTCATATGGCGTCATTCCCCATAAAATTTAGAGCATTACATTCATATCATATCATGAACATAATCGCGGTATCTTAAGGCCAAAAATTGTGTATTCTATATTTAAGTCCCTTCAATCTCGTCGAAATGAAGATCTCAATCTTCATATCTCCAGATAGAAGAAACTTAAATAGGGGCAGCTGTTGTACCCCAATTTTTGACCTAAGATCCCATTTTTATTTTTTGCATTTTTCAAACATAAGTCAAGGTCACTAATTATAGTCGGTTTTGACATCTTACCTTCGAGCATTGGCTATGCAGAATTTGTCAAGTATTTTAAACATTCTCAGCCTATGTATCATTAACTTCTACTCCAGCGTGGGTATTTCTCGTTCCTTTATTTTCATTTGCAGGAAACAGATCTGAATCAAGAGCATCAGGCGTCACGCCTCAATTAGGGTTCAGAATCTCTCAAGCCAGAAGTACAGTTAATCGTTGGTTCGTGAAGACTGATTCATCAGGAGAATCGTGCGTTTATTTCCGCGCCTTGTTCGACAAGTGGTCTCGAGCTTCTCTACAACTCTCTCAGAGAACAGACAAGATTTCATCATCACTGGTTCACATGTGCATCAAGATGCTTTGGAATGCAAAGAAAGATCAAGTTTGCGAGTCAATTCAAAGCACTTTGACCAAAAGTCAATACTTACACATCCAAGTTCAAACGATCGTAACTTTTCATTATTCAACATTTTTGAATGGTTACTTGTGCGTACAATTCTCTTTGACGTCATCTCTAACCCCTCTTTACCAGTCAAGGTCTGATTAGGTGCGGAGGATCATCAAAAGTTCGGATACCTAGAGGTCACTTTGATGACTGTGGCCTAATCTCAAGTAACAATTACTCGACTTTCAAGGATCGTAACTATTTCGATTTTCATCATTTCGGGATGGTTCTTTTTGCAACATGTCACAAATGATGTCGTCTACAAGATTGCTTCAAGGATCGACATCCGAATGCGTTTGGAAGGCCATGAATTTCGCTTGAACATTTTAGGCTTAGAATTGATTTTGTATTGAGATTGTTCTCCACTAAGTCAAGGGTAAAGGCAAGATGTTGAGTTTGAGGATTCATTGATTATATATTGCTATAATACAAGTTGCTTGTATTCGAGCATTAGTAATTAATGAATTAAAATTGGATTTAGATCAAGTTTCTTTATTTGTTCATCAAGATTCGGTTCATGGTAAAAGGTTTGGGTGTTTTATTTGGAATACATTTCAAGGTTAAAAAAAAAACCATCCAAGGAATCCAAATTCATTCAATTTTAAATTCAAGAGATTATGAAAGACATTCAAGTCTTATTTGACTAAATGTTATTCAATAATTATTTCAAGTCCAAGCATGATTCAAGTTCGTTTTCAAATTTAAAAGATAAGGGAAAATTCTTTTGGAAATTACAAGTTAAAGGCATCGTTTGAGAGCGATTCGAAACCTCAATTTTTCATAAATACCAAGGAACATTCCAAGAATGATCATTACAATTCTAAGCGCAAGGTGTACTCATATTCATACAAGAATTATCTTAGAGCCTGATTTTTCAAGTTTCTTAATCTTTCTCATATTCTTCATGAAACAAGAGTGTAACCATATTCTCCCAAACTTGCTTCCCACAAATCAACCATGCGCTAGTTGTTGTTCTATCATATCCAAAACTTGCCAAAAAAACATGCTACTGGATGCTGCTCCAAATCCTGTCAAACCTGTCCAAAAACAAGTCAAAATTCTGCACAAATAATGCCAAAAACCTGTCCAAAAGCAGTATAAAATTTCACAAAAATAGAGGATGCAAATCCTGCATCAGAAAGGGAAAAATCAGCATATCAATTTGTCCAAGACTCACAATTTTTCCCTCCAAAAAAATTCATTCTAAAGGCGGGAAAACAAAGTAAAAGCACCTGTAAAAATTTCTAATAACTTTCCTTGAAGTGGAGGGAAGCTGGAGAACGGGACCTGCTGTAAAAAAAACAAAAAAAGACAAAACAACAAAAACTACACACTACCTCTCATCTAACCTGACTCAACTTGATAAAACCATTCACAGTAAACCCAGCATACTCCATCTCCCTTTAACATGCCAACGTTATTCCAATTCCCTCCGCCTCGGTAACCCTTCCACACATACTCATGACTTTTCCTCCCATTCTTCCAATCTTTATGCCTTGCCACCGTCATTAACATCTCCTTCTTTCTCCTTAACAACAACACTACTCCACTGTAAATCACCACCATTCAACCTTGTAAAACTCCAAACCCCACCAAAAATGAGAACCGTGTTTAATGGAGCTGCAATAGCTCTAACCTTCCTGTCCCTCCTGTTACTCTCCCCAGTTACATTATCTGAGAAATGCAACCTACAAGACAAGAAAGTTCTCCTCAGAATCAAACAAGAACTCAACAACCCTTACCTTCTAGCCTCATGGGACCCAAAAACAGATTGCTGTGATTGGTACGGTGTTGAGTGCGACATCAAATCCCACCGTAATAGCTCCATCTCATATCACCTTACAAAATCTGTTCAATCATCATCACCGCATCACCTAACTTCCATCCATTCCGCTGCTTCTCAACTCATGGCTACTTCGTCTTTTCCTTACTCCTGCATACAAAGGCCATCCACGGGTCATGGCATATGTTCTAAGGGTGTTGGAATCCTATCCTCCGGAACGTGTGACCTTTTTCATGCCACAGTTGGTGCAGATATTGCGACACGATGATGGGAAATTAGTGGAAGGTTACTTGCTTAGAGCTGCTCAAAGAAATGACATATTTGCCCATATTCTTATCTGGCATCTGCAGGGTGAGACTGTACCTGAGGCAGGGAAAGATCCAAACAGTGTGAAGAATGGCTCATTTTTAGAACTGCTGCCAGCTGTAAGGCAGCATATAATTGACGGTTTTAATCCAAAGGCACTTGATATATTTAAAAGAGAGTTTGATTTCTTCGACAAAGTTACATCAATTTCTGGTGTATTATATCCACTCCCTAAAGAAGAACGTCGAGCTGGTATCAAAAGGGAGTTGGAGAAAATTGAACTGGACGGCGAAGACCTTTATCTACCAACAGCAACTACTAAGCTTGTTACGGGCATTCAAGTAGATAGTGGCATTCCCCTACAATCAGCCGCTAACCCCAACCCTGTTCTGCGATTTCCAGCGCCTCAACCAACATCCTTCAATCTCCATTCCCTTCGCCAAAGCTCCAACTTAATCATCGAACCATCATCTGAAACCCTCCGTCTCCATCAGCGTTCATCATCACTGTTCGCGACAACATCTCAACCACTACCTCTTCATTCCGTCCCTTCTCTCCACCCTAAGTTGAAGTCAGCTTTGGAGGACATGGGAATCTCAAGTCTATTCCCAGTACAAGTTGCAGTCTGGCACAACAGTGGCAGAATACTATTACTGGTGTGGGTCAAAGGTTTAACAGTGTACATGAGTTTCAAGAGTCGTTGCGTAAATATGCCATTGCGCATCAATTTGCATTCAAGTATAAAAAGAATGATAGTCATCGCGTGACTGTTAAATGCAAAGCAGAAGGTTGCCCTTGGAGAATTCATGCATCGAGGCTGTCGAGTACTCAGTTGATATGCATAAAAAAGGATGAATTTGGAACATACTTGTGAAGGGGCTGCTGGTACAACAGGGCATCAAGCAACTAGGAATTGGGTGGCTAGTATTATAAAGGAAAAGTTGAAAGCTTGTCCAGACTACAAGCCCAAGGATATTGTCAATGACATCAAGCAGGAATATGGAATTCAACTTAACTACTTCCAGGCCGGCAAAGATGGTTCCATCAGCACACAACTTACCTTCGTTCAACACTTCAATTTTCCGTCCGGATCTTCCACACTGATTTCCATCGCATATTCCCACTGTACAGATCAACACCAGTTGGTTCAACCTCTTCTACTCCATGTCAGTCCGATTCAATCCTCCAACAACAGTGTTACTCCATCTGTTTCTCAATCATTCTCTTCTCCACCATGTCCCCTCTCCACCACAAAAATCTTCACATTCCTCACTTCTCAATCATCTAACTCTCAACTCAACCCTCTTACACACAAACCATGTCAAGCAAATGGAGAAAACTCAAGCCAGCTTTCGGATTCAACTCCTGTGTTCACATTCCCAAACAATTTGACGATTCCTCCACATCTCTCAACACCAACGCAAGATTCTCCACCGACACCTCCGTCGTTCTATGGCTCACACAACCTCTCCGCGAAAACCCCCAAATCCTCCATTCGTCAGCCCAGAACTCATGTATTCTTTACCAAGATTCATCACCAGAAAGAGGAAACTACCTGAGACCGTACCGGAGTTGAAGTCTTCGTCGGGATCTTCGAAGGGAGGTATACGAATTCTTCTTTATTTCGAGCTTTTCACTTACTTCTTTGTTCTGTTTGGATCAGAAGTTCAGGAACATAGGGATCTTGGATTGAGATTTCTTCCATCCGTGCGTGCGGCTGCAGTAGTAGCGTGTTTCGTTTGCTTAGGATACTGCCAGTTCTTTGAAAGCTCAAACTTGATCAGCAAAAGAGTATTGTGGACAACCTTGTCTCAAATACACGCAAAAGAAGGTAAAAGGGAGATTGTAGGTTGCAAATGGTTTCAATTCACACTCACTGTATGTTTACATTATTGTATAGTTTTTATTATTTTTTTATTTCCACTTGTCACTAATTGATTGGTTGGAGATAAATGTTGAAAAATTCTTTTTATCTTATTTAGCTTTCACAAAATCATTTAGCGTTATTTGGATTTTTTTGTTTTGTTTTATCTAATTACTTTTATTTATTTAATTTAGTTTTATTAGATTCTTATTTATTGAATTAGTTAATTTTAGTTGTTAGTAAAAAAACAGAAAAAATACAAAATAGTATAGGTTTATAATTATTTTTCACCTAAAAAAAAATGTCATAAAAATTATATTAGAATTGTCTTTTCTTTTATTTTGACTAAATGTTAGTTATTTAATTTCTTTTTTTTCAATTATTCGATCTTTATATTTTGTTTACGCCATAAAAATTATATTAACTGTTTTTCTTTTATTAATTGTTAGTTGTTTAATTTCTTTTCGATTATTTAATCTTTATATTTTTTTTATTTGCGTCTACTCCAAGGGAAACGTTCTAACTTTGTTGACTTCATGTCATCAAACACATGTTATACGATTAAGCGAATATCCTCCTTCATCTTTGTTTTACTATTTTGTTAAACTTAAGATAATTTTCCCAAAAGACTCCATTTTCAAACTCATACCTTTTAAGTCAAAACTTCGACACTAGGTCGTCGCATCTTCAAAATCTCGTCCATACCCATTTTTTTTAGCCAAACGAACCATTTTAATCAAACAAACAATTTGTAACCAAAAAACAGATATTTCAAAAGGTTCCTGCGGAGTACCGCAGATGCATTGGATGCTAATACCTTCCCATTGTATAACCAACCCCCGAACTCTCGATCTCTTTTCAAAACGCATTGTATTTTTTATTACTTTTAAGTATTATTTTACATTGCATATTTTAGGGTTTTATTTCGCTCTTTTCCCTTTTCCCTTGGAAACAATAAAGCGCGGTGGCGACTCTTGCTTTTGCGAGTTGAGTTAATTAATAGCTCGATCTCCGATTTTCACCGCTACAGATGCCGCCCGTCGAAGGAAGATCGCTGATCATGTATCTGACAGTCTTGGAGAACTCAATGGGGTGCGTATTGGGGCAGCATGACGAGTTTGGCCGAAAAGAGCATGTCATTTATTACCTTAGAAAAAAGTTTACCGACTGTGAAACCAGATATTCACTGCTCGAGAAAACTTGTTGTGCTTTGGTATGGGCAGCTCGCCGGCTAAGGCAATATATGTTGACTCATACCACTCTACTGATATCTAAGATGGATCCGATAAAATACATCTTCGAGAAGCCTGCTTTGTCTGGAAGGATAGCTAGATGGTAGATGATCCTAACAGAGTATGATATACAGTACATGACCCAAAAAGCTATAAAGGGGAGTGTGCTAGCTGATCACCTGGCTCATCAAGCCGTAGAAGATTATCAATCCATGAAGTTTGACTTCCCTGATGAAGACATCATGACATTGGACAACATTGAAGATTTCAGACCATATGACGAACCTGAACAAGGATCCCGTTGGACCCTGTACTTTGATGGGGCCTCCAATGCACTTGGTAACGGTATCCGCACTGTGCTCATATCTCCAGAAGGTTGCCATACTCCTTTTACAGCCAGACTTTGCTTCAACTGTACGAACAACATGGCAGAGTATGAAGCATGCATCTTTGGACTCAAGGCTGCCATAGACTTGGGAATCAAATCTTTAGTTGTATTTGGGGATCCAGCTTTGGTCATCAGTCAGATCAAAGGAGAATGAGACACTAAGTATCCAAACCCCATCCCTTACAAAGAACATGTTTTGACATTGTTACCACATTTCGAGCATATCACCTTCGAGTACTTCCCGCGAGAAGAAAATCAGCTAGCAGATGCTCTAGCTACAATGTCATCCATATTTAAACTTAATTGGGATAATGAGGCTCCCCAGATCACCATTGAACGGATGGACGAACCTGCACACTGTCACGAGATTAATACCGAAGAAGTAGTGGACCAGCCTTGGTTCCATGAAGTCAAAAGGTATCTCGAGACTCAAGAATACCCTTAAGGAGCTTCAGTCAATGACAAAAAGTTCTTAGGAGATTCTCAGCTAAATTCTTCCTGAGTAATGGCATCCTGTACAAACGCAATCATGATTCTATTCTGCTCCGTTGTGTGGACAAGATTGAAGCTGAAAGGATTATGGCTGAATTGCATGAAGGTACCTTTGGCACTCACTCTAGCGGGCATACGATGGCAAAGAAGATTCTATGGGCAGGCTATAACTGGTCTACCATGGAAGCAGATTGCTATAAATGTCAGATCTATGTAGACAAGGTGCACGTGCCCCCAGTTCCTCTAAATGTCTTAACAGCTCCTTGGCCATTCGCTATGTGGGGAGTCAACATGATTGGAGAGATCAAGCCTACAGCCTCCAATGAACACCGCTTTATTCTAGTGGGCATTGATTATTTCACAAAGTGGGTCGAAGCAGCTTCCTTTGCATTCGTTACTAAGAATGTTGTTTCCCGCTTCATCAAGCAGAATCTTATTTGCCGGTACGGTATCCCCGAAAGGATCATTACTGACAACGGTACAAACCTTAACAATACTATGATCACCGCCCTGTGCAAGCAGTTCAAGATTCAACATCACAATTTATCTCCCTATCGGCCAAAGACGAATGGTGCAGTTGAAGATGCGAACAAAAACATCAAAAAGATCATACAAAAGATGACAGTCACCTACAAGGACTGACATGAGATGCTACCGTTTGCTCTCCATGGGTACCGTACCACGGCTCGCACATCAACTGGGGCAACACCCTATTCTTTAGTTTATGGCATGGAGGCTATTTTAACTATTGAGGTTCAGATCCCCTCTTTAAGAATCATGAAGGATGCAGGTTTGAGTGAAGACGATTGGATTCAAACCCGACTTGATCAATTGAACTTAATTGATGAAAAGAGACTTACTGCTGTTTACCATGGTCAGACGTATCAAAAGCGGATGATCAAGGCTTTCAACAAGAAAGTCAGACGTCAAGTGTATCAAGTTGGGGATCTAGTGATCAAGCGCATCATTTTGCCACAAAGTGATCCCAGGGGCAAATGGACTCCTACCTACGAAGGACCATTTATAATTAAGAACACCTTTTCTGGTGGGGCAATGATCTTAACCACCATGAGCGGCGACGACCTGCCGCACCCTGCAAACGCAGACATAGTCAAAAGATACTACGCATGAATGACCCGCTAGGTTGACACACCTAGGCAAAACAAGGGCATCCTGGCGAACCAAAAAGGTTCGGGCAAAAATTAGGGATAAAATTAAAAAAATATGTACACCCGGCATGTTGGAAACCCGAAAGGGCGACTTGGGCAAAAAAGGGTTTCCCGGTGGATCAAAAACCCGAAAGGGCGGTCCAGGCAAAAGTTAGGGAATTAAAGCGTATGACTATGTCTCATCGGATCACTTTAAGGACAATCTCTTCATTGATAAACCTGGAGCTTCTGATCAATCCAATCATCTTCGAGCGAAACAACGAATGGACAAGATATTCGGAGATACGAAGGCTATAGCAGAATGGGAACCCCATGGGATTTTTTACACATAGCTATCTTTTCTTTGTATAAATTTTCCTTACTTTTATAGCACCATCCTCTTACTAGGATGTCTGTCTCCTTTCTACAAAACACTTATTCAAAGTAAATACAAATATATCTCTTCAAAGTACAGAAAACCATTTGTCTTTTTACACTTGTGTTTTATTTGCAAAAACGTCCAATGATTCATTAATGAACATATGCATTTGAACATAATTATTGTTTACAAATAAACAGGATGAAAAAGAACAATTACTGACAGGTTGAAAGAATAGGAAAATGTATTTAGGCTATTCCAGGGGCAATCCCTACAGTACATCATCTAGATCCCCAGCGGAACTAAAAATTTCAAACCCTTAATCCCCATCAGAGTTAAAACTTCAAACTCCCAATCCCCAGCGGAGCCAAAACTTGGAACCACAGATCCCCAGTGGAGCTGAAACCTTCATTCCCCAGCGGAGTCAAAATTTCCAACTATCAATCCCCAGCAGAAACCATTCGGTTTCTCTAGATTCCTCAGCAAATTGTCTTGAAGTCTGAGAATCAACCAGATAACAGTTAACTTTTGTCTCTCCCTAACCTAGGATAATTCCCCAATAGAGTGGAAGATAATCCAAAATCCTGGACCTACTCCCCGACAGTAAGCTTTCTTCCCCACAGAGTTTTTATTGCTCCCCAGTGAAGTCTCCAGAATGAAGATTCTCACTCTTAATTCCTCGCAGAAGTCATCAGAGTTTTCTCTATTTCCCAACAGAACAAGGATTCCCACTGTGTAATCCCCGGTAGAAGTCATTGAAATTATCTGGATTCCCCAAGCAGATTACTCAGGCAGTACTTGACATTTCCCTCACAACGGATTTCTTGTCAATACTCCAACTTCAAGACTTGAAGAATTCCTATATCCCCAAGAAAGTCATCAAGGATTTTTAATCCCCAACAGTCGCCAAGGATTTCTCATCCTCAGCAATCAAGGATTTATTTTCCTTAGCAAAACAACTAATCAGCTTACATGCGCATACATTACATTCATATATCATAAACATTGATAAGGCACATATATTGTATCATACATTTCATGCAACATAACTTTGTATTTCAGCTAACATTTTACCCTTTTCAGGATAATATTAACAGTGACCATTAACAATGTTCAAAGATCTCAGGTACAGTACAGATACACTCCAGAAACGAAAGTCATTCTGTTACTTATTCAGATTTCAAGTCAAGATACAATACAGATACACTCCAGACACGGAAGTCATTCTGTTACTTATTCAGATTTCAAGTCAAGATACAGTACAGATACACTCCAGACACGGAAGTCATTCTGTTACTTATTCAGATTTCAAGTCAAGATACAGTGCAGATACGCCCTAGACAAGGATGCCATTCTGATACTCATTCAGATCTCAACAACTTTCAGATACAGTACAGATACACTCCAGACACAGAAGTCATTCTATTACTTATTCAGATTTTAAGTCAAGATACAATGCAGATACACTCCAGACAAGGATGCCATTTTGATACTCATTCAGATCTCAACAACTTTCAGATATAGTATAAATACACTCCAGACACAGAATTCATTCTACTAATTATTCAGATTCCAGTCCAGATACGCTTCAGACACCGTTGCCATTCTGTCACTTATTCTGATTTTCCCCAGCTTAGATACACTCCAGACACGGATGCCATTCTGTCGCTTATTCAGATCTCGGATTCAGATACAATACAGATACACTCCAGACGCGGAAGTCATTCTGTTATTCATTCAGATTTAGTCTCTAGTTACAGCTCGGATACGCTCCAGACACGGTTGCTATTCCTTTGCTCATATAGATTCAGTCTCCAGATAACAGTTCAGATACATTCCAGACATGGATACCATTCTGATACTTATTCTTCTGATTTACAACTTACAACTCAACAAACATTCTTGGATGGCATCTACAAGCCCATCTCCAACAAGATTCTATCACCTCTCCAAATGGCATCTTTAAGCCCATTCCCTCAACTACACTTTGTCGAGTGCAAATTTACGAGCACTCTAGTGTCCAATCATCTTTTACCTTTGAGTCACGAACGACAAAACTCGCCAATCTAACTCTTCAGGTTCAAGAAGATTGAACAGGGGCAGTTGTTGTACCCCAAAATTTTCCTTCTCATTTTATCAAGATTTTCCTCACAAGGCTTCTTGGACTCAAGACAAGATTAGGGTTTGCTCAACTCAAGACATCTCCTTGCACTGATAACTTGAAATTAGGGTTTGAGTTTGCACAAGGATTTTTGGATCACCAATGCTTCATGTGACTTTCATACATCATGTTGGACCTCTAAGATTGCTCATACCAAGTTTCAAGCCTTGAACCACATTTTTGACCAATCAATTGGACAATTGACCTAAAAATCAACTATATTGGGGAAAAAGTCAACCATGACCAATTTACAGTCAAACTTCATAATTTTTTATCCACAACAACATTTTAGGCTCCTATGTACCATTTGATCAAGTTTGGATCACAACTGCTCAAGAAATTTGATCAGATCATCAAAAGAGCAAAATGGTCAAAATTAGGGTTTTGACTGAGAAAGGGCATTTTTTAATTTTTAACCTAACCAATGACCAATTGGGTTCAAGCATGATTTCAAGGACTCAATGGCATCATCTTGACCTAATCACATAGTTCAAAAGATCACAAGTTCATTGGATTGACAGATGAATTTTGCAGTCAACTGATCAAAAGTCAACTATGCACTAAAAAGTCAAACTTTGACTTTTTGGTCAAAATCAAATGCCAAGGGTCATAATTCATCAAGAAATGTCAAAATATGAAACTTGTTGCTCAAGAAAACCAATTTTGAAAATTAGGGTTTTGAATTTCAAAATTTTCATAACTAAGAATTTTTCTAAGTATGGAAATTTTTTTATATTTCCCAACTTTTCACCACTTTTTCACCATGATGCAATTTGATTCAAAGAAAACTTCCAACATGAAAGTTGTAGTCCTCCATAAAATATAAAATTTTGATTCACAAAGTTTTCCCAAAAGATGCTTGGATCTCAATTTATGAATTTGTAAATAGGGGTCCATGAACTAAATAACTTAGTGAAATTTTGCCCTAATTTAAGCAGGTTTTTGACCCAACTTCATGGACATTTTTCACCTAGTTCCAAGAGGTATCTAAAAATTCATTTCAAAGATGGATTGTAGATCATGTTGCAAGATTTCCAAAATGTCCAAGAACTCTCCAAGATCATTTGTGGTTAGGGAGAATCGAAGAAGAGAAAATGGCATTTTATCACTTTTGCTCAAGCCATTTTCACAATGCACCAAGTTGCAAATCTGATCAAGCATGCTTGTACCTTGCATTACAGGTCCTAAAACCCTTCTAAACTCCATAATTAAATTCCAACTCAATGGATAATGGCTTTATTTTGGCTTTTGGAGCATTGTACAAAGAATAATTCCATTAATGGCATAAAGGGCACATTGCCATTTTCATAAAGCAAGATTTTCCAACTTTATTAGCCTTGAGCCTTGGACTTGTTCTTGTGGTGCAGAAAATTTCCAAAGGAATTAAGCAAAGCGTACCAACTATTATCAGCCCTTGAGGTAGCTAGTACAGGCCTTTTGCATAAGTCTTGTCACTTTTCTTAAAATGCAAGAAAAGTTGCAAAAGTCAAGAGAACTTGTACATCTGATAAAGGGTGGACTTGGTATCATTCTAGACATCTTGACAAACATATCATAAAGCTAGTCACGAAGGCATAAGATCCCAAACATTCCAAAACTCAAAAACTCCATTTTTCTGTCCAAAGCATAACAGTTCTGCAAAACCAAGGCCAACTTCACTTTGGCTCGTGCGTTTTGCCTTTTAACCTTTGAAACACTTCATCCACATCATATCCAAGTTATCCAAGCCCTTACATTGTTGCTGTAACCCCTGCTTCAGCCATCATCATTTTCATTTTGGAAGGTTGCAGTTTGACTTTTATAGGAAGTTCTAGCCATCCACAAAACACCATAAGCATTGGAATAGGTTGAAGGAACTTCAAGGAAGCTCACACGATCCTCAGGCCTCACTCAAAGTCCCCACATTGCCATATCCAAATCCAGCTGAATGAGGTATTTTTCAAAACTCTATCTCTCTATTTAAGCATCCTCAAGCCACGATGTGTGAAGCAAAAATGTAGTCTCTAGCATGGTGAACATGTACATATGCATAGTTGTCATTTATATTAACTGAGCTATGAGAATTTGAATGTTGAACATGCTGAAAAAATTAGGTCCGAAATTAGGGGTTGCAAAATTCTCTCTGGTCTTTGAGAGTTAGATTACAAATCTTATATCATTGGAATCATGAGATTACAAGCTACATGTTTTGTGTTATAAGTTTTTGTTTTTATGCAAAGAATAGCAAGATATAGGTTTGAAGCAAAACGCACGTGCATGAGGGAGCTGGAGGACAGGGACGACCTGTTCTGGGCCTTGGCGCGCCTGGGCCTGTTTGCTTTTGATTTCCACACCCCTGATCCACTATTTGCACCCCCTTGCTTCATATTTTATATTTTGCATTTTTTTTTATATTTTTATGTTTATTGATTTTGATTCTTTTTTCTAAACATTAAAAAATCACAAAAATATTTTCTTAATTTTTTGCAATTTTATTTTATTTTTATTATTTTTTCCACATATAAAAATAGTTTTATTTTAATAAATAGAATCTATTTTCTTATAAAAAATTTGTAAATACATTTAAAAAATACCATCATTTTTATTTTTTATTATTCATACACATAAAATATTATTTTCATACATATTTTAATTTTTAATATTTGTTAATAATATTATTTATTATTTCTTGTACAAAAATGGACAAAATAAAATAAATATAGAACATATATTTTCTTTTAATCAAAAATTAGGGTTTCCCCTTTCAAAAATAATAATGTTATTTTTCTTATTTTTTAAGACTTAAATAATTTTATTTTCTCATACATAAAACAAATACAAAACATTTTGCATAAATACATTTTTATTGCATATTTAAATATTTTATATTTATTTATTTTACACATTATTCAATTGGGTTGTAATAGTATTTTAGGGTTTATTTTGTGAAAATATCCCCATTCAAAAACTTGTATCCCCCCTTTCCATAATAATTGTTGTAATAGCTAAGTTTACATTTACGCAATTTATCGCATTTACACCATGTGTAGTAAAACTAGGATTTTGCATGATAAGACAAAAATTAAACAAATAGAATGGCCTAATACAAGACAAATCAATGCATGAAAAATGGCACACATTGCACACAAGCACCCTTAGGGTTTCACCCACTTGGTTGCCTAAACAAAAATGGCCATGGTATGCATGCAAAGTATCTTGGCAAAATAAAACAAAATAAGATCATAGCCCCTCGATGGCGCTATCAAAAGGTTTCCTAAACAAATGATCTTGGTCCCTCAAAATGCTAAAGATACTTGGCAACATTGCTATCATGGTTATACGATGACCCACGCCCGTACCGTTTAACATCCAAAGATAGGGTTGTTTACCAAATCAATGGTAAATCAACAATGTCAAAGGAATAAAAATGCATAGGAAAGACATTTGAGTAGGGTAGATAGTTCCTAGTTACTTGCTCTCTCTCAAACAAACCTTGCTATTTTCAAACAAACAAACAACACATTTCAAAACATTTCCAAACAACTTTCAAAAACCTTGAAACATTTTTCAAAAGACAGACATCTCTGTATACATTCTTAAGAATGAGAATCATTACAAAGATTGCCTAAACAAAAGGCCTCTTTTCAAAATACTTTCAAAATCACACCAAACACAAAGCACCATTTCAAACAATTGCAAAAGCAAAGCAAGTGATCTAAGCAAGTAACTAAGAGCTCATGGAAAACCATGGATGATAAGGGTGCTAGCACCTTCCCTTTTCATAATCTACCCCCCGAACTCAAGAAAATATCTCAAAGGTCTTTCCTGTTTTTTTTTACCTTTCCTTTTAGATAAAATAAAAGTCGGTGGCGACTCTTGCTAAACCGCGACATTTGCGACGAAACGCAAAACCTCAAGTCAGTTCTCCCACCGTATCACAACATGATATAGAGATCATGCTCCAACAACGTTTAGTGCAATGAGAAGGGGATGAGATGAAGAGGAATTGGGGTAAAAAGAGAAACCACGTTTGAATTAATATTTAATCAAACTATTATTAAAATCATTCATCCATTTTTTGTGGAGTTAAACTCAACACCATGGATCCAATGATGTTAATAAAGCCATGACCAAAATATAACCCAAGACAGCCAGAAAATATTCACAAAATAATAATATAATTAATATATACATTAAAGGGTTTAAAAATGTTTTTAAAAAATGGAAAATAATGAAGAAAATGCCAACTATATTCAAATTAATCAAGAAATGAAAAGTTAGACCATAGAAAAATCAAAAAAGAGGCCAAATGATTTTATAAAATTTTTGGGAATTTTTAAAAGTCAGAAACTATTTTTAAAAATTAAAATAAATGGGTAAAATAAAAAAAAAGTAAAAAATAGTAAAGTCAGATACAAAAATAAAATAAGGTCACCAATATTTGTCACAATATCATTGGATCATTCCATAATTTTTTCAGAATTTAAAAATGTGTAAAAGTATTTTTAAACATTTTTAACAAATCAAATAAGTGTAAAATTCATAAAAAATACAAAACACAAAATTAAATTGTGAAAAAATAAAAATCAGAAAGAGAATAATCAAAAATAATTTTCACAATTTTTTCAGATTTTTTGGACTAAAAATGAATTTTCTATGATTTTGTGAAATTTAAAACAATTAAAATATAAAAATCAGAAAAAGAAAATAAAAGAAAAAGATGTGGACCATTGGATGAGAGTCAAAACGCGTTAGTAATCAAATCCAAGGGATCTGGCACGTTGTGCATATCATTGTCTTTAATGAATAATATACAGAATCATTAATAAAATAAGAATTTGAAAATAACAAATGTCACGCTTTCATTGGTTAGAAGATGACACATTGGTCATCTTCAACCTCCAGCCCTCACGAATTACAGGTCTCTCAAACTGTAAAATCAGAAGCTCAGACCTATGCCATTCGCTTCGTCTCTTCAAGACGAAGACAACCACACCCTCGCGCCAAATTTATACAAACTGTAGCTCAAGCAATTTGGAAACAAAGTTTTGGAAAGGGATTTGAAAATTCATGGTCAAAACGTGCTTCTAGATGAAAGTAAGTGTTGCAACTAGAACCAGGGCAATGAGAGCAACACAATGATACCAAAGTTTTGAAGAATTGATGAAGGAATCTACCTATTGAAGTTGAGTTGAAGAGCTCTGAAACTGGACTTCTATGGAGCAATATAGGGCACGATTCTTGAATGTAATTATATGGTTAGCTTCAGGGAAGATCAAGGAAGGTGAGTTGATGGAAAAAATGGATTGAAAAAGGCTTGAGAATTGGATTCGAAGTAGCTGAATTCTGAGTTGTGAAGCAAGTTTGGCAGGGTGATTCTGGCTATCTAAGCTTGGGAAATTGAATGGGGGATGACCCTCTATTTATAGGTAATCAAATGGAATGTTCAAGCCTGTGAAATGATGAAGTTTGGAGGGAAATCGTGTGAACCTGATGCACGAGCAAAGTGTGATCTGATTTGCATTAAAACTCATATAATCCTTGCGTTTCAAGGCTCTAATCCACTTTGGCAACTTGGTTAAACATGTTTAGATCACAAACGCGTGCTAATTTGATGTTTAAAGGCCAAAACATGAATTTCAAATTCTGACTTATGGAGAAACTTCAGTTCTAAGTTACCATGTTCAATCCAATGGCATTTCCACCTCAAGGGGTCTTAGGACAAAATTCTTGATGCTTTGGAAAGATGAGGTAACAAGATTTGCAATGGAAAATGAATGGAATCAAATGGATGCTTGAGCTGAAAGTTACATGGAGTCAAAGTTGAAGAAAAAGAGTTGACTTTCCATACTTAGAAATATTTCAAATTCTTCTTTAAAAATGACCTATAATCTCTTGCATCCAAACATGGCCTTCCACTTAGAATTTGCTCTTGACTAAAAAAGATGGAATGAAGTGGATCTCTTGAATGACATTTTTAAATTTGAACCACTCAAAATATCCAAAAATTGAGCAAGTTATGACTTGTTGAAATTGGCCAAAAATCATGAAATGACCTATAATCTTTTGCATTCTTAAGGCAACTTCCATCCATTTTTTTACTTTGCACATAAAAGAAGGAATGAAGTAAACATCTTTAAGATCATCATGAAAAAGTAATGGGCACAAGGTGATAAAAATTGACCAAGTTATGGCCATTTGAAGTCAGATAGGGAAAATTGGGGATTCATCTGGGTTCCTTGTAATCTTTCTTCTTCACCAAGTTCCTTCCACATGAAAACTCCTTGGAACTTTTGAAGTGATTTGTTGGTAACTCATTTAAGAGAAGAATGTTTTTGGAATCACTCAAAAATACCAACAGATGAGCAAGATATGCCCCTTTGAAGTCCAAAACCCTAGCCTCTAGATCAAGAGAATGCTTGGTGGAACTTTGCCAAGTTTGAACAAACTTTTTGTGCCAATATTCTTCCTTTGTGAATAGAAATTGTTGGGGATGATGATGAGGACTCATGTCCACCAAAACCACTTCCATACCAACTTTAAAACAACTTCAATGGTGAGGTTTGAATTTCTCAAGCTATTGACTAGGGCATGGAAATAAACTCATGAACCCATGAAGCAACTTGCTGAACCTCATTGCCTTTAGCTACATTATTAACAAGTAAGACAAACCAATATTGCGTTTTGTTAATTAGAGAGAAAATCAAAGCAAAATATCCATGATCACAAAATAAAACAAGTTAAGGTGCTTGGTAATTCCTCAGAAAAGCAAGGCTAAAGATAGGGAGAAGAACCAAAAGCCCTAATGTGATTTTGTTGTGATTGAAACAATATGGTATGATGAAGGGATCTTAGGGAAAAAAATTTGGGTACAACAGTAGCATATAGGCTTTTCATCAGCCGCCTCGTTGGAGGTGAAGTCTTCTTCATTTTTTGATACCACTGACACTCTGTCATATTCTATAGGAAGAATCGTTACAATTCCACAATTAAGGATGACGTCTTCACCATAATCATCATCCACTATATCGTCTTCTGGAGAAGGTTCATAATCAGGTTCTTCCTCTACTTCGCCTTCAGATGTAGAAGTATACTCAAGTGTTGGAGTATATCCAACGCTTTGTGTTGCTACCATCTATTTGGTACCTAAAGAATCTACCCTCATAGAAAACCTCTAATTAGTGATGATCTTTTCCTTTTTAGTCAGCCTTGACCTTGGATAGAATCCTTCCTGAACTAGGGCTTCTCCAAGTTTTGCAACCTCCACTATTTGTGTGCTTTCAATATGCCTAGAAGCTTCGATTGGGTATGTCAAAGCGTCCTTTGCAGCTTTTTTATTCCTCTGATAACGCCTCCGTTGTGTCTTTGTCATTGGATTTTTCCCCTTATAATTTGGAGAAACTTGATAACCCTTCGACTCAACCTTCTTTTCTTGGGTCTCAGTTTCATGTATAATCACCTTCCACTTTGGCCTTTTGCCCCCCTTTTGGCTCACTGGTTCCACCAATTTTTCTTGTGGGGTGTCTGACAGAGGGTGAAAGGTTTTCAGACGAGGTTGCTGGAACAATATTTTATACTCTTCGTTACATCGAGGAATTCCTTCTTTTTCGAAAACATACCTTAGAACTGAAGGCTTCACTTGCTTAAGATCCTCTTTTTTGAAAACTTCATACTTGTCAGTTGCTTCTTCATCATACACAGTGTTACATCTTGGACATAATTTGACCTTCAACCCTCTCACTCTGCATTTATCCTGAAAGTCATCCAATTTCTCTTCAGGTTGAGGATACACTACCTGCAATCCCTCTTCCATCTTTATGTCGAAGCTATCAGTTCCAACAATTATAACTTCTATGTCACCAATCATTATGACTTCTCTATCCAGGCCCTCAGTAGCTTCGACCATCATGCAATCCAGAGGCTCTGAGTATAAATCCTCCTCCACGTTCAAAGGATCAGTGTCGACTTGCATCTTTGACTTTTTGCCAAATTAAAGCCAGCCTTCTTTCAAAGCTTTCTGCACCAAATACTTAAAAAGAAAACATTTAGAAGTTTTATGACCAAGAAAATTATGAAATTTGCAGAATCCCCATTTCTTCTTTTGTTCAAGTGGGGGATTCTTTAGGCCCTGAGGGACCATAATTTGACCATCAGTTACTAACAAATCGAATATTTCACCACATTTGGTTATGTCAAAAGTATAGGTCTTGGTGATGGTTGTCATTCTTTTCTGTTTCGACAGGGTTTTTCCTATTCAAAGGTTTCAAAAGCTTACATGCGTAAGGAGGTCTAGGCTGGAGTTCAACCATATTAACCTTTGTCTCTTCTCCTAACTCATCTTCGTCAGAAGAATACTCATCAGTTGCTATGTAAGTAACTTTTCCTTTTTTGTGGTACTGGTTTTGCTTGGTTTTTTTAGCTTTCAACTATTCGATCAATCGAACTTTGATAGCTAACTGAGCTATGTCTTTCAAGGACTGAGTATCTAGAAATTTCTTTCTGATGTAATACTCTAGCCCATTTGCAGTCATTTCGACCAACTCGTGTTCAAGGACTTGTGTAAAGCATTCACTTTCAGAAGTCCAAACCTGTTAAGGTATTGGTCTATTGACTCAATTATCTTTCTTTTAACACTAGACAATTCTGTTAGGCTTATTTTGGACTGCCCCATGTGACACTATTCATGGAACAACTTCTCTAACTGAGTCTACGTTTGGACCGACTGTAGGGGAAACGTTATAAACCAAGTAAACACATTCTTTGTGAGGGAACGGGAAAATACTTCATCCTCAAATCTTCATTCACTACTAGGTCACCAAGTTCTTTTTGATAATTGGCAACATGTTTGACAATTGATTATTTGACATCCCCTGCGGAGTTGGTGAATTTTGGGAGTTTCCAACCTCTTGGTAATTCTGTTTGTAAAACAAAATCTGGCAATGGTGAGACATATGTAGTTCTCTGGCAGCCAATATTCATTCCATTCTTACCCAAAAAAAATTTGACAATGGCTTCTAGGTTTTGTTCCCCAGCCACTGCTTCTCGCCGAACCTGCCTGACCATCTAGTTGGCATTCAGGTTTCAGTTTTCTATTACAATTAGGGTTATTTTACTACCCTAATTATAGGATCAACATGCTAGGGAGTCAGCGGTTCTTTTTTGACTGCTTCATGGACCACCTCCTCGTACTGCACTGGTTCCTCACGTGGGGGAGGTGCAGCTTGTCTAACTAACACTCTTGGGGCACCAAGGAAATCCCTTATGCGAGTAATTTGAGTTGCTAAATTCTAATAACTCTACATAGAATTATAAATCAAAGGTCTTAATATGAGACTCATCTGTTGAGTAAGCATATTGACCATCTTATGATTAATTTCATACATTTGTTGCCTCATGATAGCAATAGTACTTGGGGTGAAAGTAGGCATGACTTGGTGGGAAAACCCCAATCTCGTCGAACGACAAAATTAATTTCCCAACAGCCCTGAAGTATGATATGGGGAAAATGATGACGTTGAATTTTATCCAAATGTCGGACTACTATTATATAGTCTTGCCAACATCATTGTTGGCATTCCGTATTCATGTGTATCTCTGGAAAAACTAGGCACATACTGCCTAGTAGTTGTTACCATTGGTGGTCTTGCAATTACTAGCTGTGTTGTGATAACTATGTTTGGTGTCATCGAAGATACGACCACTAGACTATAACCCACACTCACCGCGGTGCTGGTATTTCCTCCCAGGTTTTGATCCCTTTCAGAAGTTCTAGGATCTACCATTTTTCTACCACTTCTTAATTTCATGCATGAAACAAGAAGACTCAAACACAAACGGGTCCAACCAGGTGTGTCAATTTGTTTCTCTGCAAAACAATCGCTAGCCTCTTATTAAAGGTTACTTGCAGGATCGGCTACAATAATCCTAGACTTAGTGTTTTGAGTGTTTTTTTAGGTTGAAACTGGTTGACATTGGATAAAAAGGGAAAAAGTAAAAGACAATTTCAAAGTAAAGGAAGTAAATGACAAGACTTGTAGTTTAAATGTGAAAACTGGAAATTTCTATGAATTTAAATGTGGAAGCATTCATACATTGTTAAGCTTGAACTTGTTTCTCTCTTAGATGCGTGTACTTTGAGTGTAATGCTCTAAATGTGAAGAAATGTGATCTTTGACACAAATACAACCATTTACTTAAATAGAAAATCTAAAAGTGTAACCATCGACTATTACTAGTCCCACGTTGGGGCTTTGTGGAGAACTTCCCTAAACTGCTTTGAATATCCCCACATTCTTACTGGCTTGCATGTTGATAACCATTCTCGCCACCATATATCATTGCTTGTTGACCTCTATGCTTGTCGATGGCTGCCTCTGAATCCCATATCCTCATTGACTAGCTCTTCTGGTTGATATCTTTAACTCGATTGATACATCCTGTTGTTTCCAACAAACTCATGCCTTTTTAGCCAAAAAAATCTTATAGGTTAAAGGAATATTTTCCTAGTCGAAAATTGCTTGTCAATATCCTGGCATATCAAATCTTTATTTCCGCAGCAAATAACAACATCTTCGAGTAATCCCCAACAGAGAAGCTTGTTATGATTCAACAAATCAAAGTTAGCAAAGTTTTGTTTCCCAATCGGTGGATATCTCTTTATTTGAGAAGCCTGTTGTGATCCTTGATCAAGTGAATACTTAAATCTCCAGCAAGTAAAGACCACTTCAGGTTGAAGACCAGAAGTTGAAGAAAGCTTGTCTGTTACCCTTTCCAAGTGGATTACTTGGTTAAATAAGAAACTGATACCCATTCCTAGTGGAAGACCAAAAGTCATGGGAGGTTTATTACCCTTTCCAAATGGAATACTTGATTAAAGTAGAAACTGAGACCCGTTCCTGGTGGAAGAACAAATGTCATGGGAGGTTTGTTACCCTTTTCAAGTGGAATAATAGGTTAAAGAAGAAACTGAGAGTCGTTCCTGGTGGAAGAACGGAAGTTATGGGAGGTTTGTTACCCTTTTCAAGTTGAGTAATTGGTTAAATAAGACATTGAGACATGTTCTTGGTGGAAGATCAGAAGTTATGTGAAGCTTATTATCAATTCAAATCTTGCCACTACCTTCGTCTATGAGTTGGTAGTACACCATCGTCTATGAGTTGGTATTACCTGTTTCCTTTACTGTCATCTATGGGTCAATATTACCTGTTTCTTTAGCATCATCTATGAGTCAATATTATCCTGTTTATTACTTTCAACTATAAGTTGGTATTACATCCATATCTTGTTTCCTTCCTTCATCTATGATTTGGTAGTGATTGTAACACCCTTCTAACCCCACACCTACTATTCCTCTAATATACAGATTAAATCAAATAAGAATCACCCCTCAAGGGTGTCACACTTCATAGAAACATCATAACAACAAGTCATGATCCGTAACATAGGTTCCATCAATAATAATGACATTTCTTTATAATATCAACTCATCCCTTTAAAAACACTGCAACGGAATCATCATCATAACAACATAATTAACTTCTCAAAATTCATGACATTTAGTATCATCAATTATTAAAACCAAACTACAATTAAAAACATGTCAACATAACATAAGTGAAATATCATATTCTCAAAACAAGGTGTTCCCAACCCAATGTTACATATTAGAGCAAGACACCACGAATGAAGTAAACTAATTAAAACACTCTGAAGCTATCATCGACGCTTCTATGAACTACTCCTGATCATCTGCGCGTTACCCACATGGAGGAAACATTCAAACAGAAAGGGGGTGAGTAATCACAATTTATTATAAAAGACATAAGGAAAAGACCAGTAGTTACATCAACATCATCACATAACTTCACATACTAGTCATCAATATTTCATACTCACACATACATCATAAAATCACATGTACATCTTTCATCATCAAAACATCATATAGTCACATAATTCACAATTATCGTCATATCTTAACTCATCAATGAAAATCATGCAATGTCACATAGGATGTTAATGCAACACAACCTAATTAATGTATGTGGTACCAAAACATTTGATGAACACTTGGTCATCACCCTCCAAAGATATCCATCATAGGATCGATTCCCTCTTGGAAATGAAGCACATCAAAAAATGCACACAATCCATACAATAGGATTGAGGCTCATAATAAGCGAAACACCTTTCAAAATAGAAGACCACTGTTCAAAAATGCTATAAATGCATGATGCACAACAACGTCATATAAATGAGACCACGACTAGTCAAGTGCATTATCATTCACATAATCATCATATAATCATTACATAAATAATCACATAAATCATCATATAAATCATTGATAAGTGCAAATTGTAGCTATTTTTATATATAAGTTTTGTTGCACTTATCGACTTTTTGTTTGTTAATATTGTTGAATAAACCCGACTTTTGTGTAAATATGTTTAGTTAATGTATAATGTGTTTTCTTGTATAAACTGTATCGTTTGATAGTTTTGTATTTACTTTGTAGGTATTTGAGCATTGTTAGATCAATGAGGAATAAAGCTCCAAGATGTATTTTTGGGTCAATAAAGGAATAAGGCCAATATTTGAGCCATAATAAATTATGCAGAAAAAGCAACAGAAGTTGCCTTCCTGACATGAATCATCGGGCGAAGGGAGTGTCGCCGGGCGAAATTATGAAGACCAATTTTGATGAATTCCCTGCCTTGCTTCGCTGCTGCATCGCTGGGCGAGGAGAAGATGCATCATCGGGTGACGTGAGTCTGTCACCGGGTGAAAGAGGATATTTGTTTCAGTTGAGGACGTGGCTTTTCCTGGGCCTTGTATATAAGAGCTGTCGTTGGGCGATGCTTTTATTTTTCTGGGCGATGGTTGCGGATTAGATCTTCTTTATATTTTCATTTTCTGTCATTTTGGAAGGTGTTGGTTTTGGGAGAGATTTTTGATCTCTCAACTCCATCCACCTCATTTTTGTAGTGGATTAGCTTAGATAACAACACTAGGGCTTTGCTTATGGATGATTGGAGGTGGATTTCTCATTAACCGGCTCTAACAAACCGGAAGATTTATGGTTTATCTCTTCTCCTCTCTATGTATTTCTCTTTTGTTGGGTTTGTACATGTATTTTACTCTGAACTTATGTATATTTGTCGCCCATGGCGTTATATTAAACTTGCTTTACAAATCTTTGTGGATTATTGTCCTGGATTTTTGCTCTTTGCTAGGGATTTTAGTTGTTATAGACATATACTGCTTAGATTCTTATCTAGGATGATTATCTGTTAGTTTCTGACTCTAGAGATAGATTTAGAGCTGACATCTACTTGGGTATCAGAGCTTAATGCCTCTATGTGGTTGTGTTGTGCTGAGAGATCGTCAGTGTGATTACATAGTTGTCTTCTATGTTGTCGAGGAGGTAGAGAGATCATTTCCTTGGTGATACAGTTGGTCTCTCGATTTGGGTTAGAAATGACTTAGGTTGTGAGTGATACGTAGTGACATTGATGAATATTGTTAGGTTGAATGTAACTGGTCGGTAGATTTAAGCCTGTGACGAGTAGATTATATACAGGCTTGATAAGTTCTTCCTTAGTTTTTTTTCTTTTGTTTATATTTATTTTCTGTGGATAACATTTTCTTTACAAACCCATTTATCCCCAAACTCATTAACGAGAGATTTATCGAACGAAAATTCAATAACAAATCTCTGTGGACACGATAAATTCCCGGATAAATATTTCCAAAACTTTTGTTGCTTTCCGCTACACCACTTCCAACAAAATGGCGTTGTTATTGGGGATTGGTTCTATTTTATTTGCATTGCGATATTCTTTTGTTTTTGAGTTTTGTAATTAATATATATGTTGTATAGAAATTGTACATTAACTTGTATATGTGTTTTCACGTATTGTTGTGAATTGTCTCGTATTTGTAACGTTTGTTATTTGATTGTTAAGACACTTTTTTTAGGTTTGCACGGTGTGACAATACCATGGCATGATGAGAGGAGCCTACTAGCTCGCACAATAAAGGAGCCTAGCTTACAACGTCAAACAAGCATGTTTGTTTGTATTTGTTTATGTGTGTGGTGATTTGTGCTTTAACAAGTTGAAACAAGGAAATATTCTGAATTTCAAATCTTCACTTTTAACTTGTTAATTCATTTTCACCCGGTTTTCATATCGTTATTTGTATTTGTTCTGTTATGTCAATTTGTGTTTTGCCGAAAGCTTGTCGTGTTTAGCTTGAGGAGTTTTGTTTGTTGTATATATTGTATATTTTGTATATTGAAATTTTGTAGGAGTATTATTTTTCTAATTCTTTTGTTGTTGTTTACGCTCAAGTTTTGGTCCAGTAACTTGTAGAATATTGAGGTGATTTATCAAGTTTGATCGTTTCGACTTGCGAATGCGTGGTAATGATTTTGTTAAAGTTTTGTACACGTTCGAGGTATGTGTTTATCGCTTTCTATACTTTAGCATATTCATGATACTTATACTTTTTACAAATTTTATGCCATTCATTATTTTGTATACTTGTTCATTTGTGAATCATTTTAGTTCCCACCCTTTTTGTGAGGTAGCTTTCTATTGTTCACATATGTTGGAGACCACAATTTTTATTTTAACTGGATTTTATTATGCTTAATCTTTTGTTTGTGTTGATTGTATGAAAGCTTGAACATGATCAAGACATTTTTTGTTCCATTTTGATCACAACTACCTAGCCAAATAGTCAATTCACCTTGTGAGTGTGTGATCATTAGTAACCCTTTTGAGCTTTTTGTTGATATCCATGTTGTATTTGCTAAATGCTTGTCTATGAGTGTTTAGTTTCCCTTTTTGTATGGATATTGATTCCTTATTTTCTTGAACCCTTAACTATGATTTATAGTTGAATTTTTACCTTATCTTAGAAAGTAGGGAGTATTCACATTATGATGATGGTTGAATTCAAGTTGGGGAGATGAATGCTTATCTGCTTATTTGTGATTGCTATGAGGTTTAAAAAGAAAAGAAAAAGAAAATAAAAAAAAAAGAAAAAAAAGTGAGATAGAAAAGATAGAAAAAGAAATAGAAAAATTGAAAAAACATTGAAAAAAGAAAAACAAAAAAAGAGTATGGAATAATGTTGTGTTAATAAGTGATGTGTGTTGGTGTGAAACTTGTGATGAAGAAGAATTTTGATTAAAATTCTATTGTTTGAAACTTTGTGGAAGTAATTACTCCCTTAGGTTTAGGAAAGTTTTTGTTTCGATTAGCTTTAGGACTTATCACTTGTTTGTTAACCAGGCCACATTACAACCTTGAAAAGCCCTTGAGATTCTTGCTTTTATATTTCAATGTAAATTTTTGGATGAATGCATAATTTAGTCTATTGTTTGCAAAATTATTGGATGGGTGAAAATACTCCATTTCTTTTTGTGTTTTTCATCTATCGATGATTGTGTTTACTAGGTGTGATTCATTTATGAACTAGCATTGTTTTAGAATGTTTGGCATATTCTTTGTATTTAGAATTTGTTTCATGTTTATGCTATCGTTGTAGTTTAGTGGTAATCACATAAATAATCATATAAATCATCACATGATGCTTCACAACAACATCATAATCATTATTGAAATAGAACATCATATCATAATAACATATAAATAATCAATCTCATAAATATATAAGTATTAAAATCATGCATCATATATCTCATATCATTCTATCACATTTAGTTCATAACTTCAGTTTCCCAATGCTTCGATCAGTGCGTCGAACGAATTCCTAAAACTCAAGTTACAATGTTTTGAATATTTTGTCAGGCTGCATTGCCTAATGCTCGTCCGACGCCCCAAGGAGCGCTCTTCTTGCCAATGCATCTCCCATCGAAGCTGGAGAGGTGCTCCATCCCCCATACATTTCTAGGAGCTTGCGTTTTCACCATTTCCCTCGAAAAATGCATCGCTCGACGAAACACAAGCGCTCTGCTCGCCCCAACCTCATTTCAATTGCAATTTTTGTACCATATTCAGTCCAAAATGCATAATAATCATCATATAACACATACTAACAACAAATCACATCATAGTATATATCATAGGCATCAATTCATGATATATGAACCTTATAAATACATCACCAATCCATAATTTCATCAATTCAATCACAAGTTCATTAAATAAACCACACAACAAAACCCTAAAATACTTTAACCCTGTATCAAGCATAATAAACAGTGATTAAACCCCTTACCTTAGTTCTTAGAAATCAATTGATCTTTTCCTTCACGTTCTACTGAGATTCCCTATGAGCCCTAGCCTTTCTCCTCATGTTCTCCCAAACTTTGATCGTACAGAATAATCGATATTTCCTTGTTTTCTCTTTTTATTCCTAGAACCCTTTCTATGATATTCCATATGTGCCCTCACTTATCATCATATATTACCATCATGCCCTTATTATCTCTACACACCGATTATTTTATTTTATTAATAAATAATTTTAAGTATTATAAACTAAATTATAACATCTAAATAATTAAATAAAATTATCTAGATCTAAATCGTTCCAATTAGAACCTTATGCCACACTACCCTACAACATGCCACACATATCACACAAATAATCACAAAAAACTCACCAATAATCAAATAAATAATTAATTCTAAATTTGGGGTGTTTCAACTCTCCCCCACTTAAAGAATTTTTCCCCTCGAAAATTACCCGAGGACAACAGAGTCGGGTACAAATTTCTCATCTGATCCTCGTGCTCCCAAGTCAAACTTCCACCAGCAGGTCCACCCTACAATACTTTTACAAAGGAAATCTCTTTACCCTGCAACTGCTTCACTTCCTAACCTTCTATTCACACTGGTGATGCTACAACTGTTAGGTTATCTCTCACCTGTACATCATCCATTTGGATCACATGCAAAGGATTCAAAATATACCTCCTCAACTGAGATACATGAAACACATCATAAAGATTCACAAGTGACAGCGGTAAAGTAATCTGATAGGCTACCTCACCTATCCTCTATGAAATATGATATGGACCAACTAAATTTGATGTAAGCTTTCACGGCTTTAGAGCTCTACCAACACTAGTTACCAGAGTAACCCTTAAGAACACGTGATCCCCCTACTGGAACTCAAGTGTTTTCCTTCTCTTATCATGATATCTATTTTAACAACTCTGAAGTTTTCATCCTCTCTTGGATCATTTTAATCTTATTTTTCATCTTCTGCATAATATTAGGTCCGAGCACAACACTCTCACCTTAATTATACTAACACAATGGAGTCCTACACCTCCTACCATACAATGACTCATATGGTTCCATTCTAATATTACCATGGAAACTCTTATTATAAGTAAGCTCAATCAATGACAAGTGGCTATCCCAAGCTCCTCTTGTTCTAACATATAAACCCTCAGCAAATACTCTAAAGACTAGATAGTCCTCTTTGTATGACCACCCGTCTGTGGATCATATGCAGAACTCAATCTCAATTTAGTACCAAAAGCTTTCTGCAAACATTCTCAGAACATTGACGTAAACCTCAGATCTCTATTCGACAGAATACTCAAAGGTATACCGTGAAATATCACAAAATCTTGAATTTACATCTCATCTAACTTAATCATGGAGTGATTGATCTTCATCGGTAGGAAATGAGCCGACTTAGTCAACTTATCCACTATCACCCAAATCAAATCATTGCCCTTAGCATTCTTTGGCAAACCCCACACAAAATCCATTAAAATTCTATCCTATTTCCACTTTGGAATACTCAAAGGTTTCATAAGACCCATAGGTTTCTAATGTTTAATCTTCAGTTTCTGAAAAATCAAACAAGTATAAACAAATTCACCAACATCGTTTTTCATATCGGGCCACAAAAATAATTTTTTCAAGTCCTGATACATCTTTGTAACATCAGGATGAATACTTAGACCACTTCGATGTCTCTCCTCAAGAATAATTTTCTTAAAGTCTGGCACATCCAAAACACAAACTCTATTTTCGAACCTCATTACACAATTCTCACCAATTTGAAACTCACCTCTATTACCTTGGTTAATTAGCAACAACCAGTTAACCAAACTTAGATCATTTTTTTGAATTTCTCTAATCTCTTCAAGAATACCACTAGTCAGTTTCAACATCCCCAACTTCAAACTATTAGGAGTTTCTTCACACACCAAGCTCATATCTCCGAATTCCCTGATCAATTCTAACTCGTGCACCATAAGCATCAACATATGCAAGGACTTCCTACTTAAAGCATCTTCCATAACATTTTCTTTACAAGGTGGTAACTCAAATCAAAGTCGTAATATTTAAACAACTCAAGCCATATTATTTGCCTCATATTCAATTCCTTCTGATCAAACAAGTACTTTAAACTTTTGTGATCACTGAACACCTCAAATTTGGAGCCAAAAATATAATGTCTCCAAATTTTCAAAACGAAAACCACAACCGCCACCTCTAAATCACGTGTACGATAATTCCTTTCATGAACTTTCAGCTGTCTAGAAGCATAAGCAACAACTTGACCATTCTACATCAATACACCACCAAGACCCATCTTTTATGCATCACAATAGACCATAAAAGATCCACTCGGATTTGGCAAAACCAATACTAGGGCAGTCGTTAACTTCTTCTTTAGTTCCACAAAACTTTCTTCACACGTAATATCCCACACATAAGCTTGACCCTTTCAAGTCAATTAAGTTAACGGTAATGCCAGCTTAGAAAAACCTTCAATGAACCTGTGATAATAACCATCTAAACCAAGAACACTTTGAATCTCAGTAACAGACTTCAGAGTCTCCCATTGCAACACATCATCAACTTCAGAAGGATCAACAAAAATTCCATCACTAGAAATCAAATGTCCAAGGAATCTCACTTTCGTCAACCAGAACTCACACTTTGACAGATTTGCATATAACTTTTTCTTTTATAAACCTTGTAACACGATATGCAAATGCTCAACATTCTCTTCTTCTGATTTAGAATAGATAATAATATCCTAAATGAAGACTACAACAAACTTATCTAGATACCAATGGTAAGTTTGATTCATATACCCTATGAAAATACCTGGCGCATTAGATACACCAAACGACATCAGAGTGTACTTATAATGACCATACCTCATTCTGAAAGCTATCTTCGAAATATCATCTAGTTTAACACAAATTTGATGATAACCCAACCTCAAATCAATCTTACTAAAAGCACATGCACCCACTAACTGATCCATCAAATTATTAATCCTCAGAAGTGGATACTTATTCTTGATAGTCACTTTATTCCACTGTTTGTAGTCTACACATAACCTTATGTTGTACCCCAAAATTTTTCCTCTCACTTATCATGAATTTACTCACAAGATCTCCTTGGGCTCAAGACTGCATTAGGGTTTGATCAGCTTAAGACACCTCCTTATGCACTGATGACCAAAATGAGGGTTTGAGTTTGCACAAGGATTTTTGGACTATAAATGCTTCATATGACTTTCAAGGATCATTATGGCCCCCCAAGATTACTCATGTCAAGTTTCAAGCCTTGGATCACACTTTTGACCAGTCAATTGAACAGTTGACCTAAAAATCAGCTATATTAGGGAAAAAGTAAACCATAGCCAATTTATAGTCAAACTTCATAATTTTTTATCCACATCAACATTTTGGACCCAAATGTATCATTTGATCAAGTTTGGACCACAATTTGTCAAGAAATTTGATCAAATCTCCAAAAGGGGCAAAATGGTCAAAATTAGGGTTTTGACTTGGAAAGGGCAATTTCTAATTTTTGACCTAGAAAATGATCAATTGGTTTAAGGTATGATCTCAAGAGTCCAATTGCATCATTTTGAACTAATGACATGGTTCAAAACATTGCAAGTACATTGGATTGACAGATGAATTTTGCAGTCAACTGATCAAAAGTCAACTATATACTGAAAAGTCAAACTTTGACTTTTTGGTCAAAATCAAATGCCAAATATCATAATTTATCAAAACATGTCAAAATATGAAATTTTTTCATCAAGAAATCAAGGATTCAAGATTTTGTTTTGAAAAGATGAAATTTCTTAACTTAGAAAATTTTCTAAGTATAGAAAATTTCTTATTTTTTCATGACTTTGATCTAAATTTTCACCATGATGGAAGAGGATTCAAGAGAAACTTACAACATGAAATTTGTAGATCTCCATGAAATCTACAAATTTTCTTCACACAATTTCTCCTAAAAAGTTTGGATCTCAAGATATGATTTTGTGAATACATGCTCATGAACTAAAAATAACTAAGTGAAATTTTGCCCAAGTTAGGAAGATTTTTGACCTAACTTCATGGCAATTTTTCACATGGTTCCAAGGGGAATCTTCAAAAGAAATTAAAATATGAGTTGTAGAGAACATTGCAAGCTTTCCAAAATGTCGAAGAACTCCCTGAGATCATTCTTGAGTAGGGAGAATCGAAGAGATGGAGTTGGTGTTTTGTCACTTGGATTACATGCCATTTTGTAAAGAACATTGGATCCAATCCTCAAGCATGTTGTACAAATCCCACTTTGCAGGCTTCTAACTTGACTTTCACTCCATAATTAAATGTTTTCAAAGCTTTTGGAAGATTTAATCCAAGCATTCAATGCATTGTACAAAGTTAATTCCATTTTGGGAAGAAAGGCAACATTGTCATTTTAGAAAAACAAGCTTTATGCAAAGTCAGCTTGAATTGACCCTTGCATTTGTTCTTTTTGCATAAACATACTCCACACAATCAAAACAAGTGTGTTTAAAGGTCTCAGCCCCCCTACAAGCTTTGTACTTCACCTTGAAACCATGCTTGCTAGCTTTGCTTCAAAAACAAGTAACCAAGCAAAACATGTGAGTTTCAAAGTCTGAGTTGTCACAAGTCTCAAAACCTCTTGCTTATAAGTATACATGCTATTTGCAAGTTGACACACGAATGCTATTGCCCTGAAACAGCCTCAAACATTCCAAAACCAAAAACATATTCAAGAATACCATTAACATACAGTTTTGAACCAAAACTCGTGATCTTCATTTCGACTCGTGCGTTTTGAAAACTAATCACTCAAACACCTTCTATACATCATACCAAAGCAATCCAGGCCCCTGTTTCAAGACTGTAGCTCCTTCATCACTATACACCATTTTCAAAAACCAAACTTGCAGGTTAACTTGAGCAGAGAGATTCAGGGACATTCAAGGCAAAGTAAGAGTTGGGATACACTCAAGGAGGTCCAAACAAGCTAAATAGATCCTTAGGCCATGTCAAAAGTTGCTCAAACTACATTCACAACTCCAGCTGCAAGAGGTAAAAGCTCAAACTTCTATCTCTTCATACAAGCATCATTTGATCTTGATTTATGAAAACAAAATGTAGATATCCTTGCTCAAAAGCTAACGATGTTCATAGTTTCCCTTTATATTAACGGTGTATAGAGAATTTTGGATTTTAAATTTCTGAGAAAATTAGGTTTCAATTTAGGGCCAGTAAAACTATATTTGATCTTTGACTTTTAGTTTACATAAGTTATATGGTTGAATTCGTGGGAAGAAACGCCACAACTTTCATGTTTGTACTTTCCATTTTTGTGGAGAAATGAGGAAGATACAGGTGGTCCGATCATGGATCAAGGTTGAAGATGAAGTTGCCTTCAAAAAGCAATTTCTAATATATATATATATATATATATATATATATATATATATATATATATATATATATATATATATATATATATATATATATATATATATATATATATATATATATATATATATATATATATATATATATATATATATATATATATATATATATATATATATATATATATATATGGTTTTGTTTATATAAACGGATGTACAGCCACCCCAGTGGTAAGGCGGCGCGCGTTATTGCTAGAGATCATGGGTTCGAGCCTCAGCGCGCTGCCTTTTGCATTTTTCAAATTTTTTTGCCTCTTGCAGCGCTGGGCCTCCACTTCATGAGCCTATTGTATTTTTTCTAACATTTCATCTCTGTCTCATATTTGCACCCCTGACCCATTATTATTTTATTTTTATTTTATTCTCATTTTATTTTCTTAAATATATTTATTTCAATTTTAAAAATCACAAAAATACAAAAAAAATAGTAGAGTTATATTTTAACTTTATTTATTTATTTTTTCACAAAAAATATATTTTATTTTGATCACATTTTATTTATTTTTACTAATTATCTTGTAAATTTAATTAAAACTAAAATATTATTTATTTTTATACTAATGAAAATATATTTTTGATACCAAAACGACTAAAGAATATTTTATAACACTATAATTTATTTTTCAAGACAAAAAATATAAAATACAAAAAATACTTTTTTTTCTATAAACTTCATTCCTTTTAATCAATTAATAAGAACTAGGGTTTTAGTCAAGAATCTTTTTCTTAATGAATTTTAAACTTGACTAATTATTTTCTTTATCTAATTTAGGTTAAAATCAAGACCCTTTTTCTTAAGAAACCAAACAAAAAAAATCTTTTTCTTTGCATTTACAATTCTTACATATTTAATTCATCTTGTATATTATTTATTCTAATTCTTGTACAAATTCAATTTGGTTGTAATAGATTAATTAGGTTTATATTATTGCAATCCTCATTCACAAATTGTATACCCCCTCCCACAAGTGTTGTAATAGCGTAGTAACTTAAATTTCGCAATTTACCGCTTTTACATAACATGCTAGTAATTAGGGTTTGTATGGCAAGATAAACCAAATCAACAAAAAGAAAACCTTAATTCAAGACAAAATCAAGCATGAAAATAACACACAAGCACACAAGCACCCCTAGGGTTATCCCACTTGGTTCCCTTATACAAAATGGCCATATTACGCATGTAAGGTGTCTTAGCAAAAACAAACAAATACAAGATCATAGTCCCTCAATGATGCTATTCAAAGTTGCCTTACAAAATGATATTAGTCCCTCAAAAGAATGCTAAGATATCTTGCAACATTGCTAATTATGGTTATACGATGACCCACGCCCGTCCCGATTACATCCAAAGATAGGGTTGCTTACCAAATCAATGGTAAGATAACAATATCAAAGGAAAAGAAAATGAACAAGAAAGACATTTGAGTTGGTAGATTGCTCCTAATTACTTGCTCGATTTCAAACAAAACATCCTTGCTATTTTCAAAACAAACACCTACACATTTCAAAACATCTTACAAAATTGAAAACATTTTCAAAAGATCAACATCTTTGTATACATTCTTACGAACGAGAATCATTACAAAGATTGCCTAAACAATGGCCTCTTTTACAAAATACTTTCAAAAACCACACAAAGCACAATTTAAAACAAAAGAAAGTGATCTAGCAAATAACTAAGAGCCCATGAAAAACCATGGATGAAAAGGGTGATAATACCTTCCTTTTTCATAATCTACCCCCCAAACTCAAGAAATAATCTCAAAGGTCTTTCCTGTGCTTTTTCACCTTTCCTTTTGGATAAAAGAAAAGTCGGTGGCGACTCTTGCTAACCGAAACATTTGCGATCAAACGCAAAACCTTCAAGTCAGTTCTCCCACCGTATCACAGAACTGGCGACTCTGTTGGGGAATATTCTAAAGGCGGGGTTACCTTAGGGAGTAGATCACATTTATTTGCTTACATTGTTTGACTTGTATGCTTTACATTATGGTTCTTTGTTTGGGTTTGAATCCTCTACCCAGATTTGGGATACATTATAGGTAAGTAGAAATACGTTGTGGAAATTGTGCGGGGTATACCGACATGGTCTAAGCAATAACTACGTTAGTGCGACATATTTGTTGGTACTAGTAGCCTTTGATTTAATCAAAGAGAATACGGGGCCGCTGAGTGATGTGATGAAGCACTAATGAACTTTTAGAACCTTTTACTTGACTAACTTGGCCTTTAGGATGTAGTGAGATGACCGACTTTGGTGTAGTCCGAAGTTGGTAGATACTCGATACTACACTCATTGAGGTTTGGTTTCTCGGGATATTTCGGTCGCCATTAAAGAGGCTTGAGCTGAAACAATGACCGAGGAAACAATCCAGTGATATTGAGCTCCTTAGAACCCGGTTACTATTACTAGGACAGGTTTAAGCCAACTAAAACTTCAAGAGGGTACTTACCTATAAAACTCCATGCAAGCCTAAAACTAAGGATTTGTTTGTTTTGCTTGTATATGCATATTTGTACATAACATCATGAACATCATGAACATCATATACATCCACTAACCATTTCAAGGATTTTGGGATTCATCCTTGTTCTTGTTTTGTAGGATATGGATTCACTTCGCAGGAAAACTATTCAAGTCAACCTTATGAGAATCCCTCCACAACTTAAGGAGATAGCTTCAAGGATTCCTGAAAACTCTCCATTCACCGAGAGACACTGTCGTCTACTCAACTTGGTCACCTCCAACATAGATGAGGACACGATGAAGGTGCTTTTTCAGTTCTTTGATCCTTTACACCATTGCTTCACATTTCCCAACTATCAACTTGTGCCTACTTTGGAAGAACTCTCCCAACTCTTGAGGATTCCCATTCTCAATTAACTACCTTTTAACGGTATAGAAAGAGACCCAAAGCCAGAAGAGATTGCTCAAGCTCTACACTTGCACTCATCTGATATCACAACTCATTGGGAAACAAGGAGTGGTGTTAAAGGTTTCCTAGCAAAGTTCCTGTTTGAGAAGGCCCAAAGATTTTGGAATTCTTTAGAATTGCAAGCCTTTGAGGAAATTGTGTCTCTCCTCTTCTATGGGATGGTTTTGTTTCCAAACCCTGACCAGCTCATAGATGTGAGCGCCGTCAAAATCTTCATATCACGTAACCCGATGCCTACATTGCTAGGACATATCCTACACTCTTTTCACACTCGCACAATGAGGAAATGAGGCGTCCTTATGTGTTGCACTCCTCTCTTGGCAAGATTGTTTAATTCTCATCTTCCCCAATCTGTATTAAAGAATGAGCAAGGTTCAAGGTGGTCACAAAGGTTAATGACGCTCAAACATTCATACATTCATTGGTATTCTCGATCCAAAGAGAATGTTATCATTGTCGACCGTTGTGGAGAATTCCCTAATGTCCCTTTACTTGGAATTAGGGGAGGTATCACCTACAACCCTTGTTTGGCCTTAAGACAATTTGGTTACGCCCGAAGGGATGGCCCGCATGAGATGTTGATTCAAGGTTTGGTATTCGACTATGACAACGACAATCAAGGTCTTCGCTAGAGATTCATCTAAGCTTGGAGGATGTTAAACAAGGTGGATAGCAAGACTTTGGGGCACAAGAATTCCATCCCTATTGAGTCTTACCTCAAATGGGTACGAACTCGTGCTCAGAGTCTTATGATGCCTTACCCCTCCATTCTCCCGGTAATCATTGAGCCTGTCATGGAGGGATATGTTCCATACACTATCCTACATCCTGACATGCCCACATCTCTTGAAGACCTACGAAGGGATTGGATACAACTCAAGAGGGAGCGAGATACGTTCGAAGCCCAATTCTATGCAAGTGAGAAGAAGGTTTTGGAACTCACTAGGCTACTTCATGAGGAGCAGACTCTGAATGCCTACATTGCACCAAAGAGGATGCGTACTACCTATTTATCTTAGAGTTTTTGTATTATTTTGCCCAAAAGGAATTGATGTATTCAAGCTTTAACTTATTAATATAACGTGTGTTTCCTTTTTTGTCTAAAACAAATTTGAATCTTTGAAATCCTTGAAATCATTACATATGCATATATCATTCATCATAACATAAGCAGGTCTTTTGCAACAAGTCTCCTTATCTCTCTACTGTTTATTTCAGTAAGATGGATCTTGAGCAAACGGTGAAGGATCTCCAAGCTCAGAATACACAGTTTCAATAGTTGCTCTTGACCCTATCCAAGGGACAAGAAGAGTTGAAGACTTTGCTAGCTGAAGAGAGGAAAAAGAAGACAAAGAAGGTAAATGGAGTCATGAATATGGGAAGAAGATTTCATGAGCAAACAAGAAGGACCTTGAACTTTGCAACAACATCCGGAGAAAAAGACAATCAGGAAGGGAAGGGTAAAGAAACAGTTGTCCCGTCAGAATCAGAATCAGAAGAGAAGGAAAAAGATTACTCTGAGGAACAATATCCTCCAGCTGATGACAAATATAGACATCTCGAAGAGCGGTTGAGGGCGATGGAAATCCAAAAAGTGCCAGGCTTGGACTTTGAGGAATTGGGTTAAGTATCGGGGATTGTGGTACCTCCTAAATTCAACGCACCTATATTCTCCAAATATGATGGAGTTTCATGCCCTAAAATGCATCTCCGGTCATATGTGAGGAAAATCTAACCCCATATCGCTGATAAAGACTTATGGGTGCACTTCTTCCAAGACAGTCTGTCTGGAACTCAACTTGACTGGTTTTACCAACTAGAAAGAGCCAACATTCACAATTGGGAAGATCATGCTGCAGCTTTCTACAAACAATACAAATACAATGCTGATTTGGCGCCTACTCGTACTCAACTCTAGAGTATTGCCATGGCTTCCAATGAAGGTTTCAAGGACTATGCGCAAAAATAGAGAGACTTGGCTGGAAGAGTTCAACCCCCTCTATCTGAGAGAGAGTTGGTAGACATGTTCTTGGGCACCTTGCCTGGTCCTTTCTTCAATAATTTAATTGGAAGTTCGTCTGCAGGCTTTACTGAACTAATATTGACCGGAGAGAGGGTAGAAGCGGTATAAAGAGTGGAAAGATTCAGAAAGATTCATCTTCTTCTACAGCTGTAAGGAAGCCTTTCATCGGGAAGAAAGAAGTGGCTGTTGTATATCCGCAAAGAAACCAAGATAGGGCCGAATGCCAACCAGTGGTGTGGGCCGTTATGGTTCCTAAGCATGCGTCTGATCAGCAAAGAAATAATCAACCAAGGATGGAAAGGCCAGTCAGGTAGTTCACCAGAATGAACATGACCCCCTCTCAAGTATTACCGCATCTACTAAGATCCAATTTGGTGACCTTGAAAGAAGCTTCGAAAAACCCCAATACAACATCTCCTCACTATCATCCCAATGCCCGTTGCACATATCACTCTGAAAGTCCTGGTCACGATACTAATAACTGTTGGGCTCTAAAGAACAAAATACAAGACCTTATTGAAGCAAAAGAAATTGAGTTTGATGCGTCTGAAAAGCCAAATGTCATTTCTACCCTTATGCCCAGACATGGCCATAATACTAATTCCATTGAGGAAGATTTGTTTGTTACCTCAGTTGATGAACTCATGACCCCACTTCCTACTATTAAAATGAATTTGTTGAATGCCAGTGTGTTCCCGGGCTGTGATAAAGTTTGCCATCTCTGTTTATCCTCACCAACTGGCTGTCCTTTGTTGAAAGTAGGAGTTCATTGCCTGATAGATAACAAAGAAATTTTGTTTGAAAAGACTCTTGTTCCACCTATCCCTTTTGAAGATGTTTCTATCATTACCATTTCCGCCAACTCTTCCAGGGTCTCCACCAAAAGACCCGTTAGAATTATATCAGTTCCGAAAGCAACTCCTTTAATAATCATAATGCCTGGACCAGTCCCATATGTGTCAGACAAAACCATGCCGTGGAATTATGGAGGGGAAGTCTACTATCATGGTATCAAGCAAGACTGGCCAGCCACCGAAGAGATAAATTCCGAGAAAGAAGATTCCGACGTCAGTAATATTACAGGAACTAGTAAGATTACTCGAAGCGGTAGGATCTTCTCTCCAGAAATTGCTCCCCCAAAGGCTATTTCTGGACCCGTAATCATCCCTGTGGCTGCTCCAAAGGTTACTCCCATACCCATAATCATCTCTGCAAGTACTCCTATTGATGAAGCCGTTACAACCCCTGTTATCATTCCTACTGACACTCCTGCTGCCAAGACTCGAGGAAAGAGTATTCTGGTTGAGTCTGTCCGGAAGAAGCCTCAGTCATTGACTATCCCTGAGACATCCAAGAAAGAAATGAAGGAGATCCTAAAAATTATAAAGAAGAGCGACTACGATGTAGTTGAACAACTAGGGCAAACTCCCTCTAAAATCTCTATGCTGGCATTACTACTATGTTCTGAGGCGCATGCAAATGCCTTGGTAAAGTTCTTAAAAACCGCCCATGTACCTCAAGAGACATCTGTTGATCAGTTTTAAGACTGTGTAGCAAGCCTAACTGCAGACAATGGTTTAGGTTTTTCAGACGATAATCTGACGCCGAGGGGAAGGAATCATAATGAGGCATTGCATGTCTTAGTAATGTAGGGGCACAACTCTGGCTCATGTTTTGGTGGACACAGGCTCATCTTTGAATGCATTACCGAAAAAAGCTCTTGATAGACTTGACTGCAAGGGACTACTATTAAAGCCAAGCAACATAGTAGTAAGGGCTTTTAATGGCTCGAAAAGGATGGTGCATGGGGAAGTGGATATCCCCATAAAGGTTGGAACCCAAAATTTCAATTCAACCTTTTATGTAATGGACATCTGCCCTTCATACTCCTGCTTGCTAGGCCGACCATGGATCCACAATGATGGCGCTGTTACTTCTACATTGCACCAGATGTTGAAATATCCAGTTCAAGGGAGGATTATCACTGTTCATGGAGAGGAAGAATACATGATCAACCATCTCAATTCCTTCAGATATGTGGAATTAGATGGCAAATTTATTGAAACTCCATTTCAACACTTTGAAGAGGTCCCGCAAGATATGGAAGTGACCAAGGTTGTGTCTCAGGTTCCCAAGGTTACAAGGCTTCCACTCCGGATGTCAATGCTGAAGGACACCAAAGCAGTGGTAGAAGAAGGAGGGTGCACTGTCCGGGGACAACTCCCAGACATCCCATATAAGTCTGACAAGTTTGGCCTAGGTTTCACTTCAAGTGCTCAAAAAGTTGTACGTCGTGCCCGTGCGGGAGGACCACCCTTGAAGGTCAGCAACCGTGAAGTCAACGCGGTAGAAGATGGTGAAGATGATTGCAACCTGGAGGATTGAATCTTCCCGACTATCAATGGAGGGCTCAACAATTAGGAGGCTAGAGACTTTGTCCCGGTCACTTTTATCCCACAGTAATTTGTCTTTACATTTTGTTGGATCTGTAATATTACAAAAATTTGCACTCTTAAAACCTTGTGTCTTACCCGAGGCACAATGGTCCATTTGTAAGGGTTATTATCTCATTTTCATATGACATCAATGAATCATGGATGTTTTCGCATACAAACTTTTGTGATCATTGTTTTATCTTTTACATTTTATTTTCTTTCAAAGATATATATACCCTTACACACACCCACACTCACAATGCAGGTATACATCCATTCGGGATCCCATGGGTAACGATACTGCTATGGCTTTTTGCAACTCTGAGAATATAATCTACCATGCCGAAGACGAAGATGAGGAAGATTGTGAAGTACTGGGGGAACTTGCTAGACTGCTACAACAAGAAGAGAGAACCATTCAACCTCACGAGGAACCCGTGGATACGATTAACCTAGGTACCGAAGAAGATCCAAGAGAGGTCAAGGTGGGTACCAATCTGGAACCCAGTATCAAGGAGTGTCTGATTTAGCTATTACAAAATTATGTTGAAGTCTTTGCCTGGTTATATGAAGACATACTGGAACTTGATGCAGACATTATGGTACATCATCTGCCTACAAGAGAGGATTGTCCGCCAGTAAAGCAAAAGGTTCGCCGCATGAGACATGATATGTCATAAAAGATTAAAGAAGAGGTCATGAAGCAATTCAACGTTGGATTCTTGGCTGTCACCTCTTACCCTCAATGGGCTGCCAACATTGTTCCTGTACCCAAAAAGATGGCAAAGTGCGAATGTGTGTGGACTACAAAGATTTGAATAGGGCGAGCCTTAAAGATGATTTTCCACTCCCCCACATTGATATCCTAGTTGAAAATTCCGCACAATACAAAGTGTTTTCCTTCATGGACGGATTCTCAGGTTACAACCAAATCAAAATGGCTCCTGGGGACATGGAGAAAATAGCATTTGTCACACAGTGGGGCACATTCTGCTATAAGGTGATGCCATTCGGACTGAAGAATACGGGGGAAACCTATCAGCGTGCCATGGTAGCTTTATTTTATGACATGATACATCACGAAATAGAGGTCTACATGGACGATATGATAGCAAGATTGCAAACAGAAGAAGATCATCTTGATCACTTGCAAAAATTGTTTGAGAGACTGAAGAAGTACAAGCTGAGGTTGAATCCAAACAAATGCATATTTAGAGTACGGCCTGGTAAACTCCTAGGCTTTATCGTCAACAACAAAGGTATCAAGGTTGATCCTGCCAAAGTTAAAGCAATACAAGAGATGCCTGCTCCTCGTACTAAGAAGGAAGTCAGAGGATTCTTAGGACGTTTGAACTATATTACCAGATTCATTTCTCACCTGACAGCTACTTGTGAGCCAATCTTCAAACTATTGAAGAAATATCAAGTAGTCAAATGGAACGATGAATGCCAAGTTGCTTTTGACAAAATCAAAGAATACTTACAAGAGCCTCTTGTGTTTATGCCACCAGTCGAGGGAAGGCTATTAATCATGTATCTAACTATTTTAGAAAATTCAATGGGGTGTGTATTGGGGCAGCATGACGAGTCTGGCCGAAAAGAGCATGCTATTTATTACCTGAGCAAAAAGTTTACCGACTGTGAAACAAGATATTCACTGCTCGAGAAAACTTTATGCACTCTGGCATGGGCTGCTCGTTGGCTAAGACAGTATATGCTGACTCATACTACCTTGTTGATATCTAAAATGGATCCGATAAAATACCTCTTCGAGAAGCCTGCTCTTTCTGGGAGAATAGCGAGATGGAAGATGATCCTAACAGAGTACGACATATAGTATACTACCCAGAAAGCTATAAAGGGCAGTGTACTAGCTGATCACCTCGCTCACCAAGCTGTGGAAGACTACCAGTCCATGAAGTTTGAATTCCCTGATGAAGACATCATGACATTAGACAATTGTGAAGAACTCAGGCCATATGACGGATCTGAACAAGGATACCGATGGACCCTGTTCTTTGATGGAGCCTCCAATGCACTCTATAATGGTATTGGTGATGTACTCATATCTCCAGAAGGGTGTCATACTCCCTTTACTGCCAGACTTTGCTTCAATTGTACGAACAACATGGTGGAATACGAAGCATGCATCTTTGGTCTTAAAGCTGCCATAGACTTGGGGATAAAATCCTTGGATGTATTCGGAGACTCAGCTTTGGTTATCAGCCATATCAAAGGGGAATGGGACACCAAACACCTAAACCTTATCCCTTACAAAGAACATGTTTTGACATTACTACCACATTTTGAGAAGATTACCTTCGAGCATTTCCCGCAAGAAGAAAATAAGCTAGCAGACGCTCTAGCCACAATGTCATCTATGTTTAAACTTAATTGGGATAACGAGGCTCCCCAGATCACCATTGAACAAATGGATGAACCAGCGCACTGTCACGATATTAATACTGAAGAAGTAGTGGACCAACCTTGGTTTTACAAAGCCAAGAAGTATCTCGAGGCTCAAGAATATCCAGAAGGAGCTTCAGTCAATGACCAAAAGTTCTTAAGGAGATTCTCTGCTAAGTTCTTCCTTAGTAACGACATCCTGTATAAATGCAATCATGAATCTGTGTTACTTCGGTGCGTAGATAAGGTTGAAGCTGAAAAGATCATGGCTGAATTGCATGAAGGCACTTTTGGTACCCATTCCAGTGGGCATACAATGGCAAAGAAAATCCTACGGGAAGGCTATTACTGGTCTACCATGGAAGCAGATTGCTATCAGCACTCTCGAACCTGCCATAAGTGCCAGATTTATGCTGACAAAGTGCATGTACCTCCGGTTCCTCTGAATGTCTTGACGGCTCCTTGGCCCTTTTCTATGTGGGGGATTGATATGATTGGGGAAATCAAGCTGACAGCCTCCAATGGACACCGCTTCATCCTAGTGGCCATTAACTATTTTACAAAATGGGTGGAGGCAGCTTCCTTCGCTTCCGTTACCAAGAATCTTGTTGCCTGTTTCATCAAGAAAAATCTCATTTACCGGTACGGTATCTCAGAAAGGATCATCACTGACAATGGTACAAATCTCAACAACACTATGATCACCGCCTTGTGCGAGCAATTCAAGATTCAGCATCACAATTCTTCTTCCTACCGTCCAAAGATGAATGGTGCTATCGAAGCTGCAAATAAAAACATTAAAAAGATCATACAGAAAATGACAGTCACATACAAAGATTGGCATGAGATGCTACCATTCGCTCTCCACGGGTATCGTACCACAACTCGCACATCAATCAGGGCAACACCCTATTCTCTGGTTTATGGCATGGAGGTTGTCTTGCCTATTGAGGTTCAGATCCCCTCTCTGAGGATTATGAAGGATGCAGGGTTGAACAAAGACGATTGGATTCAGACCCGACTTGATCAATTGAACTTGATTGATGAGAAGAGACTTACTGCTGTTTGCCAGGGTCAAATGTATCAGAAACGGATGATCAATGTTTTCAACAAAAAGGTCAGACGCCAAGTGTATCAAGTTGGGGATCTAGTGATCAAACGCATCATCTTGCCACAAGGTGATCCCAGGGGAAAATGGACTCCTACTTATGAAGGACTATTTGTAATCAAAAAAATATTCTCTGGTGGGGCAATGATCTTGACCACCATGGATGGTGACGACCTGCCGCATCCTGCGAACGCGAACATAGTCAAAAGATACAATGCATAAGAGAACCGCTAGGTTGACATACCTAAGCAAAACAAGGGCATCCCGACGAACCAAAAGGTTCGGGCAAAAATTAGGGATAAAACAAAAAAAAGATTTGTACACCCGGCAAGTTGAAAACCCGAAATGGTGACTTGGGCAAAAAAGGGTTTCCCGGTGGACTGAAAATCCGAAAGGGCGGTCCAGGAAAAAGTTAGGGAATTAAGGCATATGACTATGTCCCATTGGATCACTTTACGGACAACCTTTGGCTTCCACTGACAAACTCAGAGGTTCTGATCAATTCAATCATCTTTGGACGAGGCAACAAATAGACAATATGCTCAGAGATACGAAGGCTATAGCAGAATAGAAACCCCATGGGATTATTACACATAGCTATCTTTTCTTTGTATCAAATTTTTCATTTTTTTACGACAGCATTTTCTTACTAGAATGTTTGTCTCCTTGTACAAAAATACTTACTCAAAGACAATACAAAAATATCTCATTTAAAGTGCAAAAACTATATGTTTTTCTTTACGCTTGTATTTTGTTTAAAAAAACGTCCAATGATTCATTGTTGAACATATGCATTTGAATATAATTACTATTTACAAATAAGCAAAATGAGAAAGGAAATTACTGATAGGTGGAAGGGATAGGGAAAAACCTCTAGGCTATTCCATAAAATAATCCCCCGCAGTATGTCGTGTAATCCCCCAGCAGAACAAAGCCCCCATTTATCAACCCCCGGTAGAAATCATCCAAATTTCTCCAAACTTTTTTTAAGTAACACATGGCATTTCCCTTACAACAGAGTTTATTTCTCTCGGCAGAAATTCATCAATACTTCGACTTCAAGACATGAAGGCTTACATATCCTCAGCAGCCGTCAGGGATTTATTTTCCCTAATCCAACAACAGTGCAACAAATTAGCTCACATACACATACATTGCATCCATATATCATAAACATTGATAAAGCAAATGCATTACATCATACATTTCATGCAACATGACCTTGCATTTTAACTAACCTTTTACCCTTTTCAGGATAAGATTAAAAAACTACCATTAACAATGTTCAGAGTTTTCAAATAAAGTTTAGATACGCTCTAGACACGGATTCTATTCTGATACTCATTCAGATTCAACTTTCAGATACAGTTCAGATACGCTCCAAACACGGATGCCATTTTGATACTAATTCAGATTCAACTTTCAGATACAGTTCAGATACGCTCCAAACACGGATGCCATTATGATACTCATTCAACTCAAGTTTCAGATACAGTTCAGATACGCTCCAGACACAGACGCCATTCTGATACTCATTCAAAATCATCTCCCAGACGCAGTTCAGATACGCTCCAGACACGGACGCCATTCTGATACTCATTCTTTCAACTTACAAATTACAATTCAACAATCATTCTTGGATGGCATCTACAAGGCCATCTCTAACATGTTTTTATCATCTCTCCAAATGGAATCTTTAAGCCCATTCCCTCAACCTTCACATCGTCGAGTGCAAATTTCTGGGCACTCTAGTGTCCAATCATCTTCCACCTTCCGGTCACGAATGGCAAAACTCGCCAATTTAACTCTTCAGGTTTAAGAAGATTGAACAGGGGAAGCTGTTGTACCCCAAAATTTTCCCTCTCACTTATCATGAATTTACTCGCAAGATCTCCTTGGGCTCAAGACTGCATTAGGGTTTGATCAACTCAAGACACCTCCTTATGCACTGATGACCAAAATTAGGGTTTGAGTTTGCACAAGGATTTTTGGACTATCAATTCTTCATATGACTTTCAAGGATCATTATGGACCCCCAAGATTACTCATGTCAAGTTTCAAGCCTTGGATCACACTTTTGACCAGTCAATTGAACAGTTGACCTAAAAATCAACTATATTAGGGAAAAAGTCAACCATAGCCAATTTACAGTCAAACTTCATAATTTTTTATCCACATAAAGATTTTGTACTCATATGTATTATTTGATCAAGTTTGGACCATACTTCCTCAAGAAATTTGATCAAATCTCCAAAAGGGTCAAAATGGTCAAAATTAGGGTTTTGACTAGGAAAGGGCAATTTCTGATTTTTGACCTAGCAAATGATCAATTGGTTTAAGGTATAATATCAAGAGTCCAATTGCATCATTTTGACCAAATGACATGGTTCAAAACATTGCAAGTCCATTGGATTGACATATGAATTTTGCAGTAAACTAATCAAAAGTCAACTATATACTGAAAAGTCAAACTTTGACTTTTTGGTCAAAATCAAATGCCAAAGATCATAATTCATCAAAACATGTCAAAATATGAAAAAAGTTCATCAAGAAATCAAGGATTCAAGATTTTGTTTTGAAAAGATGAAATTTCTTAACTTAGAAATTTTTCTAAGTATAGAAAATTTCTTATTTTTTTATGAGTTTGATCTAAATTTTCACCATGATGCAAGATGATTCAAGAGAAACTTCCAACATGAAAGTTATAGACCTCCATGAAATATATAACTTTGCTTCACACAATTTCTCCTAAAAATGTTTGTATCTCAAGATATGATTTTGTGAATACATGCTCATGAACTAAAAATAACTAAGTGAAATTTTGCCCTAATTAGGCAGATTTTTGACCTAACTTCATGGCATTTTTTCACATGGTTCTAAGGGGAATCTTTAAAATAAATTCAAAGATGAGTTGTATAGCACATTGCAAGATTTCCAAAATGTCCAAGAACTCCTTGAGATCATTCTTGAGTAGGGAGAATCGAAGAGATAAAGTTGGTGTTTTGTCACTTGGATTACAAGCCATTTTGTGAAGAACATTGGATCCAATCCTCAAGTGTACAAATCCCACTTTTCAGGCTTCTAACTTGACTTTCACTCCATAATTAAATGTTTTAACAGCTGTTAGAAGCTTTAATCTAAGCATTCAATGCATTGTACAAAGTTAATTCCATTTTGGGAAGAAAGGCAACATTGCCATTTTAGAAAAGCAAGCTTTATGCAAAGTGAGCTTGCATTGAGCCTTGCATTTGTTCTTTCTGCACAAACACACTCCACTCAATCAGAACAAGTGCGTTTAAAGGTCTCAACCCCCCTACAAGCTTTGTACTTCACCTTGAAACCATGCTTGCTAGCTTTGCTTCAAAAACAAGTAACCAAGCAAAACATGTGAGTTTCAAAGTCTGAGTTGTCACAAGCCTCAAAACCTCTTGCTTATAAATATACACACTATTTGCAAGTTGACACACGAATGTTATTGCCCTGAAACTGCCTCAAATATTCCAAAACCAAAAACCTGTTCAAGAATACCATTAACATACAATTTTTAACCAAAACTCATGATCTTCATTTCCACTAGTGCGTTTTGAAAACTAATCACTCAAACACCTTCTATACATCATACTAAAGCAATCCAGGCCCATGCTTCAAGATTGTAACTCCTCCATCACTATCCACCATTTTCAAAAACCAAGCTTGCAGGTTGACTTGAACAGAGACATTCAGGGGCATTCAAGGCAAAGTAAGAGTTGGGATACACTTAAGAAGGTCCAAGCAAGCTAAACAGATCCTCAGTCCATCTCAAAAGTTGCTCAAACTCCATTCACGACTCCAGCTGCAAGAGGTAAAAACTCAAACTTCTATCTCTTTATAGAAGCATCATTTGATCTTGATTTGTGAAAACAAAATGTAGATATCCTTGCTCTAAAGCTAACCATGTTCATAGTTTCCATTTATATTAACTATGTATAGAGAATTTTGGATTTGAAATTTCTGAGAAAATTAGGTTTCAATTTAGGGCCAGTAAAATTAGATATGATATTTGACTTTTAGTTTACATAAGTTATATGGTTGAATTCGTGGGAAGAAACACCACAAATTTCATGTTTGAACTTTCCATTTTTATGGAGAAATGAGGAAGATACATGTGGTCCGGCCATCGCTCAAGGTTGAAGATGAAGTTGCCTTCAGAAAGCAGTTTCTAATATATATATATATATTTATGGTTTTGTTAATATAAACGGATGTACAACCACCCCAGTGGTAAGGCAGCGCGCGTTATTGCTAAAGGTCATGGGTTCGAGCCTCAGCGCGCTGCCTTTTGCATTTTTCACATTTTTCCACATTTGTTTTGCCTCTTGCAGCGCTGGGCCTCCACTTCACGGGCCTATTGTATTTTATCTAACATTTCCTCCCTGTCTCATATTTGCACCCCTGACCCATTATTATTTTATTTTTATTTTATTCTCATTTTATTTTCTTAAATATATTTATTTCAATATTAAAAACCACAAAAATACAAAAAAAATAGTAGAGTTATATTTTAACTTTATTTATTTATTTTTCACAAAAAATATATTTTATTTTTATCACACTTTATTTATTTTTATTAATTATATTGTAAATTTAATTAAAACTAAAATATTATTTATTTTTATACTAATGAAAATATATTTTTGATATCAAAAAGACTAAAGAATATTTTATAACACTATAATTTATTTTTCAAGACAAAAAATATAAAATACAAAAAATACCTTTTTTCTATAAACATCATTCCTTTTAATCAATTAAGAAGAATTAGGGTTTTAATCAAGAATCTTTTTCTTAATGACTTTTAAACTTGACTAATTATTTTCTTTATCTAATTTAGGTTAAAATCAAGACCCTTTTTCTTAAGAAACCAAACAAAAAAATCTTTTTCTTTGCATTTACAATTCTTGCATATTTAATTCATCTTGTATATTATTTATTACAATTCTTGTACAAATTCAATTTGGTTGTAATAGATTAATTAGGTTTATATTATTGTAATCCCCATTCACAAATTGTATACCCCCCTCCCACAAGTGTTGTAATAACGTAGTAACTTTAAATTTCACAATTTATCGCTTTTACATAACATACTAATAATTAGGGTTTGTATGGCAAGATAAACCCAATCAAATAGAAAACCTTAATTCAAGACAAAATCAAGAATGAAAATAACACACTTTCACACAAGCACCCCTAGGGTTATCCCACTTGGTTGCCTTATACAAAATGGCCATATTATGCATGTAAGGTGTCTTAGCAAAAACAAACAAATACAAGATCATAGTCCCTCGATGACGCTATTCAAAGTTGCCTTACAAAATGATCTTAGTCCCTCAAAATAATGCTAAGATATCTTGAAACATTGCTAATCATGGTTATACGATGACCCACGCCCGTCCCGATTACATCTGAAGATAGGGTTGCTTACCAAATCAATGGTAAGACAACAATATCAAAGGAAAAGAAAATGAACAAGAAAGACATTTGAGTAGGTAGATTGCTCCTAATTACTTTCTCCATTTCAAACAAAACATCCTTTCTATTTTCAAAATAAACACCTACACATTTTAAAACATCTTACAAAATGGAAAACATTTTCAAAAGGTTAACATCTTTGTATACATTCTTACGAACGAGAATCATTACAAAGATTGCCTAAACAATGGCCTCTTTTACAAAATACTTTCAAAAACCACATAAAGCATAATTTCAAACAAAAGCAAGTGATCTATAAAATAACTAAGAGCCCATGGAAAACCATGGATGAAAAGGGTGCTAATACCTTCCCTTTTCATAATCTACCCCCCGAACTCAAGAAACAATCTCAAAGGTCTTTCCTGTGCTTTTTCACCTTTCCTTTTGGATAAAAGAAAAGTCGGTGGCGACTCTTGCTAACCGCAACATTTGCGATCAAACGCAAAACCTTCAAGTCAGTTCTCCCACCGTATCACACCCCATACTACCATTCTTCTTCTTCTTAACTAACAACATAAGATCACCCCACGAAGAAACAATCGGTCGAACAAACTTCTTCTCAAGAAATTCTTCCAATTGTTTCTTTAATTCACCCAAATCTAAAGCGAACATCCTATAAGGAGTCATTGACATCCGACTTGTACCTGGTACTAGGTCGATGGCAGTTGGTTCAATGTATTATGGTTGGCTAAATTTTGGCTAAGCATGGTGCTGAACATGGTTCTATGTTGATGGTGAGTAAGATGTTGCAACATCTTTATCATCTGTCATAATAGTCTTATTGTTATGTGTTTTTCAATCAGATGTCGAAGGAAGATGTCATGACATCTTGATTTGGTACTGGAGTACAACAAGCACTTCTATTTTAAATCTTGACAAATTTGATTTGATTCTGAAATATTTCTTTTGGATATGTTTCAGTAAATTTTACAAGTCAAGAAGATTTTATCTGGAACAAGGTTTTCTATCTCCAGTTGTGCATTGGTTACTAAATTTGGCCTTGAGACAATTTAGGAAACTTTGTATTATTTGTTCCAAGATTTAAGAAGACTTTGTTGCACAACAGATACAACTCTCAACTTGTGGATCAATAAATATCTTATGGAGATTTTGAAGCCCATGGATTGAAGAAGTCTATTTAAAGAGAAGACCTAAACCTAAAGTTCCAATTTTTTATCTTTCAACAATTGTAAAATTAAGGGAAGAGAATAGTCTTAGGTTTCGAGAGTCTCTTGTGTATTATGTAGGATTTTGTCACCCTTGTATCTTTCGATACATGTGGTAGACTTAGTGTCCTCACTCAAAAGCCCCTAGACAATGAGCTGAGTATTGTTCTTGGAGGAAGCTTTTAAGAAACTCTAAGTATTGTTCTTGGTGAAGAGTCTTGGCTAAGTATTGTAATGGAAGTATGATCTTCTTGTTGAGTTATTCTCATTCTAATCATTAGGATTGGGACTATTAAATATCACTGAGGTGATTTAAGAAGTGAGATGGCGATTTCTCATATCTAGGAGGTGCCTAGGTAAAAGTAGCACTGGGTAGGGATTAGGCGAGAAGTTGTAAACGAGGGAGTTTATCTTTGAACTAATATTGATGATAGTGGACTTCCTTCCTGGCTTGGTAGCCTCCAGAGTAGGAGATGTTGCACCGAACTGGGTTAACAACTCTATGTGTTATTTACCATTCTGCAGTTTAAGTTTCAGTATGTGTTATAACTTAATGAATTTATTCAGGATGTCATACCAGAAGTTGTAACATCTGTCTTGACATTGTTCTGATGTTGGAATTTTAGTATTTTCATGTGTTGCCTATACCATAGAAATTTCAATTGGTATCAGAGAAGGAACCCTGGTCCATTTGGTGAGCTTTAGGTTGTAATTTTTTGGGTACTATTGTTCCTTGTGGAAGACTGGAATGATAGTATTCTGATTATCAATGGACAACAGATTTTGAAGAATTATCAAGATAGGAGAATCTTGGTTTTGAAGAGATTGAAGAGTAGAACATGAGTTGTCTCTATGTAACTTTGAATTTGTCAATATCATAATCAATGAAATTGATAATTTTCTTTTTCAGACTCTTTATCACTAGTGGCCAAAGATACTTGGGAAATTCTCAACTCCACTTGTGATACATGTAGAGAATTTAGCGGTAAAAATTTGTGACTAAGCCATTGATTGACTTAACTCACATAGTGAAAGTCGCCACCGTACTTTATTGTTTCCAAAGGGAATGGGAAAAGATTGAATGAAACTGAAAATAAAATAAAATAGAGATCAAGGTACATGGGTCGGTTATGCAAAGGGAAGGTATTAACACCCTAAGCATCTGTTATACTCAACAGGATCCACTACATTTGTTCTAATCAAAGAGTGTGTTATATAAACTTAAACTTTCTAAAGGGAATGAATGAAAGAGTTGTTAAAGAATAAAAATAAAGTTTTTTTATTATTGCGCTTGCCTCAAATTCGAAACCTCGTGCCTACGTATCCCCGTCGTGAAATAGTGAATCAAAGCACCGTATTTCTTCTCAAGAAGAAGAAAAATCTGTATGTTGGTTGATTTTAAATGAAGAGACAAGTTGTTATTTTTAGGAGAGAAATCTCAACTAGTCACCCACATGGTATAAGAAAGAGGGACGATGCATCAACATAAGGAGGGTTTGGAAACACCTCTAGTACTCAAGTGGAAAAGTCGACATCTTTACAATCACGGGGATAGGAGAATGACATCTCGAATATGAATTACTCATGTCTAATCAAGAAAAAGGTTTAAAATGGGAAAAGGTGCACGAGGGCATAAAAAGTATGAATTGGTTGAAGTATATTATTAGCTTGAAAAAGGATTTGGTGAATTGAGACACATTAAATACTATGACAGTAGAGACTTTGGATAGTCGAGTCAGACGCCTTGTATCCAAAGTAACTCCACATGTACTTAAAGCTCGTGACACATGGTTCGCCTTTTTTATTGTTAAGTGTTTTGAGTTTTGATTAAGAAAAAGAAGTTTGAGAAAAAAATGACCTTGGCAAAGTCAAGGTTTATTATGAAAGCGGTTCGAGTTTGAAAAACATGAAGGTTTTGAAAAAGATGAAAAGGTTTTGAAAATTGAAGGATGAGAGGAGATGAAGAGACTATCCTATGTACAAGAACATAAAAGATAGGTAAGGAAGGTCTGACCAAACAAGAAGAGGACACTTGACATAATAAAGTCACGTAGAAATCGCATCCTTTGGATTAAATCCACAAGCAAAGAATAAGCCAAGAGTATACTAAGCATCATGTGAAAATAAATCACAAGCAGGAAGTATCAGATAAAACCAAGGTATCACATAAGGCTCAAAGCATAGGATGGTCATCAAGATATCAGATAAGAATCCCTACATCAGACGAAACTCCAAACGAACATACAAAACCAAGATAACAGAGATATAACTCAAAAGTATCACATGAAATAAGTAATCAAGTCCAAGTTGGGTTAGAATAATGTACCAAGGTTAAATGAGAAAAATGAAATATGAAGTACATGTTTAATTATTTAAATAAAAGTTGATTAAATTAATTAATTAAGTTAAGAAAAATTAATTAGCAAAACTAATTAATATTTAATAACAAAATAAACTAGCTAAATCTACTTTAAATTAATTAACTAAATGCAACAAAGTGGTGCTAAGAGGAAGTGAACACTTAAGCTATCTTTGGAAGCTACACAAATCATAAACAATGTTATCAACACAAGATAAATTATAATAAACCAAATGAAGCTTGCATAATTCCATATTTTTCTCAATCAAGAATCACACACGTGTATGAAGGAAGGAGTAAAACAAGAACATGAATCGAATTTGCAATAAAGATACAACTTGTGAATTAACAAAGGAAGTGATAAAAGATGTGAAGTCTCAAGAGTTAACAATTTTCAATCTTAAGTCTCATGAAAATTTTAAGTCTCAAAACAATTCCAAATATTCATTTCATTCATAAGAAAATCAAAAGAAATTATCATACACTCATGTTGCTATTCAAGACATATTCAAAATATGAAAAACAAGATTAAAATTAAGCCTCCGTCAATTAAATCACTAATCGATCAGCAACTACACATAAACAATTAGGTTCACTAATTCTATCTTAATTAGCCTCAAGACACAAGGAAATAGTATGATATCACAACCAAACTTTCTTCTTTTGAACTTATCTCAAATGAATCAAACATGTCATTAAAATTCCTTCACATTAACTCAAATAATACGGTATCTCAATCAAATTAATTCAAACAAAAATATTGTCCAACACCAAAATTCATGATATTCCATCATTAGAAATTTAATCCTATGGTATTGACAGTGAAAGAATTATTCAATTTAAGATAAACCAAAACCATAATCATCAATTAGAAACTCTATTCAAATTACCTCAAACAAAATGGTATTGACATTGAAAGAATTATTCTAATTAACATAAACAAAACACAATAGCAACAATCATCATTCCAACTAATCACAAACCTCATCACAAATAGTACCACAATGCATCAATTAAAACTTCAATAAAGTTGACTCAAGTAACATGGTATTGACAACAAAGTCTCATTCCAAATTAAAATAAACAACACAATAATCAAACCTCAATTTAAACAGCAGCATGTTCATTATTATATCATCGAAATCTTCATTCAAAATCAAAGTTCCATTTACATACAATAATCACCATCATCTTCAACAATAATCATACATAATGTCATCATTTTTAATTCAACATAAAACACATTAATAACATCAAACTTCAATAACAAAATTATCAATAATTTCAACACTTAATCACCACAACAACAACAACACCCTCAATTTCATCATTCAATTTAATTAACACAAAACATAAATTAATAAAATAAAAATGGTGATGGAAGTAATAATTTAAAGATGGTGAGTTCGGCGGAAATATGAGCAATAGCTGGAACCGAAAATTTGAATGTGTCGTGTTGTTGTTGTCTGAAGGTTATCGAGAGAGTATGGTGGCAGGTGAGGTTCGGTTGGGCAGGTTGGTTTGTGAGCCGAGTTCTGTAAACGGTTGGGTCTATCCGTGAGGGAGTGATAGTGAGCGGTGGGTTGATGGTGTTGTTGTTGAATGTTCTGTCAGCGGAGGAAGTCGCTTGTGGTGATGAAGCTCAATAGAGGGATTAAGGTTGTTACGTGAAGATGAGAGGAGGATGCTCTCTCTTCAATCTCATAATCTTATCTCTTCTACTTATATCACACTATTAGGTTTTTTTTCAATTTTTTTAAATGGCTAAAAAGCTCTTTTTGGATAAGAATGACATATAAATCTAAGAAAACTAAAATAAAATACACTCAAAAATATTTTTGTTTTAATTTTTCTGAATAAAAAATGGAGAATCAAAATAATGAAAAACGATAAAAAAATATACTTAGTTAATCGAAAATGGAAATGAGCACATTAAAATAAACAGCATATCACAAAGATTAATAAGAAATACTACAAATGATCAAGATCGAAATAAAATTATAATAAGAATATTCGGCCGAACAGACGTTGACAATTAAGAAAGAGCCTGCAAACTGCATCGAAAAAATAAAGCGAGCACACCGACATGATCTATGTGAAACACATATTCATAAAACGGCCAGTGAAAGATGAAAACTCGAAATATTTATCCGCTAATTTTCTGCACCATGTCGAATCCCTTTTAACAGTTTGTCTATAGAACTGAAATATCAATATTATCGACATATAAACAACTTGACGCAATGCGAGAAGCGGATAAAGAGATAAAAATGTATGAAGTGAAATGACGAGTATTTTTCAACTCTAAAATGATGCAAATGTTGATTTAAATTGACTTTTGGTCAATCTAAATGCATGAATGACCGACTAATGATGCAAATGTGATGAATGAATGACCCTGGGTCAAAATTGGGGTTTGACAACTGCCCCTATTTAATTATCCTTAACTAGATAGCATTATAGTGAGAGGTAATTAAATACAGAAAGACCCAAATTTTGTCCCTTGGGTAACAATGAAATGCATTGTGATGACTCTTTTTTGACATATATTTTTTTAATGATATGATATGAATACATAAGATAAAGACACTATATGGAGAAAATTGAAACAAGAGATTTATGGTAGATTGAAAGAGATGACAAAGAAAGACACGTTGGAGAATACAAGATATTCTAGATATCCGTCAGGGTGACAAGGAGTAACCAGTAATACTTGCTAAGAGAGAGAGAGACAAACTGTGAGAAAGATAAAAGTGACATCCAAGAATGGCATTGAATGAGATGAAAAACAACCTACTAGGGATTATAATCCTCAGAGGGGAAAAAGGGAAGAATGGACTTTATCGAGAATGAGACCCTACATAGATAGTAAAATAAACGATAAAGACTACCAATTAGCAACTTCTTCTTTAACCAAGTCTTCCACTTGGAAAAGGACCAAATACAAGCTATTTTTTCTTGCTGAAATCTTCCCCTTGCTAGGAATTAGATAAACCTTCCTGAGAATGGGTACAAGCTTCTTTAACCAAGTCTTCTACCTGGAAAAGGACCAAATACAAGCTATCCATTCTTGCTGAGATCTGCCAATTTCTAGGAATTAGATAAACCTCCATTAGAATGGGTACAATTTCTTATTTAACCAAGTCTTCCACCCAGAAAATGACCAAATACAAGCTATCCCTTCTTGCTGAGATCTGCTACTTGTTAGGAATTAGACAAACTTCTCTGAGGATGAGCATAGTTTCTTATTTAACCAAGTCTTTCTCCTAGAAAAGGACCAAATACAAGCTACCTCTTCTTACGGAGATCTACCACTTGCTAGGAATTAGATAACCTCCCTAAGAATGGATACAATTTCTTCTTTAACCAAGTATTCCGCCTGGAAAAGGACCAAATACAAGCTATCTCTTCTTGCCGAGATCTGCCACTTGCTAGGAATTAGATAAACCTCTCTAAGAATGGGTATAATTTATTCTTTAACCAAGTCTTCCTCCTGGAAAATGACCAAATGCAAGCTATTTCTTCTTGCCGAGATCTGCTACTCGCTAGGAATTAAATAAACCTCCTTGAGAATTGGTATAGTTTCTTCTTTAACCGAGTCTTTCGAATGGAAAAGGACCAAATACAAGTTATCTCTTCTTTCTGAGATGGGCTACTCGCTAGTAATAAGATAAACCTCCCTGAGAATGGTTACAACTTCTTCTTTAACCAAGTCTTTCACTTGGAAAAGGACCAAATATAAGCTATCATTTCTTGCTGAGATCTGCCACTTGCTAGGAAGTAGATCAACCTCCATGAGAATGGATATAGTTTCTGATATAACCAAGTCTTCCACCTGAAAAAGGACCAAATACAAGTTATCCCTTCTTGCTAAGATCTGCCACTTGCTAGGAATTAGATAAATAATTATGTCGGAGATATTCAAATGAAGAGGTTAGACAACCAACGATCGGGGTTTATAGATTAACTGAATCGCAATAGGCTCATTGGGTAGATGATTGTTGGAAATGATGATTATCTTCAGATGGATGCAAAACATGGTTCATATTGTACACTATGATTAAATATGCTTCTATGCATGATATATGATCACTGCATGTCATAGATATGATTATGACAACTGAGATAGACTCTTTTGTTAAGGTAAGATTGGAACTTGTTAGACAACGACAACGTTATATATAGAGAGGGGTTGAATAGATACCCCTTTTAAAAATATCCAAATAAAATTTTATTTTGAAAAAGTTTTATCAAAGTGCGACGCATAAGCTTTTTCAAATTGTCGTCTATACGAATGTTATCGAGAAGCTCGGATATGAAAATCGTAATTAAAAAATGATATGGAATGCGAACGATAATATGAATTAATAACCTTGAATCACTTTGCAACTTATTTACCGTTTAATCAATTTTTCTTAGAAAGGATATTTCCAATGGTAAGATTAATAGAACTAGTTAAGTCAATTTATCAAACACTTGGTGTGCAAGTGAATTTTCAGAATTTTTCCTTAGATTGTGTTGATACACAAAACCACTTATAATCAAAAGTGATTATAAGCTATATCAACACTTGAATTAAAAATCAAAATTGATTAGGAAAATTCTTATAATTCAAATGATAACTCAATGCTATTTGATAAATCGAACAATGAATATCAAAGCAAGTAAAAGCAAAAATAAAAGCGACACGAGGAATTTGTCTTCACAGTTCCCCATTGTCATCCTCGTGTGTGGGTACGTCTGCGTCTAATTCTAATCGAATTAGAATAATTCTTACTATGCGAAAATGTCGATACAAGAGAAGTGTTCCAGAGAAACTCCACAAATTCTAAGCTTATTTATTTAACCCTTTCTCTTTCCTTGATCTTGAGAGAAAGCAAGACACAATAGATGAGAAATGACTATCTGGATCTTGCTACTCCTTCCATGCACCGTCAATCTCAAACTATTGCAACACAAGACTTCGATACTATCTGGTATTCCAAGTTACTTCCTTGTAAAGATTTCAAACAGTCTAAGGTTCTTTACAAAGATTTTAAGCACTCCAAGGTTGTTCACTTTACCGTAATTACCTCTCGAACGTCTTGCACGAAATCCCCCAAATCAACCAATGATCTTGGAGGATAAACCATAGGTTTTTCCTAGATAGAAACCCATACAAAACTCCACCCAATACACAATTGGACACTAGCAATCCTCGTCTAGATGACATCCTAACAGAACATCATTACAATGTAACGTCAGTGTGTATGCATAGATTGGAGGTTGAATATGAAGATAGAAATAGGATAATTTTTTGGTTTTCAACAAGTTCGAATGATGCACGAAAGACTATTTATAGTTTTGGAACTTTTAGGGCAAAGAGGGATAAATTCATAATAAAAGAATTTAAAAAATTGACCAACTAAAACAGTATGTGTCGACCTAAGAGTCATATGTGTCGACACATACATGATTTTTGAACAGTGTGTGTCGACCTATGAAGGCCCATGTGTCGACCAGAAAGTTATAGAGGCTACAGGCTTTAAAATGATAGTAAATGTGTTGACCTGAAAGATGGATGTGTCGACACATAAAATAAGAATTTATGCATTTTCAGAAATGTTTCAGTATGTGTCTACCTGAGAATTACAAAAGCTACAGACTTTAAAAATGCATTACATGTGTCGACCGGAAATATGCATGTGTCGACACATGCAGTAAAAAAATGCAGAAAACTGTTTTTATGACTTGGATCAATTTTGAAATATTTTCTAATGATTCCTAACACCTCTAATGCAAAGGAGTGGCACAATACATAAGGATACAATCCAATACTCCTAGGTGTAAACTTTTATTAGTTTTGACATCACTCAAAACATTTGCCGATGAAGTTTATAATCACATACTCCCCCTTTGTGATGATGGCTAAACTTGCGACGATGCATTCCTTGTATTTGTTAGGCTCCCCTGGCTCTATGCTTCCCTACTTCAACTTGCATATGCTTCTTCCCCTTTGACAACATAAAAAAGAAAGAGAGCAGACCGTGAGAAGTATCATAGTTCCATATCAATACCAATATAATAATCATAGGCAATTTTGCATAGAATATATATATATATATATATATATATATATATATATATATATATATATATATATATATGTGTGTGTGTGTGTGATGAAAATATTTTTAAATAACAAGCAATCAACATTACAATAAATGTAATGAATTGCATAAGACTAAATAAGCAAGATATGACAATATTAGCAAGTTTTTTTATAGCATCACAAACAAGAAACGCTTCATAATGGAACTCCCGACACTGCACACGCATGTGCCTAGCATAACAACACGAATATGTCGCTATTAAAACCAAGATGAAAACAAGATAAATTTCATGTAAGCAAGACAACAAGTAACATATATTGCAAATATCGAGCAACAAATAATTCAAGTACAATTACAAAAAAATAAACAACAAGCACATGTTTGCATGGTGAGAATAAATGTATACAAATGTAAAATAATTAATACATAAAGTCATTATAAGCGTATGGATTAAGAACACATAATGGTTATTAATAAAAAAATTGGAAATAAACATTCATGGTTTTCATCATTTGAAAAAATATCAAGCATTTTTGGACGGATCTAGTAACATATATCAAACAAATCTTACTTTCAAGGAGAAATTGAAACAATATTACCTCACTATTGATTGAGACCGAAGTTGCACTCACATGATGTAAAGAATTCAAATACAAGATTAGAGTGAAATTAATTGTGCAAGCAATAGTAAAAGATTAGGTAACATCTGAGATATTGATAATCCCCAATTCCCCACGTATGCTGACAAAAGGTTCTGTTGCGAGTGGTTTAGTGAAAATATCGAAAAGTTGATTTTTACTATTAACATGCTCAAAAACAACATCCTCTTTTTCAACATGGTCACAAAGGAAGTAGTGGTGTATCTCAATATTTTTAGTGCATGAATGTAGTACATGATTTTTGGTTAGATTAATGACACTAGTATTGTCGCACATGACAGGAATACATGAGAGTTTAATATCAAATTCAAGTAGTTGTTGTTTAAGCCACAAAGTTTAGGCACAACAACTACCGGCTTCCACGTATTCCGCCTCGGCTTTTGACAAGGCAACGAAAACTTGCTTTTTGCTATGCCAACTTATCAAGGATTTTTAAAACATGTGACAAGTTCCACTAATGTTTTTCCTATCTAATTTGCAACTGAAAAAATCATAATCAGAATAACCAATCAAAGTACAATTGTTTCCCTTGGAATACCAGAGTCCAAACTTAGATGTACCAATTAGGTATCTAAGAATGCGCTTAACAACTTTTAAGTGTGATTCCTTAGGAGCCGATTGATATCATGCACACATACAAACACCAAACATAATATATGTCCTAGATACGGTAGGATAAAGGAGAGATCCAATCATACCTTTACACCTTTTTACCTCAACATCCTTACCCTTTTCGTATTTATCCAAGTTTCCATTTGTTGCCATAGGTGTGTTAATTTCGTTACCGCTGTCCATCCCGAATTTTTTGAGTAATTCGAGACAATACTTTCATTGACACACAAATGTTCCTTAATCAAGTTTCTTAATTTATAGTCCAAGTAAGTAGTTTAATTCTCCCATTAGACTCATTTTAAACTCTCCCTGCATAAGCTTAAATAACTCCTTGACAAGATGCATATTAGTTTACCCAAAAATGATATAATCAACATAAATTTGAACAAGTAACTTATGCTTTCCTCGACGTCTAATAAAGAGTGTGGTGTCAACATTTTCTCTAGAGTAACCTTGTTGAAAGTCGGTCATATCATGCCCTATGGGCTTGTTTAAGACCATATAATGCACGTTTTAACTTGAACACATGATTAGGAAACTCATAATTTTCAAAACCAGGAGATTGAGAAACATATACTTCTTCACTTATGTATTTATTAAGGAATGCACTTTTTACGTCCTTTTGATATAATTTGAAATTCTTAGGACATGCATATGCTAATAAAAGGCGTATAACTTCAATTCGGGAAACGAGAGCATAAGTATCCTCATAGTCAATGCCTTATTCTTGGTTATACCCTTGTGCCACAAGACTGGCCTTATTTCTTGTTATCACACCATGTTCATCAAGCTTATTTCTAAATACCCATCGAGTGCCTATAATTTGATGATTTTATGAACGAGGAACAAGGTCCCAAACACCATCTCTTTCAAATTGATTTAATTCTTCTTGAATGGACAAAAGTCAATGCTCATAAAGTAATGCATCCTTAGCGCTTTTAGGTTCAACTTGTGATACACATGCATGATGATAACAAAAATTACTTATTTTAGAACGAATCGTTACCCTTTTGGTGATATAACTAATAATGTTGTCAATTGGATGATCCTTGGAGGTTCTTAACTCCAATAGAATACCATCATTTTCTTCACGACTTTCATCATTTTTATTTTCTAGGTTGTCATCTTCATCATTCTTAACATCTATCAGATTAGGTTGATCAACTCCTTTGTCGATATCTTTGAGTATGTCTTCTGTAGATGCACTTACACCATGAAAAGAACTACCTTTCCCAACACTATTTGGGGAGGTCTATTCAAAAGTAACACGGACGGACTCCTCAACAATAAGTAATCTTTTGTTACAAACTCTATAAGCTTTACTAGATAGAGAGTATCCAAGAAAGATACCTTCATCGACTTTCCCGTCAAATTTTCCAAGATTATCTTTTCCATTATTTAAAACAAAACATTTACATTCAAAAGCATGAAGATGAGATAAGTTTGGTTTTCTACCTTTCAAAAGTTCATATGGAGTTTTATCAAGAATGGGACGAATAAGTATCCTATTCAAAATGTAGCAAGATATGCTAATAGCATCGACCCAAAAATATTTAGGTAGACCAAAATCATTGAGCTTTGTTCTCGCCAACTGCGCTAAAACACGGTTTTTGCGCTCCATAAAACCATTTTGTTGTAAAGTTCTAGGAGCTGAAAAGTTGTGTTCAATGCCAAATTTATCACAATATTCTTCAAAGAGATGACTCTCAAATTCACCTTCTTAATTGACTAATACTAAGAAGGCTATGTCTAATACCTTTGAATAGCATAACATTTGAGATAGTAATAGTTGAGGGATTACCTATACTACCTTTTCTAAGTATCTCACCTTTGTTGCGATCACCATAGGATACAAACCCTTTCTTCTTCGCCACAAAGTCAGAGAAGAGGGATATGTCTCCTGTCATGTGTCTTGAACATCCACTATTGAGAATCCATTTTCTCGTCATAACGTCAAGACACTCATCCTATAAAAATCAAACAAGGGTGATAAGTACCCAATTCCCATTAGTTCCTTGAGAGTGAGTTAAATAAATGTTACTTTTGGGCAACTATTGAAAATTTCCTTTAGGCACCAAAAAACACCTAAACTTTCATCTTTCAAAGTGTGTCCCTTTTTACAAAAATATTGACAAAATAATATATGATGAGAATCACTTATGCTATTAGACTTTTCTTTAATCAAGTTATAGCTCTTATGAGTCTTTTCAACATTTGAGCATCCAATAGCAGTAGTGTTAGTAGGATGATGTATTTTGTCCAATTTGGTTTTAAGAGTACTCACGTCTTGGTGCCAAATTTGAAATGTTTCACATCCAAATTTATAAGATTTTTCATCATCCTTTAAGCAATTTGAACCATTTACAATAAGTTTATTTAAAGCTTCAAAATCTTTATTTGTTTCTTCAACCTTAGCCTCCAAATATGTAAAAACTTTTTCTTGGGAGGCCAACTTTTTGTTTGCATATAAAGCTTCTTATTTTAAATTTTCAAATTGATTCTTTAGCTCATTAAAAGATAAATTTTCAATATTTGAGTATTTAGAATGACCTACGTCCCTTTTATTTCCTTGATGATGGTTTTCTATGAAACAATAGTTTTCCTCTTCATCACTCTCACTTGAGCTTTCATTGCTTGAGACCTCACTATAACTATCCCAAGCAACATAGGCTTGTCTAGAATTTTTAGAGTTGTTTCGTTGACCCTTTACCTTCTTCTTATCAAGTGAAGGATAATTCGGTCTATAATGACCCAATTTTATGCATTCATAACATATAACCTTTGGCTTATCCTTTTTATTGTCTTCATCTTTAGAGGAAGAGGATTATCTTCTAAATTTGACAATATTTTTGTCAGAGTGTTTGACACCATTCTTTTGAATGTATCGATTATATATTTTTACAAATAATCCTATCTCTTTATCATCCGAATTCTCTTCATTACTAGAGTCACTATAATTTGAGAGCTCTTCCCTTGAGGACTTTGATCTTGAATCCTTGAGAGCCTTAGACTTCAATACTTCCTCCTTGACGACCCCTTTTTCTTTCTTTTTTTTCTCAAGCTTATTTTCATGTTTGTCTAAGCAATTGAGTTCTTGCTCATACTTTTCTAGCTTACCAAACAATACAGTGAGAACAAGTGTAGCAAGATTATTAGCTTCCTTGATCGCGGTGAACTTTGGTTGCCAATTTCTAGTACGACATCTCAACACCTTGTTAGTAGCAATAGAAATGGAAATAGGATTCCCTAGTAAATTTAAAATTAATAAGATGAGAGAACTTATTTTGCATTTGAGCAATGGTTTCCCCTTGCTTCATGCGAAAGAGTTCAAACTCTTGATTAAGCGTATTAATTCTAGCTTGTTTGACCTTATTAGGTCCCTCATAGGTCACTTATAGAGCGTCCCATATAGCTGTAGATGTTTGAACATGGAAAATGCGATAAAACTCATCCACAACAAGTGCAGATATAATGATGTTCTTTCCGTTCCAATCACAAGACCACTTTTTCTCATATTTCTCATCCCATAAGTTTTCTGGCTTTGGTACAGTAACACCATAAACAATATATGTCACCTGTGTTGGACCATTTAGAATGGCTTCCAAAACACCTTTGTCATATGAGTTAATATGAATTTGCATATAAGATTTCCAATAACTATAATTTTCTCCCGTGAAAATTGGGGCTCTTTTATAATCCCCTTTAGGTTCATAAGCCATTTTCTAAAAAGTGTCGAAGCCAAAATGAACCGGGCTCTTGATGTCACTTGTTAGATGACAACAACAGTATCTAGAGGGGGGGGGGGGGTGAATATATACCCCTTTTAAAAATATCCAAATAATGGTTTTGAAAAAAGTTTTATCAAAGTGCGATGCGAAAGCCTTTTTGAACTCACTACTAACAAAAATCCAATTAACAACAGTTGGGAAATATATATAACAACGCGGGCCAAGGTGTTATTATGTAGAGTGTCGTTGAATATATGATACTTACAATCATGGCCTAGTAGCTGTTGTAATAAACTGGAAAGCGTGCTCCTTATCACAACGGTTTTCAAAATGACTGTTGTGATAAATTTAATGGTCCTGGGTTTGATTCCCAGATGCGCCGTTTTGATTTTTCTTCTTCTGGAAAGCGCGTGAGATATTATAATAGTTATGACTATAATAGTTGTTAAGTATTCTGCATAATTAACTGATATTATCCTGCTTTTATAATTCATCCCATTTTTTTAACATGTATTATTGTTCATTATATCACAACAGAAAATAAAACTCACATTTGTGATAATGTTATATGAATAATATTAATTGTATCATATTCATAATATCACATAATTGTATCATAATTCAATTGTACCATAAAAAATATCCTACAATTTATCAGAACAAACAATCTACAATTTACACATTACATAAGATCACATAATTGTAACTTGGTGTCTTGACTCTAAAGACCTATAATTTCAAATAATTATACTTGTTATTAAAAATACTTGGTAACTATAACATACATGAATATATTATGAATAAAGAATAAATTAAGTACCTGTTAATTTTCCCAAATGCCTTCTTCATGATCGATTCGAATAGCATGGACAACATCTCCATCAACTTCATCATATGAGGTAGGAACTTGTGTTGTGTAAGAAGGTGTCGACGAAATATCAAGACTTTCATCAATAAGAGGAATGTGTTTTCCTTGGAGAATAATTAACCATTTCCGCGATATGTCTGATGGGTCGGTAACATAGAAAACTTGTTTTTCTTGAGAAGCCATGATGAATGATTCGGTCATAAAAGATGCCTTGCCAAGGTCGACCCAGGTAAATCCTAAGTTATCAATGTGCACACCATTATTATTATTGGGAACTCACTTGCATTTAAATAAATCCACTTTAAAAATAACATAATCAATCTCCCAAATATCATCAATGACACCATAAAACACGGTAGTTTCCCATACAAGATTCTTATCTTTCGAACTAAAGAAATACGTCAATTCGGCTTCAACCATAACCCCCCTATTTTGCGTTGTACTATGATCATCTTTTGATTTTGTGTAAAAGGTAAAATGACCAATGTCTATGCAGTCTAAGTAATGACACAAAATTTTGGCTCGTACGACAACCATTTAAGTATGTCTGATGCACTACGATCATTAGATACACTTTTATTAAACCAATTTGTGAATCTCTTGTTTTTCTCTATCAACAACAACTTGTCACTCATTCGGGAATATTTTTACCTCAAAAGTCTTTTGTGAGTATCTATGAAAGGTTGAACTTCATTTATATTATTCAATATATATAAATGTGCTTGAATAACTACACCCTGAGCCATTAACTTAACATTTAGACCTTGAATACCTCTTTCGTCTGTGTGATCAGTGTGACGAGACTTTGGAATGCCTATAGAATCTGCTACCAACAAATAGTTTGTATAAAACTGAATAGCTTCTTCAGTGATGTAACTTTCAACAATGGAAGCTTATGGTCGGTAAAGATCCTTCGTATATCCTTTAAAGATCTTCATATATCGCTCTATTGGATACATCCACCTTCAATTGGCTGGACCATAAAATCTAATTTCTCTAACTAGATGAACAAGTAAGTGAACCATAATGTCAAAAAATGATGGAGGAAAATACATCTCCAATTGATACAATATTATAGCATCCTCATCTTCTAATTCATCTAATTTTTTTAAATCAAGAAATTTATTACATATGGCATTGAAGAATAAGCACAATCTCGTTATAGTTACTCTCACATTCTTTGGTAAGATCCCACAAATAGCCGCTGGTTGAAGTCATTGAATTAATACATGACAATCATGAGAATTTAAACCAATTAACTTGAGATCTTTCATTGATACAAGTTTCTTAATGTTTGATGAGTAATCTTGAAGAACTTTAATACCTTGCAAACACTCGCAGAAAATTTTCTTTTTAGATAGAGTGTGACATGCTGCAGGCAAATAAGTTATTTTTTCTTTCTTTATTGGAGCCAACTGTTTTTGTATACCCATCGCCTCCATATCAAGACAGGAAGCCTTACTATCTTTAGTCTTTCCTTGAATATATAGAAGTGTTCCAATCAAACTATCACACACATTTTTCTCCACGTGCATCACATTAAGACAATGTCTAACATCAAAATTTGACCAATATGAAAGATCAAAGAAGATAGAACTCTTTTTCCATATATTTATCGCAACAACCCCTTTTTCTTTTTCTCTCTTCCCGAAGACAACAGTAATTTGTTCCCGCCGTTGATAAACTTTAGCAGAAGGATGCTTCCTACTAACATCGTCATAGTCATTGTCATCACCATTGTTGGCCTTTAGCTTGTAATGCGATACACCACATTTCAAACATTGATACAAGTCTTCATACTCTTTCCAGTATAATATGTAATCATTAGGGTTTAGGTTTTAGGATTTAGGGTTTAGGGTTTAGGATATAGTATCATAAATATGAGCATTATTAAAAGAAGATTCCTCGATATCACGAAACATATCCACTAGTTGATCTTCATATATTCATCTTCATCCACTCTTTGACATTGTGGTGCTCGACTTTCCTCTTTATCCAACTCACCATACCACGTCCATATTATATAATTTTGACATATACCATCATAACAAAGGTGCTGGAATATTTCTTCCTTTGTACCCTTATCGATATTCACGCAAACAACACACGAACAATAAAAGATACCATCATTGTTAGGAAGATGTTTATTAGTGTATTCAAGGAATTCAATAACTCCTTTCTCATAAACCGGGCCTAATTTATTGGCTTTCATCCAACTACGATCCATAACAACTTCTGAAATTTATACACGTATAATGATGTGAAAACCTAATCCTAAAGAATATGAAAAATGTACTCTCATACTGACTTGAGCATATATACAACATAAACAAAGAAGAAAGGAATAAAGATGTTGAAGAGTACCGTACTGCGAATCTAAAGAGTCAAATGAACGAACGGGGTGAAGATTTGAGCATATACAACATAAACCAAGAAAAAATGAATGAAGAAGTTGAAGAGTACTTTACTACGAAGCTGAAGAATTAAATGAACAAATAGGGTGAAGATTTGAGCATATACAACATAAACCAAGAAAAAAAGAATGAAGATATACTGTACTACGAAGCTGAAGAATCAAATGAACAAACATGGTGAACATTTGAGCACATATAACATAAACAAAAAAAAAAGAATGAAGATGTTGAAGAGTACCGTCTTGCGAAGCTAAAGAATCAAATAAATGAAGAGGGTGAATATTTGAGCTCCAAATGAATGGATACAAAGATGTGAGCCACTGATGTCGTCTCTGGCTCACTTGTTCACCTATGGATTCTTATGAAAGAAATATGAAATAAATTTTGTTTTAATTTATTAGTAAACACATTAATCGTGGTTGGACAAAGAAACCGTACTGGAAGCTTAAGTCCTATAACAATGGTTGAGGTATTCACCGTTGTTAAATCATTTACAATTTATTTTTTAAATAATGGAAATAGGTGACACATGCTTAATGTACTCTAAAAAACTGGAAAAATTGTGGTTGATGGGAATCGAAGCGTGCTACAAAACCACTTCTAATCAACAATGATCATAAACTGTATAACCACTTGAATTAAAAATCAAAATTGATTAGGAAAATTCTTACAATTCAAATGATAACTCAATGCTATTTGATAAATCGAACAATGGATATCAAAACAAGTAAAAGCAAAAATAAAAGCGACACGAGGAATTTATCTTCACAGTTCCCCATTGTCATCCTCGCGTGTGTGTACGTCTATGCCTAATTCCAATGGAATTAGGATAATTCTTACTATGCAAAAATGTCGATACAAGAGAAGTGTTCAAGAGCAACTCCATAAACCCTAAGCTTGTTGTTGATTTAACCATTTCTTTTTCCTTGATCTTGAGAGAGACCAAGGCACAATAGATGAAAAATGACTATCTGGATCTTGCTACTCCTTTGAATTCTTTAACTCCAAAGCTTTCATGCACCGTCAATCTCAAACTATTGCAACACAAGACTTCAATTCTACCTGGTACTCCAAGTTACTTCTTTGAAAATATTTCAAACACTCCAAGGTTCCTTGAAAAGATTTTAAGCACTCTAAGGTTGTTCACTTTACCATAATTACCTCTCAAACGTCTTGCACGAAAACCCCCAATCAACCAATGATCTTCGATGATAAACCCGAGGTTTTTCTGGGATGAAAACCCCTACAAAACTCCATCCAATACACAATTGGACACTAGTAATCCTTGTCTAGATGGTACCCAAACGGAACATCGTTACAATACAATGTCAGTGTGTATGCATAGATTGGAGGTTGAAGATGAAGATATAAATATGCTAATTTTATGGTTTTCATCAAGTTGGAATGGTGCATGAAAGCGTATTTATAGTTTTGGAACTTTTAGGGAAAAGAGGAATAAATTCAGAATAAAAGAATTTAAAAAATTGACCAACTAAAACAAGTATGTGTCGAACTAAGAGTCGTATGTGTTGACACATACATGATTTTTGAATAACATGTGTCAACCTATGAAGGCCTGTGTGTTGACTGGAAAGTTACAGATGTTACAGGCTTTAAAACGATAGTAAATGTGTCGACTATTAAAATAAGATTTGCATTTTCAAAAATTCTTCAGTATGTGTCGACCTAAAGTGATGTATGTGTCAACCTGAGACTTACAGAAGCTACAGGCTTTAAAAATGCATTACATATGTCGACTGGAAATATGCATGGGTCGACACATGCAGTAAAAAACATGCAGAAAACAGTTTTTAATGACTTGGGTCAATTTTGAAATATTTTCTAATGATTCCTAAGACCTCTAATTCATAGGAATTCCACAAGATATAAGGATACCATCCAATACTCAAAGTTGCGTGCTATTCTTAGTTTTGGCATCATTCAAAACATTTTTCGTTGAAATTTGTACTCACAGATCTCTGATTCCTCAACACAGGGAACATTGCCAACTCTTCTTGGAAAGATATTGTCTTGAGAAACACTTTTGTCATGCTTGTAAATTTTATCAGGATGATGATCCTTTGAGGAAGGACATAAAAAGCTGCTTTGGGATTGCCCAGATTACCTGACTGTTGAGGATAAACTGATCATGTCTTCAGTCGACTATTGTTGGGAATAAACTGATCATGGTTTCAGTTCTTAAAAAATGACCGTTGGGAATAAACTGATCATGGCTTCAATCTTGAAATAATTGAGGGAAAGGATTTCCTTAGTATGAGTCTTGAAAATGATCTTCTGGTTAACCAATTCTGACAATAACTTGCACTGAGCAACAAATCTTGAACTGATTCACAATAGGATCTAGAAGATACTTGTCCCTGATAGGATCAATGACCAAGTTTCTCAATTTTTTGAACATCCTTGACGAGGAAAGCTTGTTTGAAAGCAAAATTGTTGATTCAAACATGGTAATTTTAATGTAAAGTTTATGCAAAAATTTTGAAATAAAAAATCATTTTTAGAATGATGTTATATAGCAAATGAATCACTGGTCAAAACACAACATTTTATACATTTAAAGTGAAAGAGAAAGCAAAGGTATGATATCAAGACAAATGATTTGCAAAATATCTCAGGAGTCAGTTTAGGCAACCTTGCTATAATATAATTTCAAAAGAAACTTGGTTTCAATTAGGTCTTTTGAGGGTTGTAACATGGTCTGATCCCCGGTTTAAGAAATAAAGGATATAAGATCAAAGTTTACTTGTACCCAACCTTTTACTTGTGATATTATTCAGTCCTACGTTCAGTTAACTCAGACTATGCATTCAAGTTCTATGAGATTTTGGAATTGTACTGATGATAGTAATGATGATGGCTCATAAAATAAGGTATTTTTGAGAATGGCAGATACTTGTACCTTACAACATGTTATTGTTGTTGAGGACTTAGGCCAACTCTGGTGGAGAACTTTGAGGATTCAAATACCTCTTTCTTTTGAATTTGGTATCCCTAACTTTTGTCTGAACTGTTTCATTTGTTATTACAGTTAGCGAGATGCTCTAGTTTTTATCCTAAGTCTCCTTCATAGGTTTTGACTTAGCGGGCTTTTCCTTTTGATTTTTTTATTTTTTTATTTTTTGAAAGATAGTGACTGCCTAACTTAATTATTATGGTGAACAATCATTGTCTTTTGATTTGGAGAACATCTTCGACACTTCTTTGTTGTGTGCGAAGGAAAGCTTGATTGTAACCTTTATTGAAAGGTATCTTGCATTTGAATGCACATCCAAATTAACTGAGAACTACCCTACCCTGGGTTAAGATTGCATGGTTTTTCGTATTGAAAGAAACTACCACTTCTAGGCTCAAAGGGGTTGTCAAGGTCTTAACTTCCTTATTTCTCTAGTATTTAGGATTTGAAACAATGCCTTATATCATCAGCAAAGTTTTATTCAAAATCATACCAACAACAGTTATGGGTATTTCATTTTCATCATCTTCCATCCAATCTTTGCATAAACAAGAGCTTGATAAAGAAAGTAAATAGGAGAAATATATTTGAAAGAAGTAAATAATATTTAATTGAATAAAAATATTGAAATGCTCATTTCATTAACATTAACATGAAAGCACAAACAAAATTTGAAAGAAACCGTTTAACACAAATAAAAATGCAAGAAGAAAGAAATATGGCCAAGTGACTAATCAGCAACAAGGATGAGTTGTCCTATCTAAAACACTGGCTTTAAGAATATAGTCTGGCTCTCACCGAAGCTTCACTTTTCATGCCCTGGAAAGAGACTGCTGACAACATTTGGAGTAACAACATCGAAATTTATTATCTGTCCTCTGACCAAGTCTTGCATTCTACCCTTTAATGCATAACAATGTTCCAAATCATGATCTGTAGCTCCCTGATGGAACTTACAGTGGATTTCAGACCTGAATTTGGCTGGAAGAGGATCTGGACGAGTTAAAGACCTTGTTGTGATCAAACCTAGTTGAACCAAGTGAGGAAACAATTCAGTGTAGGACATACGGATAAGATCAAATTGACCCATTGTCATTGCATTATGATTCTACTTCTGGTTCATGTTGTCTCAGGGAGAAACAAACAATGGATGCTGATGTAGAGCCTTGGGAGGCATATCAGATGGCTTCCCCTTGCAAGTACTTAGAATTTTCTTTTCGTGCGAAGATCTCATCACTTCCTTATAAAATATTCTTTTGCCTAACCATGAGGTGAACATTGAACTCTTCTGAACTGATTCAAAATTATCACTAACGACCTTTGGAAACACAGGTTGAGAAAGATCCTTCGGGGACATGGTAACAGAGGAAAAGTCTAGAGGAGTATCCATTTGTGTTTTAGCGATCACTGGAGAGTTACTTTCTATTTTCAACAACACTTATAGGATTTCCATAATTTGACCCATCTTTCCCTTCATCTAGTTGACGCCATCTCTTAACATCTCTTAGTCTCATTGAAGTTCTTCTATAGTTTTCTGAATCATGCTTCAAATCTTAAGTGTCGAGGAATCAGTTTGACGGTAGACAGACAACTAGAAGAAAGAAACAACTGGAAATGAGATCTTTTGCAACCTGGATGTATGCATGATTCAAATGATGCAAATGATAAGCAATGTTATGTAATGCAAAGAACTTCAATAGGATCACAGGTTCAAAGGTTGACATTTCTTTTGAATCTAAGAAAAAATGGGTAGGATGGATGCATGTTTTCCTGTAAAGTCTCAACCCTCTCACATGTGGATTCTAGCCTAGGACTAAAAAGGCTCCTAATGGACAACAAAGTATACAAACCTCTTTGAAAACACAGTGTCTAGTACATAGATATGTAGGAAAACGACATTCCAAGAGAAACCTAGTCTAGGTGTGGTATGTCATGCCAACTCTTACGTGTCAGACGCCACGGGAGTCGACATAACTATCCATTCTAAACATATGTGAACATTGGCCTGGGTAGTGGGCCTTTTACATCAAAGTAACATCCCACTGAACCTGAAAAACAGAAAATCTAGTAACCAGCACAACGTATATCCAGAAAAGTGGAAAGCAATAAAATATAAGGCGCACGATAAATAAACAGCAAGTGAAACATATAGATAAACACTCAGAGAAAAGAAACAAACAAATCTAGGATTGACCCACTTTAGAGACGAGTCCCCAGTGAAGTCGCCAAGCTGTAATACATGTATCGGTAAAAATTTGAGACTAAGTCATTGATTAACTTAACTCACTCAGTGAAAGTCGCCACCGCACTTTATTGTTTCCAAGGGGAAATGAAAAAAGAGCAAATAAAACCTAAAATAAAATAAAGTAGAGATCAAGGTACGGGAGTCACTTATGCAAAGAGAAGGTATTAGCATCCTAAGCATCTGTTGTACTCAATGGGATCCGTTATTTATGTTCTAATCAAAGTTTTTTTTATCTAAAGCTTAAACTTGCTAAAGGGAATGAATGAAAGAGTTGTTAAAGAATAAAAATAAAGTGTTTTTATTATTGTGCTTGCCTCAGTTTTGAAACCTCGTGCCTACATACCCCCATCATGCAATAGGGAATCATAGCACTGTAGTTCTTCTCAAGAAGAACAAAATTTTATATGTTGGTTGATTTTAAATGAAGAGACAAGTCGTCATTTTTAGGAGAGAAATCTCAACTAGTCGCACACAAGGTATAAGAAAGAGGGATGATGCATCAACATAAGGAGGATTGGGAAACACCTATGGTACTCAAGTGAAAAAGTCGATATCTTTACAATCACGGAAATAGGAGAATGACATCTCGATTATGAATGAATCATGTTTAATCTTGAAAAAGGTTTTAAATGGGAAAAGGTGCACGGGGGCATAAAAAAGTTTGAATTGGTTAAAGTATTTTGTTAGCTTGAAAAGGGATTTGAGTGATTTGAACCACATTAAAGACTATGACATGAGAGACTTTGGATAGTCGAGTCAGAAGCTTTATATCCAAAGTAGCTCCACATGTGCTTAAGGCTCGTGACACATGGTTTGCCTCTTTATTGTTAAGTGTTTTGAGTTTTTATTAAGAAAAAAAGTTTGAGAAAAAAGGCGCTTGATAAAGTCAAGGTTTATTATGAAAGCGGTTCGAGTTTGAAAAATAAGAAGGTTTTGAAAAAGATGAGAAGGTTTTGAAAATTGAAAATGAGAGGAGATGAAGAGACTATCCTATGTACAAGAACGTAAAAGATAGGTAAGGATGGTCTAACCAAACAAGAAGCAGACATAATAGAGTCACATAGAATTCTCATCCTTTGGATTAAAGGCACAAGAAAAGAATAAGTCAAGAGTATACCAAGCATCATGTGAAAATAAATCACAAGCAAGAAGTATCAGATAAACCCAATGTATCAGATAAGGCTCAAAGCATCAGATGGTCATCAAGATATCGGATAAGAATTCTTACATCAGGCGAAACTCCAAACAAACATACAAAATCAAGATAACAGAGATATAACCCAAAGGTCTCATGTGAAATAAGAAATTAGGTCCAATTGGGGTTAGAATCATGTATCAAGTCTAAATGAGAAAAATGAAAAATAAAGTATATGTTTAATTAATTAATTAATTAAATTTAGAAAAATTAATTAGAAAAACTAATTAATTTTTAATAATAAAATCAACTAACTAAAATCGACTTTAAATTAATTAACTAAATGCTACAAAGTGGTGCTAAGAGGAAGTGAGCACTTGAGCTATCTTTGGAAGCTACAAAAACCATAAACAATGTTAGCACCACAAGAGAAATTATAATAAACCAAATGAAGCTTGCATAATTAAACATTTTTCTCAATCAAGAATCTGATACATGTATGAAGGAAGGAGTAAAACAAGAACATGAATCGAATTGGTAATGAATATCCAACCTGTGAATTAACAAAGGAAATGGTAAAAGATGTGAAGTCCCAAGAGTTAACAATTTTCAATCATAAGTCTCATAAAAATCTTTAAGTCTCAAAACATTTCTAAATATTCATTTCATTCATGAGAAAATCAAAAGCAATTAGCATACACTCATGTTTCTAATCAAGACATATTTAAAACATGAAAAACAAGATTAGAATTAAGCCTCAATCGATAAAATCACTAACTGGGCAACATCTACACATAAAAAATTAGGTTCACTAATTCTATCTTAATTAGGCTCAAGACACATGGAAATAGAATGATATCACAACCAAACTTTCTTGTTTCAAATTTATCTCAAATGAATCAAACGTATCATCAACATTCCTTCACATTAACTAAAATAACATGATATTTCAATCAAATTAATTCAAACAAAAATAATGTCCAACACAAAAATTCATGATAATCTATCATTAGAAACTCAACCCTATGGTGTTGACATTGAAATAATTATTCAATTTAACATAAACCAAAACCATAATAATCAATTAGAGACTCCATTCAAATTACCTAAAAAAATGGTATTGACATTGGAAAAATTATTCTAATTAACATAAACCAAACATAATTGCAACAATCATCATTCCAACTAATCACAAACCTCATCACAAATAGTACCACAATCCATCAATTAAAACTTCAATCAAGTTAACTATAGTAACATGGTATTAACAACAAAGTATCATTCCAACTTAACATAAACAACACCATAATCAAACCTAAATTCAAACAACAACATGTTCGTTATTATATCATCGAAGTCCTCATTCAAAATCAAAGTTCCATTTACAAACAATAATCACCATCATCTTCAACAATAATCCTACATAATGTCCTCATTTTTAATTCAACATAAAACACATTAATGACATCAAATTCAATAACAAAATTATCAACAATTTCAACACTTAATCGCCACAACAACAACACCCTCAATTCATCATTCAATTCAATTAACACAAAACAAAAATTAATAATATAAAATGGTGATTGAAGTACCAATTTAAAGATGGTGAGTTCGGCGGAATATGAGCAATAGCTAGACCGAAAATTGGAATGTGTGGAGTTGTTGTTGTTGTGTTCCGAAGGTTGTCGAGAGAGTATGGTGGTAGATGAGGTTCGGTGGGGTGGGTTGGCCTTTGGGCTAAGTTCAATGAACAATTGGGTCTATGCGTGAGTGATTGAGTGTGAGCAACAGGTCGATGGTGTTGTTGTTGAATGGTCTGTCAGTGGAGGAATACGCTTGTGGTGATGAAGCTCGATGGAGGAATTAATGTTGTTACATGAAGATGAGAGGAGGCTGCTCTCTCTTCAATCCTCTTTTTGTTGTTTCATTTTCTTATTCAAAAAATGAATTTGCCTCCTCCATCTCATAACCTTATCTCTTCTACTTATATCACACTACTAGGTTTTTTCAATTTTTTTAATGGCTAAAAAGCCCTTTTGGATAAGAATGACATAAAAATCTAAAAGAACTTAAATAAATACATTCAAAAACATTTTGTTTTAATTTTTATGAATAAAAAAATGGAGACCTAAAATAATTAAAAACGATAAAAATGGACACTTAATTAATCGAAAAAGGAAAATGAACACATTATAATAAATTACATGTCACAAATATTAATAAAAAAGACTGCAAATGATCAAAATTGAAATAAAATGATAATAAGAATATTCGGTCGAACAGACGCAGACAATTAAGAAAGAGAGTGCAAACTGCACTGAAAAAATAAAGCGAGTACACCGACATGATCTACACAAAACGCAAATTCATAAAACGGTTAGTGAAAGATGAAAACTCGAAATATTTTCTAACTAATTTATCGCACCATGTCTAATCGCTTTTAACGGTCTGTCTGTAGAACCGAAATATCAATATCGACATATAAACAACTTGACGCAATGCGAGAAGCGGATAAAGAGATAAAAATGCATGAAGTGAAATTATAGGTATTTTTCAACTCTAAAACAATGAAAATATTGATTTAAATTGACTTTTGGTCAACGTAAATGCATGAATGACTATTTAATGATGCAAATATGATGAATGAATGACCCTGGGTCAAAATAGGGGTATGACACCACTCATAAAGGCATCTTAGTGTTTGTTTTCAGATTAAAGACCGATTAAGAAGAAGATATTGAGGTCTCTATTGACATTGAAGTTACAACTATTGAAGAAAAACAAGGGCATGGTTGTTGTTTCCAACTCTATAGAAGTTTGTTTCATTTTTCTGATGATTGGCTTCTTACTACCTTTGTGTTCCTTGGAAGGCAGCCTAATCAGGAGTTGAAGAGACTTGACAATATGTCGTGACCTCATGTCATAACATCTGTGTTGACTTCAACATGTATGTGATGCTAAAAGAAAGGCTAAAATTGGTGTATATATCAATGTCTAAGCATTCATTAGAGTGTGAAGACCTTGGATCTTTGTGGAGCAGAATGCCCTAATTATCTCAAGAGAAACTATATGTGCTGGATGTTTTATTCAAATATCTGTGTATCTACAATAAAAGGTGTTATCAACCATGAAGAAGTATGAGGTGTTTTTTTTAATCTTATGTCTTGCAAAGTGAAGTGACACTATCAATCCTAAAACTTGCAAAGTGAAATGACACTATCATCCCAAACTTGATATCAAAGATCAAGTTTGGAAGGATAGTTCAGTTATGTTGAAGAAAGTTCCTCAAGTGGAGAAATTATTGGAAGAATTTGGGTTTTTCAACCTATGTTTGGAAAAGGGAAAACTCAAAGTGGCAAAGGCTATTTTTACCAAAAGGCAAGCTGAGTCAAGGATGGCATAACATTTTGCTGGACATCAGCTTACTCGTGCTAAAGGAATATACTTGCACTGTAGATATATCTTCTGTGAAAAGTTGATCTTAACAGTTTTGGTTACTCTCTTAAAGGTCAAGTTCAGTTTTTCTTAACCAATCAGCGGTTAAAACTCAGGGAAGGTGTTAACAGCCTTATTTCATCATACCTTCTTAGAATGATTGGTATTTTGACACTGATATTTCGAGACACTTATCTTTAGAAAAGTGTTCCTGGTGGTCTGCTTAAGTCTCATTCTAATGTTTCTTAGCTAATGATGATAAAATGAATGATTGAGGGAATTGGATAACTAAAGAATTCATGATGGATTATCTAAGTTTTGGTAATTGGTTTTCTTCTTACTCAAGGATTGGTGAATTTTGGAATAAACACAAATCAATTGTGTGATCAAGGTCTGAAGGTATATTTCAGCAAGGATGAATTGCTTGTCTCTAATGAAATGTATGAAGTTCCTTTAAGGATTTAAGAACAATTGCTATTTGTGAATCTCACAAGTATTTTATTGTTTATCCTTTTACTTGGTGTTCAAGAAAGAAAAAGTTAAGATGACACACTAGAAGGCGCAATATCATACAATATCAAAAGCTCAAGAACATGTGTTATGGATCTGGTTGGTTCAATGTAAAAATTAAAGATCCTGGTGGATAGAAAGATACATATGATTTTCTTTTGTGTAAATATATTGTCTATAAAGTCTTCAAAGGGTCTTATCTACTCCTTTAATGGGAACAAGGTATTTTTATGAGTTACTCTATTAAGAGAGGTGATTTTAGTGATGTTTTCAGGACCAGAATCAGTTATGTGTTCATTGAAAGTAAATGATGTTCAACCAGATGTTGGAACATTATTTCAGCAGTTTAATACTCTAGAGATTGAAGAAGATTTCAAAAGGATAGTTGGCATTGAATAAGAAAGTTCTCAAGAAAAAAATTGTTTAAGAGGGAGCTCATTATTTGGAGGTTATTTTAGTCTATGATCATTAGTTGTTTCAGAATTGAAATAGATAATGATGTTGATGCTTAGAGTAAAAAAATTGGCCAAGTCTGAAGAAGATTGTATCATTGGAGGATATTTTGGTCTCTGAGATTATAATTAATTGAGTCATAGTATGTCTTGAAGATTAGGTACATTACAGAAGATATATCTTTTCTATATTGGGTTGATTATTAATAGGGTACAATGTATAACCGGATGTCATGACATTGTAGTGTAACATTCTACTACAATTAAGGTACAAGGGTTTTATTCTGCTTGTAGAACAAAGTCATTGGTTCTGTCATCTACGTGTAAGTGATCTTGCTACATGTTTATATTGACACTCCTAAACCTGGTATAGTTAATAAGATCTGCAAGTATTTTCGTCATAACTTGAGGTACAAGTTACATTGAGAATATGAGGGGTAATTTTGGAATTGCACTACTGAAGATTTATTGGATTGTTTGGATAGTCTGCCAACTATATTCTTTTTCCTAGTAAAGTGTGCAACCTTATAAGAATCATTTTCAATGGCATGGTAAATGTCATTTTAAATGTTGTAACATTTTTCAAGGATTCAAAGCTTAGAAAGAGAGAAACCTGAAGAATAACATATATCTCTCTTATGGAGAGTGGTTCATGTTACTAAGGGTAATCTTATCTTCCTCCATAAAAGCTTTCATTAATTTAAGTGTTGTTACAAACAAGGTTTTGTTACAACCTAAGTAACTTTCCTTGTATTTAAAAATCTTACAACCTCACCATCCTCACAAGCTGCATTTCAATATTGTTGATGCAAAAGAAAAGGAAATCTCTTCCACTGTAAATCAAGAAGGAAGTGGGTTCTGGTTTATTGAAAGTTACGTTCGACAATGTAACAAATGTTGTAACATCTAGGACATGGAAAACACCTAATCAATGTGAAGTTCCTCAAGAAGAACCATGTGATCTTACATGATTCAGACTCAGAGGCTGATCAAGATCGAGTAAATTTCATTGGCTCATTAAGGTGTGTCTGATAGCTTTTATATGCTATCTGGTTTTAAAAATTTGAAAAAAAATAGAAAAACATAAAAAATGTGTGTTTGTTTTCTGTTTTGTTGAGTCATTCTTGTAGAGTCTTAATCTTTCTTGCTTTTGTTTTTATTTCATCTTGTTAGTCTTTGTCTTTTAGAAGAGACTTTGTTTTTTGAGTGAGTCATTTATTTATTTTTACTCTTAGCTTGGATCTCTTTTGGTGAGTCCTTTATTTTCTTTATTTTTTCCTTTTGAGTCATTTTTGGTGCAGTTGATCTTGTATCAAACATAGAGTCTGTATGTTTTTTGTCCTTGGTCTGTTTGTTTTCTAAGTCAGTTTTATGTCTTTCCTTGTTTGTCTTGAATCAATTATTGCTTGTCTTGATTTTTAGTGTGTCTCTAAAGGTATACGTCTTTTAATGTGTTATTAATTTCAAAACTTTAGGGGGAGCATGATTGTCCATCATGTGAATCTTGAGTATATTGTTGCAGTTGATTTGCAGGAATGTGTCAAAGGATGTTCTAATATCCTGGGTGTTTAGGTCTTGTATCTTGTGTTCTGAGTTATGGGGAAGGGTTATGTCTTATGCTCTGAGTTACATATTCTGCATCTGTTTCTTCTTAAGGGTTCTCTTATGCCTCTATAGAAGGTTATTTTTCCTTCTGTGATGAGAATTGGTTCTAGGTTTCAGGGGAAGTGTCACGCTGTCTTCTTCCTCATGTGAAAGTTGTTGGCCTGTGGTGTTTATAAAGTCTACATTCTAGACATGTAACTTGTGTTTGTCTTATATGTTTCCAATGTGTGTACATGTATTCTGTTTATTTTTGTCAATATTTTGGCTAAAAAGGGGGAGTAAAGTGTTGTGTCCTGATGTTACACCATATGTCTTGACATATTGATTTTGCATTATGATAGGATTATGTGCTACTGCTTTTGGGAGAGTAGTTGTGTGTTTCTGTTATGTTTCCAACTGCATGCATGTGCTCTGGTGTGTAGGTTCTTTCCTTGAGAAGGAGAACTAATTATGTGTGATAGGGGAATACTAAACCTATCTCATTGTACAAGATTTATGAGTTATGTTATTCCTTTATGGTTTTATTCCTCTCTCCATATTTTGTTTTTGGCTTTTGGGTTTTGGATGTTTTAGCCAAAATTTTCCAAAGGGGGAGACTGTTAGTTTCATGTATTATGGTTGGCTAAATTTTGGTTAAGCATGGTGCTGAACATTGTTCTATGTTAATGGTGAGTAATATGTTGCAACATCTTTATGATCCATCATAGCAGTTGTTGTACCCCAATTTTTGCCCCTAAATTCCTCTATCATCTTATATCAACTCAATCATATCAAGATCACACTAGGGTTTGGCTCTTCTCTCTACCTCTAGGTTTGCTCATGAGGGATCACCAAGAACTTTGATTTGTATATTGTGATCATATATGTCTTGTGTTGATTAGCTTTTAACTAATAAATACAATGAATGTTTGCTCTAATTGATGATACTATAGGTGAGGGCACAACACATTTCATCAAGTTTATTCATAGGTTCATGAGTTTATTTCGATGCCTTCTTCAACAAAGCTTCATTGAGATTCAAGTTTCGTCATCGAGAGTGCTTTAGAGTAATATCATGACAAGGTCTACTATGATTTATCATGCCTCAATTTGTCAAAGGAAGTCAAAAGATGTAATAATTGATTGAAGAAGTTTGACCTAATTGGACAAGTTCTTGTTCCCTTGATCACAAGTGCATAACTCTCTCAATCCTTAATATTTCGAAATGGTTATTATTTCCATGAGTTCTTATTATAATCCAAAACAACTTCTATTCACATGGAAAAAGTTATTGTGCAAGGAAGATTGTCAAAATTGAAAGTGGTTTCCAAGTCATTTTTGTGCTTTAGGAGCTAGGGTTTTGAACTTCTAAGGGATATATCTTGTTCATATTTTGAGATTTTTGGTTGATTCCAAAGATATGCTTCTCTTTAAAGGGTTATCAACCAATCACTTCAAAGGTTTCAAACAAATTTTGTGTGGAAGATTCCTAATTGATGAAGAAATATTACAAGTCCTCTAGATAGGCCATCAAATTCCCTTATGTGACTTCAAAGGATCATAACTTGGTCAATTTTTATCTCCTTAAGCCCATTACTTTTCCATATTGATCTTAATAATGTGAACTTTAACTTTTCTTTTATGTGCAAAGCTTGAAAATGGTTGGAAGATGCCTTGAGAACTCAAAAGATTATAGGTCACCTCATGGATTTTCACCAATTTTACAAGGCCATAACTTTTTCAATACTTGGTATTTTTGAGTGATTCAAGTCTCACAAATGCTCTTTGGGAAGTCCACTTCAATCTAGCATCATTAATCAAAGCAAGATTTTGAAAGAAGGCCTTGTTTGGAATCAAAACATTATAGATCACTTTTGAAGAATTTTTTGACCAAACATAACTTCTAGCTCAAGCATTCGTTTGATCTCATTCTTGGCATATTGCAAAGATTGTGAACTTATCTTTAAAATGATTCAAGAATTATACCCTAAGACCACTTGAGCTGGGAATATCATTGATAGGTAGATTCCTTCATCAATTCTCTCAAAATTTGAACTTTAATAGGTAGATTCCTTCATCAATTCTCTCAAAATTTGCTACTACAATGAAGCTCTCATCATTCTGATACTCGTCGCATCATTTTTTTCAACTGGAAGGGAGTTTTGGTCATGATATTTCAAATCCCTATTCAACTTTTTTCCTTCTATTTTTTTGCAAATCGACTGAGCTACACTTTAAATAAATTTTTCGCGAGGGTACGTTTGTCTTTGTCTTGATGAGACGAAGTGAATGACATTGGTCTGAGCTCCTGATTTTATAGTTTGTGAGACTTGCAATTCGCATGGCTGGAGGTTGAAGATGACCAATGTGTCATCTTTCAACCAATGACAAGGCACCACTTGTTTTTTAAAATTTGATTTAAATATTTGATCCAGTGGTTTATTCACTAATGACCATGATATGCACAACGCACCAGATCTCTTGGATTTAACTACTAACGCGTTTTAACATTGATCAAGTGGTATGTATCTTTTTGGTTTTATTTTTATTTTCTGAGTTTATATTTTAATTGATTTAAATTTCAAAAATTCATAAAAAAATCATTTATGACTCAAAAAATCTGAAAAAATTCTTAAAAATATTTTGCATTTTTCTCTTTCTGATTTATATTTTTTCCTAATTTTATTTTATCATTTGCTATTTTTTATAGTTTTTCACTCTAATTAACATGTTTTAATTGATTAAAAATATCTTCCTTGATTTTTAAATTCTGAAAAAATTAGGGAAATGTCCTTTGGTCTTTTGGCAATTTTTGTTAACTTTGTTTTATTTTTATTTCTGATTTTACTATTTTTACCATTTTTTGGTTTGTTTTTACTTATTTCTTTTATTTCTAAAAATATTTTCTGACTTTAAAAAATTCTGAAAATTTTTATCAACATTTATTGAATCTTGTTTGACCTCTGATTATTTTTTAAGATTTTTATTTGGTATTTTAATATACTTTGTGTATTTTACCATCTATTTTCTTTTTATTTAACCATTTAAGTTTTGTTTTACTAAATATTATTCTATTATTTTTATTTTGATTCTGACTTAGACTTCATTTAGTGATAAATTCTTCAACCTCATTGGATCTTGGGTGTTGATAGGTTGAGATACCAAACCCACCAAAATGGATGAATGATGTTGATGATATTTGAAACCCTAATTTCATACAATGCATCCCCTCCCTCTTCATCTTATCCCATTCTTATTTGTGTTACATGTTGTCAGAGGATGATTTATATATCATCTCTGCAAACATATGACACATAGATTGCTATTCACCGGCCTCAAAATAGGTGCGACTTATACATAACTCCACTTACGATTGCTTAATATAGCACTAATTTTTGTCCCGATTCGAGAAATGATCATTCGTGGCCCAGACCTATGTTTGCAAGCCCAAGTATGTTTAATTTGAAACCTTTGATCCAATAACCTTGAGGTTCATTTTTAGGAGGCTTTTGTCTTATCAATCCTCTAATGATCCTTCATAAACTTTGGTCTAATAAAATCATTTAAACATCGTTGATCATTTATTGTCACTTCGAAAATTTGAAATGAATGATATACTTGACAAAAAGCAAATGAAACTTGTTGTTGAGAGGCTTTGATTTTATCAATCTTCTAATGAGTTTTCAAATGCAATTTTCAAGATGGTCATTCAACTAACCTCTAATTTCTAACCCATTAACAATTGACTTTTATTTTTATGCTTTTACTTTACGCCTTTACTTTTACGCATCATTTATTTTAACATTTACATTTCATGCTATTTTCATCTTTGCTCACTTGAGCATTTATCTTTATGTCATTTTATTTTGCTCACTTGAGCTTTTCATTTTCTTTTTGAAGATACTTAATAACCAACTTGAACAATAAAAAGCTTTAAGGTTACTTGGACTATTTGGTTACTATCCTTGGCATGATGGAGTTATGGACTTCTTGGACTTAGGATTAGAGACCTTGACCACCCTTGAGACCTTGTGACTTCTATTGTTATTTTGTCTGGAGTTCTTGGGGTTTACCCCGACACATTTGGTTGTTTTTTCTTTGTGTGGAGGTTATTATGATTATATGCTTTATCTGCGATTGGGAATTCCTCTGTATACAGCCGTTACTCTGCCCAATTTATATGAAGACATAATGCATTTGAAGTTTTGTATTCTTAAGAGGTTTAATATCTTTGCTTGTTTGGTTTCAATCCAAAGGATGGGAATTCTACATTAACTCATTATGTCAAGTGTTGGCTTCTTGTTGGTTAGACGGTTCTTTTCCCTAGCTTTTACCTTATGCTTTAGGATAGTTCCTTCATCTCCTCCCATCTTCTTTAATTTCAAAAATCTTCTCCCTCCTTTTCAAAACTATTCTTGTTTTCCAAACTTGAATCGCTTTCACAATAAACTTGAACCTAGGTCCATGCATTTTCAAAATATTTTCTTAATCAAACTTTAAACAACTTAATAATACTTTGACATTTTTTATGAGAAGACTAAAATTCAATCAATCTCATTCAAACCATTTTGCCATTTTGGCTTTTTACTTTAAACTTTTCTCAAAAGATTAGACACTTTTCAATCCTTGTAGTGATGCGAACACTATACTTCTACGATATGTAGTGAAGTGAGATATTTTCCACTTGGGTGTTGAGAGAGGCTTTGTTGATTTTAAAATCCAAGCTATATCCTCCACTTTGAGATGATGCAAAATCTCCTTTCTCGTAATCATGGGTAGTAACTATATTTTCCACTCAGATACAACGATGATGCCTTCTCTCTTAAATTAACCAACACATTTGTGTTTTAAAATTTTTAAAGGTGAACTACGAGTACCCTGATCCCCTATTGCACAGAAGGTGGTACGTAGGCAATAAAGGTTCGCAACCGTGACAGGTGCCAAAATTGTAAAAATATACTTCTTTTATCATCTCCACCATCTATTTTTTATACTACACTTATAGCCAAATACAAAAATTTACAAATAGGTTCCTGCGGAGTATTGTAGATGTTTAGGGTGCTAATACCTTCCCTTTGTATAACCAACCCCCGAACTTAGATTCTCTCCCCCTCTTTTTGGGTTATTCACTCTTTTCCAATTCCTTTGGAAACAAAAAAGCACAGTGGTGATTTTTATTTGATATGTGTGAGTTAAGTCAATTCAATGGCTTAGTCTCAACATTTCTACCACTACAGCAGTCTTACTGTTAAGTGTTTTTCAGTCAGATGTCAAAGGCAGATGTCATGACATCTTGATCTGGTATTGTAGTACAGTAGGCACTATTATTTTAAATCTTGACAAATTTGATTTGATTCTGGAATATTTATTTTGTATATGTTTCATTAAATTTTTCAGGTAAAGAATATTTTATCTGGATAAGGTTTTATATCTCCAGTTGTGCATTAGTTACTAAATTGAGCCTTGAGACAATTTAGAAAACTTTGTATTGTTTGTTCCAAGATTTAATGAGATTTTTCTGCACAACAGATACAACTCTCAACTTGTAGATCAATAAATATCTGTTGGATATTTCGAAACCCATGGATTAAAGAAGTGTATTTAAAGAGAAGACCTAAACCTAAAGTGCCTATTTTTTATCTTTCAACAATTGTAAAATAATGGGAAGAGAGTAGTCTTAGGTTTTTAGAGTCTCTTGTGTATTGTGTAGGGTTTTGTCACCCTTGTATATTTCGATACACGTGGTAGACTTAATGTCCTCACTCAGAAGCCATTAGGCAATGAGTTGTGTATTATTCTTGGAGGAAGTTTTTAAGAAACTCTAAGTATTGTTCTTGGTCAAAAGTCTTGACTAAGTATTGTAATGGAAGTATGATCTTCTTGTTGTATTATACTCATTGCAGTCACTGGGATTGGGACTGTTAGATATCACTGAGGTGATTTAGGAAGTGAGATGGTGATTTCTCATATACAGTTGGTGCCTAGGTAGAAGTAGAGTTGGGTAGGAATTCAACGAGAAGTTGTAAACGGGGGTGCTTAGCTTTGAATTGATACTGCTGATAGTAGACTTCCTTCCTGGCTTGGTAGCCCCCAGAGTAGGTGATGTTGTTGTACCCCAAATTTGTCCTACCTTGATGATTTTATTTTCCGAGATTAAAATAGAAGAAATATTTAATTAAAGATGGTACAACAGTATCTGATGGCCCATTTGTAACACCCCAATTCTACCCCTCGTAATTAATAATAAAATCAGAGTTTCAAAATTTCATCCAAACATAAATTGAGGTATCACATATTCGTGTTTCCATCACTTTGCATTATAATGCACATCACAAAAATCAAAAGTCGGATATACCGATTCATATCACCAATCATCATATAAATATATGAATATTCATAGCACAACGGATATGTTCACAAAATGTACATATCATCATGTTATCATCAATACATAAAGTCATAAGATAGTATACATAAACTATCCTATCAAAATAATAACGTCGCCCAAATCCCGAGTGTTACTACTATCAGAGCAGAGCGATTCAAAATAAAGAGACTCGAGCTAATCCTCATCATCCTCGCGGATCACCTGCGCGTTACCAATATAAAGGCAACGGCGAAACAAGTAAAGGGTGAGATACTCCAAAACATATAATTAAATGCATGATAAAATATATAAATAGTTTTGGAATCATAAATGATATAGGTTAATAAGAATATGTCAACAATTATCAAATCTCACGTACTTTAAAAACATCATTTAGTGTATAAAATCAACACTTTAATTTCATCACATAATCACCATAATCATATAAAAAAAACATAAACTCCATCGCCATAACTCATACCGTCGTTTTACCGTCATGTTGTATTCATCGCTTACTCATCATGAGTTCATTACATATATTCACTTTATGTTCAACACAAAAATCATTACAAACAAAGTATCATATAACATCACAATTCGTCATAAGCCATCAAATAAAACTCAACGCCAAAAGACTCAAACATAAACATAATCGACTCCATGAGACACGACTATGTTATGCATGTGGTACCCGTCACTTTGTCCATAATTAGGGACATTCGGCATAAAAGCCCATCGTCGCTTTGGCATAAAAGCCCTCGTCGCTTGGCATAAAAGCCCTCGTCGCCAATGCAATGTATGTGACTTGACAACACGACATCACAAACTCGACACAACAAAATTTCATCATCGCATATCAAAATTGACATAAAACCCACGTCGCCATATTTATCCACATCAAGATAAACATATCATCGCATCGCATATCATCAAGTATTCATTATAAATAAACCGTTGCAAACATCATATTTAATTACACCACATCATTATCAAATAATTCACTAAATTTCAAACACGGAAAAATAGTCAAACATCAATAATCATCGCGAAAATCATTCATAATAATCAGCACCAATTATAATCATTAACGTCGCAATCAGATTGTCCATACGTGACTTAAACCGACTAAAATGCAATCCATTTCAATTTAACCGTAAATTGACTTATTTCGGGTTGCTCTGTTAAAAACTCGTAATCTCGAAAAACTAACCTTACCACGACGTTCTACACGTCAAAATTAACTAGCGCGTCAATTTTCGATAAATTCGGAGCAACTTGCTCCGTCACCGAAATTGCCGAAATCGGGAAATCGAAACATAATCGGGTTTCAAATTAAATCGGCTAACTTATGTCATATTTGTATTTAATTAATATAAATATTTAATATATTAAATTAAGAAAATAAAAACAAAACATAAATTAATTAATTAATTTTCCTAAACTTATCTTTCATACTGTAAGTTTATTAATTTTCCTAAACTTATGCCATTGCGTTTTGTTCTTCTAAGGTACTGCAAGTATGGCATTTTGTTCTTCTAAGGTACTGTAAGTTTTAGTTTCTAACTTCATATAATATAATATACTTATAAACTTCATTTTAATAAACACAACTAGTTTTCATTCTTTCTAAGCCACTGCTAGTTCTTGTTTCTAACTACTGCTAGTTTCTTTTTGTTTTCTAAACCATACTGCTATTTTAAAAACTAAACTTAATTAATATAATTTAGTTTTTCTAATTTAATTTCTATTAACATAACAATAATCCCACAGCATTAACACCTAAATTAACTCTCCTAATTTATCTCAACAAATCTCAAAATTCCTAACATCAATTTTTCCCCAAATCCAAAATATACCAAATCAAACCCTAGCTATAAGCATTGGAAAATCAAATCCCTTACCTTAAATGTTTGAAATGATTCTTGTTCTTCTAACCAACCCAAAACCCAAACTTTGTGTTCTTCTTGTTCTTCTCTTCTCCAAGACTTTCTCTAGCTCTCAAAGTCTCTATGTGTGTTTTTGTTTTATGACATAAAACAAGTATTTGGTTTGCTTAGAACAAGACATAAGCTAGCAATATACCCAAAAAGCCCTTGGTCTTACTAGTAATTATAACACTAATAATACTAAATAATATTATTAACCCAAATAATTAAAATAACTCCAAATAATTAAAATAACTCCGAATAATTAAATATTGTTCCGAATAATATTTTACCGAACCGAACGGAATAAAAACTGGACCGAACAAAATAATTACCGGTCCCTCAAAATAAATACCAGACCGAATAAAATAATTATCGGTCCCTCAAAATAAATACCGGACCGAATAAAATAATTACCGGTCCGAATAAAACGTCGCTGAATATATTAACAGATATACCGGTTAATATAAATATTTTCATCGCAAAAATAAACGTCAAACGGTAATTCGAAAATATTAATATAATATACATTAAATAAAACAGGGCGTTACAACTCTCCCCCGCTTAAAAAGTTTTGTCCTCGAAATTACCTGACTCAAAAAGCTCGGGATAGGAATCTCGCATCTTGCTTCCTAACTCCTACGTCGCACTTTCACCAACTGCTCCTATCCAAACAACTTTAACCAAGGAGATCTCCTTGCCACGAAGAGACTTCATCTCACGATCTTCGATCCTTAATGGCATCGTCTCCACCGTAAGATTTTCTCGCACTTGAATATCATCCATCTCAATCACATGTGAAGGATCCGGAACATACTTCCGAAGTTGCGACACATGTAACACATCATGCAAGTTCGAAAGATTTGGCGGCAACGCCACTCTATAAGCCACTTTTCCCACTTTACTAGTAATTTGGTAAGGACCAATAAAGCGAGGAGTTAGCTTCTTTGACTTCAATGCTCGCCCAACACCGGTTGTAGGAGTAACTCGCAAAAATACATGATCACCATCTTGATATTGCAAGTCTTTTCTCCTTTTATCATGATAACTCTTTTGTCGACTTTGAGAAATTCTCATCTTTTCTCTAATCATCTTCACCGTCTCAGTAGTCTCTCTAACCAATTCTGGTCCAAGCACCACACTTTCACCCGACTCATGCCAACACAAAGGAGCTCTACACCTCCGACCATACAAAGCCTCGAACGGTGCCATTCCAATACTAGCATGAAAACTATTGTTATAAGTAAACTCAATCAAAGGAAGATATGTATCCCATGAACCACCATGTTCAAGAATACAAGCACGTAACAAGTCTTCCAACGATTGAATCGTCCTTTCCGCCTGACCATCAGTTTGAGGATGATAAGCCGAACTCAACCTCAACTTTGAACCCAAAGCCTCTTGCAAGCTCTTCCAAAATTCAGAAGTAAACCTCGGATCTCTGTCCGAAACAATACACAAAGGAATACCATGTAATCTCACAATCACATGCGTATAAATTTCCGCCAACTTTGATACGGAATAAGTGATGTTAATAGGAATAAAGTGAGTCGACTTCCTAAGCCTATCAACAATCACCCAAATCGCATTGTGTCCTCTTGGTGTATTCGGTAACCCCGTTACGAAATCCATAGAAATGCTATCCCATTTCCATTCTGGAATATCTAACGGTTGCATCAACCCTGCAGGTTTCTGATGTTCCACTTTAGACTTCTGACAAGTCAAACAAGCATAAACAAACTGAGCCACCTCTCTCTTCATGCCCGACCACCAAAATAGTTTCTTTAAATCTTGATACTATTTGGTCGCTCCGTGATGAATACTCAAATTGCTTCTATGACTTTCTTCCAAGATCATTATTTTCAAATCCATATCATCGGGAATACAAATCCTATCACGGAACCTCAAAACACCCTGAGCATCTAACTTGAAATCTTCATTTTCAGTTTGTCCAATACCAACCAACAAATGCACAAGTTTCACATCAAACTTCTGAGCTTCTCTAACACTATCAAGGAAATCATTATTGATCTTTAACATTCCCAAGATAACACTCTTCGGTGTCACTTCTACTACAAGACTCATATCTCTAAATTGCACAATCAATTCCAACTCTTTCACCATCAAAAGTGACATATGCAAAGTCTTTCGACTTAAAGCATCGGCCACCACATTAGCTTTACCAGGATGGTAATTCAATCCAAAATCATAATCTTTCAACAATTCAAGCCACCGTCTTTGCCTCATATTAAGCTCTTTCTGATTGAACAAGTACTTTAAACTTTTATGGTCACTAAATACTTCAAATCTAGAACCATAAAGACAATGCCTCCAAATCTTAAGCACAAAAACAACTGTTGCAAGCTCCAAATCGTGCGTAGGATAATTCTTCTCATGAATCTTCAATTGCCTAGAAGCATAAGCAACCACTTTTCCATTTTGCATAAGTACACCACCTAAACCCATCTTAGAAGCATCACAATAAACAACAAACAGTTCTTCAGGATTAGGTAGAATCAAGATCGGAGCCGTTGTCAACCTTTTCTTCAATTTGACAAAACATTCTTCACACTTGACATCCCACACAAACGCAACTCCTTTACAAGTCAACTTTGTCAAAGGAAGCGCCAACTTAGAAAAACCTTCAATGAACCTTCTATAGTAACCAGCCAATCCTAAGAAACTTCTAATCTCAGTAACAGACTTAGGAGTTTCCCATCTCAACACAGTATCAACTTTAGAAGGATCAACTGCAATGCCATCACCAGAAATGACATGCCCCAAAAAGCTCACTTTACTTAACCAGAACTCGCACTTTGATCCACCTGTAAACAGTCAGATGAAGATAACCCCCACTACGGAAGATGTCTTGATACTTGCCTGTAGCAGACTTGGGCTTCATGCTCTTACCTTTGTCATTCTTCAAAGAGAACCCCAAGCCGACTTTGTTATTATTTACAGGTGGATCAACAATATGTCCCCATGCTTCACTATGACCCTTGCGCACAACTTGCTGCGCATCCTTAAGCGGAACCATGGAATTCTAATTTCCTCTTATATTATCAATGGATAAGGCTTGGAACTGGGTTCCAATAGCAGCTTCATCCGCCTCCACAATGCTGAAAGAGGACAAATGAGATATCAATAATTCCCATTCTCCATTTATGATTACCACTTTTCCTTCACGTACAAACTTCAGTTTCTGGTGTAAAGTTGAAATGACAGCCCCTGCCTCATGTATCCACGACCTTCCTAGGAAACAGCTATAAGAAGGTACAATATCCATGACCTGGAAAGTAATCTGAAACAAATGTGGGCATATATGAATAAACAAGTCCACTTCACCGATAACAGATTTCCTTGATCCATCAAACGCTTTCACAATAATGCCACTTGGGCGCATGTGTGTTCCTTGATATTTCAACTTCATAAGTGTGCTCCTCGGTATAACGTTCAATGCAAATCCATTATCAATCAGGACATTGGATAGTGAATCATTCTTGCAATTCATAGAGATGTGGAGTGCCAGGTTATGATTCTTTCCTTCATTTAGAAATTCATCGTCGCAGAAACTCAGGTTATTACATGATGTAATGTTCCCTACTACACTGCTAAATTGGTCTATAGGCATGTCACTTTCCACAAAAGCTTGATCCAGTACTGTGATACGGTGAGAGAACTGACTTGGATTTTGCATTTGTGTTCGCAAATGTTTCGGTTTAGCAAGAGTCGCCACCGACTTTTTTATTTTATCCTAAGGAAATGTCAAAAAGCATAGGAAAGACCTTTGAGATGTTTTCGTGGGTTCGGGGGGTAGATTATGAAAAGGGAAGGTGCTAGCACCCTTTTCATCCATGGTTATCCATGGGCTCTTAGTTACTTGTTTTAGATCACTTGCTTTTGTTTGAATGTGCTTGTGGTGTGTGTTTTTGAAAGTATTTTGAAAATGGAACTTCGTAATGGTTCTCGTTTCTATAAGAACGCCAACAAAGTGTTTGTTTCGAAAATAGTTAAAAAGTGTGTTTGTGAGATGTGTTTGAAAATGGCAAGTGTGTTTTGCAAGTTTGATCAAGTAACTAAGAGCTATCTACCCTATTTTACTCAAAGATCTTTCTCATGTTTTAACCCTTTTAACAGTGTTGTTTCACCATTGTATTTGGTGAACAACATTGCGTTAGGATGTTAACAGGACAGGCGCAGGACGTTTGTATAGTCATAGAAGGCAACATATGGGACATTTTAGCAATGTCGTTTTAGGGACTAGATCGTTTACCGAAGGCAACATCGAGGGTCACCGAGGGACTATGATCTTTTATTGAGGGTCTTTGCTAAAACACCCATGCTCGTGGGACATGACTATTTTCCGATAGGCAATAAGTGGAATTACCCTAAGGGTGTAAGTGTGCAAATGTGTGTTTGATTTCTTGCATTTGTATTTGATTTTTTTGGTGGTCTATTTGTTGGTTTTATCTTATCATACACACCTATTTACTAGCATTTGTACAAGGTAAATAAAAAGTGCAAAAAATAAATCCTACACTATTACAACCATATTGAAAGGCATAAAAAATATGAAGGAAAATATAAGATAAAAGTAAAAAATGAGTGCATTTCGACCCAGGCAGTAGCATCCTTCGATTGGCATTCTGTTGGCCTCATTCGATTGGGACTAGCAGCCTTCGATTGGCATTCTGCTGGCCTCCTTCGATTGGGGCTAGCACCAACAAAGTCACGTCTTTCGATTGGGCCTTGGCAGGGGCGAGGTCCTGTCCTTCGATTGGGTAAAGGAAGCAGCAAGTTGTATCCTTCGACTGAGGCCTTTCTGCCTTGTTACCTTTTTCGATTGGGCCAGTGAAATCAGTGTGAGCATGTCTCTGGCTGGGCCTGGAAGTCAGTGTGGAAACCAAAGGCTCTATTTCATACTCCTGTCTCCTGTTTCTTTCATTTCAAGCATTAAATGGCAACATGGCCTGAGGCCATGCTAATATTTATTTTTCAAACAGTTTAATAGTTAAAGCTGGTTCAGGTAAATAGAAAGCCATACGAAACATGTTAACAGGGTGGAAACGAAAGGAACAACAGTATGTACATGCTTGGAACGAACAAGAATATTTACATGTCATACCATGAAACGAAAAGCTTAAAGGTAAGAATAACTTACCTTGCTTCCGGCTGGAACGTGTGCTGGGCCTTTGATTGGTCTCCTTGAATGCTTCTGGATTCGGAGGGAGAAACCAGGGGTTACGTCCTTGATATTGGATTCAACAAAGAAGAACAAGTGTGAGGTTCTTCCTACTGGATTCGAATAGTAACAAGGTGTATGGATGTTTCTGATTCTAAGGGGACAAGTGTTTGGATTCTGGATATTTTTGATTTCTCAAGTGTTGATGAACTTGAGATTTTTTTGTTGTGTTTGAGAATAATTTTGCAGATTCGTTCGTCTGGCCCCAAAAGTCCTCTTTGGATTTTTTGTGATTTTCTAAAGTGTTTAAGAAATTTGAGAATTTTACTGTGTTTGAGAAAATTTGGGAGAGGTTCGTCTGGTCAAAAATCCTTTTCAGCTTTGTAAAAAATCCCTCTATTTATAGATAAATAATGAACATGTCTTCAACAGCCAGCCTTGCAAAGAATTATAAAAATAATGGGTAACGTGACAGTACAAGTGGGGGGGCCTGTTGGCAGCAGCAGTAGTGGGGTGCAGGAGATGTGACTTATGCCTCTGACATTGCTTGTGCTCAGACTGAAATCAGATGGACAACTGCTTTTGTGATAAAGTACTCTCTGCTTGAAGAAAAAGTATGTAGCCTTTAACCCAAAATAGCAGTATCCAACAGACCAAGTTTGAAACCCTTGTGCAAACTTCTGACTATGTAAAGATCTGGACGCAACACAGCCTGGCAAACGAGATTTGGTCTTGAGTCAAAGGCAAGAGTGAGATCGAAGCACATTTGTTCGAAGGAAGCGTTTGCCTCAGTCGAAGTTTGTGGTCGAAACAAGCTAATGTGTAGGAAGCTATTGCCCAGTCGAAAGCTCATGCTCGAAGGAAGCATATTTCCCAATCGAAGCATGTGGATTGAAGCAAACATATTTCCCAATCGAAATTCCATGTTCGAAGGAAGCAATGTTGCCCAATCGAAGCATGTTTGTAGGCAGTAAACTTGTCTAAATCGAAGCAGGCTTGCAGGCAGCTACTTGTCCAAATCGAAACAGGTTTGTAGGCAGTACGCTTGGTGAATCGAAAAGGGTTTCCTTGCAGGGGGCATGTGTGGCCAGTAGGTCATGGCCTTCGATTGCCAGCATGCAGGCAGCAAAAGGCACAAATGAAATCTACAACAAGAAGTCACACGCCCAGGCGAAAGAGGCACGCTAGCAGCCACTTTGAGCAATCGAAAGAGGCCAAGAGTCAATTGAAAGATGTTGTCCAGGTTGAATTCGAAGGAGGCTGATCGAAAGAGGCCAAAAGGCCAATCGAAGGATGCTGATCGAAAGAGGCCTAAAGGCCAATTGAAAGAGCTGAAACACTTGTATTTCTCCAATTTATTTTTGTCAAAATAATATTTTTATCTGTTTTCTCCATTTTTGACAGTTTCCTTTTTAATTTTGGTACTGGAAAAATCCAATGCACTTGTGCAAACTTGAACCTTGAAATCCTTGTAAGAAAGGCCTTGAGAATTGAGAGGGCAAATTTTGGGGTACAACAGTTGCCCCTGTTCAATCTTCTTACACCTGAAGAGTTAGATTGGCGAATCTGCCATTTGTGACTTGAAGGTGAAAAATGATTAAACACTAGAGTGCCTAGAAATTTGCACTCGGTGATGTGATGGTAGAGGGAATGGGCTTATAGATGCCATTTGGAGATGGGCTTAAAGATACCATCTGGAGATGTGAGAGAATCTTGTCGGGGATGGGCTTAAAGATGCCATCTGGAATGTATGTTGTAGGTGAAAGAAATGAGTATCAGAAAGGTGTCCATGTTTTGGAACATCTCTGAGCTGGGGGTCTGAATAAGCAATAGATTGACATCCGTATTTGGGAGCATCCGTAAACTGTTTTCAAAAGTTGAATCTGAACAAGCGATAGATTAACATCCGCATTTGGAGAACCCGTAAACTGTTTTCAGAGGTCTTGAATCTGAACAAGCGATAGATTAACATCTATATTCGGAGAATCCGTAAACTGTTTTCAGAAGTCTTGAAGTTGATTAAGCATGAGTTGGTCGAGTAGATATTTGTCCTATCTGGTTTCAGGTATTAATCTCTGACCTGAGACAGAAAGATAGTTTTCCTGGCTTGCTACAGGTATTAAACTTCAATCTCTTCATGTATATAGTTTTCCTGGCTTGTTACAAGTATTGTGATGTCGGGAATGGGCTTACAGATGCCATATGGAGATTGTTGGTAGGATGATGGGCTTATAGATGCCATCTGAAGGTGATTGTATCTGGACTCGGCAGGATGATGATTACTACCTCAGCAGGATGATGAAGGAATCTTGGATGACTACAACCTCAGCAAAATGATGAAGGAATCTTGGACGACTACAACCTCAGCAGAGTGATGAAGGAATCTTGGATGATTACAACCTCAGCAAGATGATGAAGGAATCTTTGGATGACTACAACCTCAACAGAATGATGAAGGAATCTTGGATGACTACAACCTCAGCAGAATGATGAAGGAATCTTTGGATGACTACAACCTCAGCAGGATGATGAAGGAATCTTGGATGACTACAACCTCAGCAGAATGATGAAGGAATCTTGGATGACTACAACCTCAGCAGGATGATGAAGGAATCTTGGATGACTACAACCTCAGCAGAATGATGAAGGAATCTTGGACGATTACAACCTCAGCAGGATGATGAAGGAATCTTTGGATAACTACAACCTCAGCAAAATGATGAAGGAATCTTGGATGACTACAACCTCAACAGGATGATGAAGGAATCTTTGGATGACTACAACCTCAGCAATATGATGAAGGAATCTTTGGATGACTACAACCTCAGCAGAATGATGAAGGAATCTTGGACGATTACAACCTCAGCAGGATGATGAAGGAATCTTTGGATGACTACAACCTCAGCAAAATGATGAAGGAATCTTTGGATGACTACAACATCAGCAGGATGATGAAGCAATCTTGGATGACTACAACCTCAGCAGAATGATGAAGGAATCTTGGACGATTACAACCTCAGCAGGATGATGAAGAAATCTTTGGATGACTATAACCTCATCAGAATGATGAAGGAATCTTTGGATGACTACAACCTCAACAGGATGATGAAGGAATCTTTGGATGACTACAACCTCAGCGGGATGATGAAGGAATCTTTGACGATTACTACTCTAAAAGGTAATGACTTTTATCTGTCGATCGATCTTTCCTAAAAAGGTAAAGAGTTAGTTGTATGCAATGTCATGATGTATGCATTGTGTAATGATGTTCTCAAAACAAAATGAGATTTGTGTCATATGTATTTTGTATGCATATGTTATGAATGTTGTTGAAGTGTAATTGTTAATGAATGTATTTTTGTCTGGGAAAATAAATCCTTGACAAAAGCTGGGGAGTCATCAAATCCTGGACTGTTGTTGAAGAGTATGTGTGTCTTCAAACTTTGCTTAGAATATTTCCAATGGATTCCTATTTTGTTGTTTGAGGAGAACTCCGCTGGGGAATATTGAAAACTCTGTGGGGAGAATGTTTATTCCTTCTTGGGAAAAGAGTTCAGGAGTCTCGGTTGTCCGTTGCTCTACTGGGGAGTCGAAGTTGAACTGATATCTGGTCGGGTCCAGGTTTCACAGTAACTTGCTGGGGATTGTAGAGTAGTCTACTGGGGAAGAGGAGTTGTGGTCCTTTGATTTGTAGTAGTCGGAGAGGCAAACTCAAGCTGGGGAATCCTGTCGTTTGTTGGGGAAATAAACCTTGTTTCCAGTCCGCCAGAGAGGTGACATCTTCGTCGGGGGAAGTCCTCGAGGATTCTTGAGGTTGATTTAGCTGGGGAAAGGTTTTCAGAGATTAAACCCTTGCTGCGAGTCATCCTATGAGAAGGATTTTGGGGAGATTTGCCATTGCCCCTAGTTGCGAGTGTTTGTGGCACTGCCTGGAAATGTTTGAGTGTATGTAACCCTTTGTCGGGATTGTTGGTCAATGCCCCAAGTGACGGAGATGGAGACTTGCCCTTGGTTACTCTGCACTTCTTCAGAGATTTCCTGGAATCTTGACTGGACTGCCCCAAGTGTGCTGGATAGTGACATGTCAAGTCCCCCTGTTGATAGGAGATTCGTCAATGGAAGTGTCATCCTTCTTGAAGTGATTTTGTTCACTGAGAGGGCTTTCGTTCATCGGATATTCGTTGTGTGAATTTCTCCGCTGTCAAACAAATAGCCAAAATGCAAACAGTGATATTCAAGGAATGCGAAGTTTATGTTTGTCTTGAAGTTTTGAAAAATGCGTTTTTAGCAAGTAAAGAAGTTTTGTAAGAAAAATTCAACTCAGGATTTTGAGTAAAGCCTTACAGGAGTCAGGATACCTTTTGTAACAGTATGCTTTCGAACTAACCCATGCTTCAATTAGGACTTTTGAAGGGTTGTAACGTGGCTTGGTTCACGGTTTAAGAAACAAAGGATAAAGGCCCAAAGTTTATTTGTACCCACCCGCTCTTCGTGATGTTCTTCAATCCTAAACTCAGTTAATTGTGCGTTTGAACTCCAAATGAGTCTGGAACGAAGTTTTTGGTGATGGTTCACACAAGTTGAATTTGTTGGAAGGCAGTCATTTTTGCAACATTTTTCACGTTGTTTGAGGATTTGTAGTGACCTCTTTCTTTCGATTCATTATCCCTGATTTTTGCCTGACTGTTCTTGTTTTGAGATTACAGTCAGCGGGATGCCCCAAATTTCTTAAGCCTCCTTTATAGGTTTTGGCTCAGTGGGCTTTTCTCTTTTGAGAGATTGACTGCATATGAGATAAGGAACCATCACTGTCTTTTGGTTCCAAAGGAAAGTTTTTGATGTCATTCGTTGTATTACGAACTGAGAGTTTTGCGACTTCAATACGCACCTTTTGAATTAACTGAGACTACCCTGCCCCAGGTTTGATTACAGGTTTTTGTGTTTAAAACAGAAAACTTCTACTTCTTTGGCTCGAAGGGGTTGACTAGGGATTATCTTCCTTATAACTCCAGTGTTTAGGATTTGAAAGAAATGCCTGTACATCATCAGCAAGGTCTGTTCAATAGCATACCGTATGAGATTATGGCGTTGTTTTGTCATCCTCCCTTTAAAGGCTTGTAACTTTTAGCAAGAGTTAAATGTCATAAAGAAAGTAAAAACCATAGTTCAAGTATAGTGAAAACAAATGGATGAATTCAATACAAACATATGTAATGCATTAATGAAACAAAGTTTAACATTAATAGATAATTGTTTGAACAACAAAAGGAATTACAACTTGAAAATTCAAATGAAACAAAGACACTCTCAATGATTTGGCATAGGAGCAGTGATCACATTTGGAGTCTCTGGAGGGTCAAACTTGATCTCCCTGGCATTAATCAAGTCTTGGATCTTGTTATTCAAAGTCCAACATCCGTCGGTGTCATGTCCGGGACTGTCAGAATGATAAGCACATCTTACGCTCGGATTGTACCTAGAAGGGGAGGTATCAGGATTTTGAGGAGGATCCTTTAGTGTGATCAGTTTCACCTTCAGCAATTGTTATAATGCTTGAGAAAAAGGCATGTTGATGTTAGTGTACTGCCTTTCTTGATATCTTACCCTACGCCTATTGTTCTTTCTTTGTTGAACAAGCGTGGGATCGGAGATCAGGGTTGCCCCTACATGTTGATCATGACGATTCTTTTGACTGTTCACAGCATTGGACTCTTTCTTCCCATTGTAGGGCTTTTTCTGAGCATCAGAGGGTGTAGCTCCTTGAATCTTTCCACTTTTGATGCCAGCTTCGACCCTTTCGCCGGTCAGTATTAGCTCGGTGAATCCGGCTGAAAAGCTTCCAATTAAGTGATTGAAGAAAGGCCCTGTCAATGTTCCCATGAAGATGTCAATCAACTCCCTGTCAGTTAAAGGGGGTTGCACCCTACCAGCCAGATCTCTCCACTTTTGGGCGTATTCTTTGAAGCTCTCGTTGGAACCCATGGTCATGTTATGCAATTGCACACGAGTTGGTGCAAGATCAGCATTATACTGATACTGCTTATAGAAAGCAGTAGCCAAATCCTCCCAGGTGTGGATGCGAGAACTCTCCAATTGATAAAACCACTCGAGTTGAGTCCCTACCAGGCTTTCTTGGAAGAAATGGATCCAAAGCTTCAGATCAGTTGTGTACGGTTGAATCTTGCGGACATAAGACTTTAAGTGCATCTTAGGGCAAGAAACTCCATCGTACAGGGCAAAGGTAGGGACTTTGAACTTTGGCGGGATGACCAATCCAGAAACCAAACCCATGTCTCCCAAATCCAAGCCAGGTATTTGTTGAAACTCCATAGCACTGAGGCGATCCTCCAACTGTTTGTACTTGTCATCAGTGGGAGGATATTTTTCCTCGGAGTAGTCAGCTTCAACTTCATCAATCTCCAAATTGTGGTCTTCTTCAAGACTATCCCCTATGTTGGATGGAGTTGAAAGAGATTGGGTTTTAGGTCTTCTTCTCAAGTTCAGGACGCCCGCTGCCTTCTTGGACTTCTTCTTCTTGTCTTTGAGAAGGAGAGCTTTCAGGTCCTCTTGCCCTTTACCCATAGCCAGAAGCATTTGTTAGAATTGAGCGTTTTGAGCCTGGAGATCTTTCACCGTTTGTTCCATATCCATCTTACTGAAATAAACAGTAGGAAGATAAGGAGACCTGTATGGGAGAAACCTGTCATGATATGATGCATGATATGTGGATGCATGTTTTCAAGGATCTCGCGGGGTAAACACAAGAAAATGTTAGAAGTTGAACTTCGATCAACAACTTTGATTGGATAACTTTATATCGGTGTATGTCTTTCCACGAGAATCAAGCTCACCATGTCGAGTGGGTCATAGCCCCTGATTCAAGTTGTTGCACTTGATCTTTGACGGCGTTTGTTTAGATGGGAACCCTCTTGCCTTTTGGTAGACGTCTGGTTCAACGTGCCCCTGTATCAAAAGACCCTCGAGATCCTTGAAATGGTTATTGAAAATGTTATGGTATGATGTCATGATGTTATGTATATGCATGCAAAAGTAAGCAAATGTATATACAGATAATCATATTCACACAAAGCAAACAAGTCCTTAGGTTTAGGCTTGCATGGGGTTTGTAGGTAAGTACCCTCTTGAAGTTCGTTGGCTCAACCTGTCCTAAAATAGAAACTGGGTTCTAAGGAGCTCAATATCACTGGATTATTTTCTATGTTCATTGTTTTGGTTTAGCCACTTAACTGGCGACCAAAATATTCCAAGAAAACAATCCTCAATGAGTGTAGTATCGAGTATCTACCAACTTCGGACTGCACCAAAGTCGGTCATCTCACTACCCCTAAAAAGGCCAAGATGGTCAAGTAAGGTTCTAAGAGTTCGTTAGTGTTTCATGACATCGCTCAGCGGCCCCGTATTCTCCTTGACTACTCAAGGGCTACCGGTACCCACAAATATGTCACACTAACATAGCTACTGCTTCAACCATGTCGGTATACCCCGCACAGTTCCCTCACAGTTTATTGCTATTTACCTAAAAAGGTGCCCCCAAATCCGGGTGTAGGATTAAACAAACCCAAACAAGGAACCCAAAAAGTAAAGCAATCAAAGCAATCAAAGTAAGCATGTAAAGGTGATCTAAAACCCTAAGGTAACCCCACTTTTAGAAATTCCCCAGTAGAGTCGCCAGTTCTGTGATACAGTGAGAGAACTGGCTTGGATTTTGCGTTTGTGTTCGCAAATGTTTCAGTTTAGCAAGAGTCGTCACCGGCTTTTTTATTTTATCCTAAGGAAAGGTCAAAAAGCACAGGAAAGACCTTTGAGATGTTTTCGTGGGTTCGGGGGGTAGATTATGAAAAGGGAAGGTGCTAGCACCCTTTTCATCCATGGTTATCTACGGGCTCTTAGTTACTTGTTTTAGATCACTTGCTTTTGTTTGAATGTGCTTGTGGTGTGTGTTTTTGAAAGTATTTTGAAAATGGAACTTCGTAATGGTTCTCGTTTCTATAAGAACGCCAACAAAGTGTTTGTTTCGAAAATAGTTAAAAAGTGTGTTTGTGAGATGTGTTTGAAAATGGCAAGTGTGTTTTGCAAGTTTGATCAAGTAACTAAGAGCTATCTACCCTATTTTACTCAAAGATCTTTCTCATGTTTTAACCCTTTTAACAGTGTTGTTTCACCATTGTATTTGGTGAACAACCTTGCGTTAGGATGTTAACGGGACAGGCGCAGGACGTTTGTATAGTCATAGAAGGCAACATATGGGACGTTTTAGCAATGTCGTTTTAGGGACTAGATCGTTTACCGAAGGCAACATCGAGGGTCATCGAGGGACTACGATCTTTTATTGAGGGTCTTTGCTAAAACACCCATGCTCGTGGGACATGACTATTTTCCGATAGGAAACAAGTGGAATTACCCTAAGGGTGTAAGTGTGCAAATGTGTGTTTGATTGCATGCATTTGTCTTTGATTTTTTTGGTGGTTTATTTGTTGGTTTTATCTTATCATACACACCTATTTACTAGCATTTGTACAAGGTAAATAAAAAGTGCAAAAAATAAATCCTACACTATTACAACCATATTGAAAGGCATAAAAAATATGAAGGAAAAAATAAGATAAAAGTAAAAAATGAGTGCATTTCGACCCAGGCAGTAGCATCCTTCGATTGGAATTCTGCTGGCCTCCTTCGATTGGGACTAGCAGCCTTCAATTGGCATTCTGCTAGCCTCCTTCGATTGGGGCTAGCACCAACAAAGTCACGTCTTTCAATTGGGCCTTGGCAGGGGTGAGGTCCTGTCCTTTGATTGGGCAAAGGCAGCAACAAGTTGTATCCTTTGACTGGGGCCTTTCTGCCTTGTTGCCTTTTTCGATTGGGCCAGCGAAATCAGTGTGAGCGTGTCTCTGGCTGGGCCTGGAAGTCAGTGTGGAAACCAAAGGCTCCGTTTCATACTCCTGTCTCCTGTTTCTTTCATTTCAAGCATTAAATGGCAACATGGCCTGAGGCCATGCTAATATTTATTTTTCAAACAGTTTAATAATTAAAGCTGGTTCAGGTAAACAGAAAGCCAAACGAAACATGTTAACAGGGTGGAAACGAAAGGAACAACAGTATGTACATGCTTGGAACGAACAAGAATATTTACATGTCATGCCATGAAACAAAAAGCTTAAAGGTAAGAATAACTTACCTTGCTTCAGGCTGGAACGTGTGCTGGGCTTTTGATTGATCTCCTTGAATGCTTCTGGATTCGGAGGGAGAAACCTGGGGTTACGTCCTTGATATTGGATTCAATAAAGAAGAACAAGTGTGAGGTTCTTCCTACTGGATTCAAATAGTAACAAGGTGTATGGATGTTTCTGATTCTAAGGGGACAAGTGTTTGGATTCTGGATATTTTTGATTTCTCAAGTGTTGATGAACTTGAGATTTTTTTGTTGTGTTTGAGAACAATTTTGGAGATTCGTTCGTCTGGCCCCAAAAGTCCTCTTTGGATTTTTTGTGATTTTCTAAAGTGTTTAAGAACTTTGATAATTTTACTGTGTTTGAGAAAATTTGGGAGAGGTTCGTCTGGTCAAAAATCCTTTTCAGCTTTGTAAAAAATCCCTCTATTTATAGAGAAATAATGAACATGTCTTCAACAGCCAGCCTTGCAAAGAATTATAAAAATAATGGGTAACGTGACAGTACAAGTGGGGGGGTTCTGTACCCCAAAATTTGCCCTCCCATATTCTCAAGATATGTCAAGAATCATCTCCAAATGGTTCAAGGTTGCTCAAGAGGTAGACAGTCAAACCATCTCCTGAGGCAGTCAGCTGAAATTAGGGTTTTGGTTCTTTCAAGGCATTTGGGGTTTTCCATGGTTCAGTCAAGTCTCATAGGCCTATATACATTCTCAGGCACCTACATGCCAAGTTTCAAGACTCACCGTGCCAATTTGCACAGTCAAAAGCCCCATTTGATCCACAGTCAACTACAAGGGCAAAATGGTCATTTTACAGTCAAAAGTCAGAATTTTTGGTCAACATCTTATTTTGAGTTCACAATCATCATTTGATCAAGTCTTGATCATGATTCCACAAGAATAGCTCAAAAATCATCAAGATGCAAAAGTTTCTATTTTTGGACAGCTGAAAAGTCAACTGTAACTTGACCAAGGCATAACTTTTTCATGGTTCATCAGAAAAATCCCATCCAAAGCTCATTTTGAAGGGGATGAAATTTCCTACAATCCATGATCACACTCCAAGATCAGAAAATGCACTCACAAGAAGTTACCAATATTTACATTATAGGTCAAATTCAAAAGTCAACAAAAGTACACTTTGAGTCAAATGCCATAACTTGAGATTGGTAAATCCAAATGAAATGGGACCAAAGGCATTGATTAGAGGACTTCAAGGGCTTTCCAAAATGTCCAAAAACATGGTCATATGATCAAAATTGAGCAAGTTGTGTATTGGAGAAGTTGGGAAATTTTCATGAATTTGCAAAAGTCAACTTTGCCCAAAACACCTTCTTTTTGCTAATGGGCCTCAAATCTCTTGTTGAAACTTCACCCATGACCTATGCACGACCCACCAAGATGAATTGGATTTATTTTCTTATTTTTATTGATTAAATGGATTTTTAATACATATTAATTCATTTAATTAATTTAAATCATAAGAAAATACAAGATTTGATTTTTAAATCCATTTGTGAAGCAAATATGATCAAGATATGCTGGCAAATTCGTGCACAAGTCAAAGATACAAAAAATTCCAAATTTGGCAACATTGTTCAATCATGAAAAATCAAGAATATTTGATTTTTAATCAAAGATTTAAACATCAATGCACATGGGTTGGATCCAAAATTTTGACCTAATTTGATTCTCTTATATGTATGCAAGCCAACCATGACCTAGAACACGATTAAAAGCTGCAGAAACGGCCATAGCAAATTCAAGAATTTTCAAGAAAAGTCAAAACCTGTTCTTGCATTCTAGGTCGATTGTAGGCATTTTGTTCATCCAAACACCTTGCAGGAGGCACTAGGATTGATTTACAATCAAATTCAAGCATCAAAGCTCAAGGAATCACGATACACAGTCCCACGGTTTTCCCTTATATTTCATAATTGTATCTCTTAATTCATGCGCATTTAACATGTTTTTGTGACTGATTTGCATTGCTAGAGACCATACAAAGCTAATGGAATGAATTAATTGGACTATAGTGCCCTGAATCGTAAGATACCATGACTGAATTTCTAGGGTTCTTGAGCTCTTAAATGAGGCTTTTCAATCCAGGAAAAATTGGGACTAGTGAGATACATGACTGAAATCGTGAGACCAAGGCGATTCCAACCCACACCTCGCGAAACATTTATATTCACTGTGCTTCTAATCGCTATTTTTCCTTGCATGAAGTAGTGGGGGTTAAAACCCCCCGCTATCTGATTCTAATCATACAGAAAAAAGGTTGAAGACGATGATGTGTTGACATCCCATTGGCTTATTTGAAAAGCGCGCGTTTTAATTTTTTTATTCACAGCACGTTGATTGTTTGACATATAGTAATTGCCTATTATTCCACTAACAAATTAAACAGGTTGGTTGAGTGGCTGGGGCGTTGGCATGTGAACGTTGGGACCTGGGTTCGAATCCCAGGTCCCCCAAAACATTTATTCTATTTTGGTTCATATATTCACATGCAGATTTCACAAGGAAGTCTACCATATACCTCAAATCGCAGTGCACCAGATGTCTCCAGGCATAGATCCAATGGACATGAGTGGGAGATCACCATACTCCCCAGTCAATAGGCGTGTGGATAATCACCAAAGTCAACGTGGCTGAAATGCTAGTGGGCCTGGAAATTGCCAAAGACACCTCCAAAATTGGCCCAAAACCTCCCTGAGTTTGCATTTTTTATTTTCTTTCATTATTTATTTGCTTGATTTATTTTTGTTATTTTTAATTAATTACTAACTAACAAATTAATATTTTCATAATAAAATCAGAAAACTAAAAAATATAATATTTTTATTTATTCAACTTAATTAGTTATTTTTGTAAATAAATAAGTAATTAATTAATTTAGTTTTAATTAGGTTAATTTTAACTTTTTTTGCAACAAAAATAGAATTAGTGTAGAATTAGGGTTCTTGACAATTTTAATCCTCTTTTTATTTTTTCCTTAAAAAACATAAAAAACTCAAAAAATATCTTTCTTTATTTAATTAATTAATTAGTCTAGGTTTAATTTAATTAAATGCAAAATAATAAAAAATCTTTTTCTTTCTCAAAAAAGGGTCAAAACCCTAAAAACTCTCTGATCCAAATTTTCTCGCGCGTGTGATTATTCTTGATTCATGTTTTGATCCATATAATTGTATTTGCTCCGAGGATGTAATAGCTTTAATTAGGACTCTTTTATCGCTTTTATTTAATTTCCCGCAATTTACTTTTCAAGGGTTTGTTTTTGGCGATGTAAATACCCGACGCCTTGTAATAGCTTAGTTTTATTTTCCGCAACTATTAACTGCTAGATGTATGCTAACTAGGCTATGCATGTCAAGATCTCTCTTAAATTAAAATCAATCGTAGCTCACCATAACATGTACAAAGATAACATAACTGAAACCTGACACACTCGCACATGCCACTCCTAGGGTACGCCTCACTTGGTTGCCTCGACGTGGTCATTGAGTATAGGGTGTTTTAGAGGTCGCCCTCCTGTCTAAAGATCAAAGTTGCCTCAAAATGATTGCCTCGAATAAAAATGATCTAGGACATTAGGGTTACCGCTAAGGCGTCCTACCATTGCTTTAGTGACCACATGTCCCTAAAATCGAATTGACCCGAAAACTCCAACGACGGTGCTACCTACTCCTCAATAGTGGGATAGTACTGTCTAAAGGATATTTACATAGCTTAATTTCTTTTGAGTAGGTAGAGGTTCTCAGGTACTTGCTCTTTCAAAACAAAAATACTTTTCGCACTTACACTTTTCAAACAGAAGTTTTCAAACAAACACTTCATACACTCTTGAGGATAGATACAAGAGTTAAATCGAAGTTTTCAAACAAAACTCTTTTCAAAACCCACAAACACAAGAAAAGCAAAACATTTTGAAAACATAGTGAGCAAGTACCTAAGAGCCCGTGGATAACCACGGATAGAAAGGGTGCTAATACCTTCCCTTTCTATAATCTACCTCCCGAACCCGAGAAACATCTCGAAAAGGAATTTTGCTGTGCTTTTGTCCTTTCCTTGTTGGAGAAAATAAAAGACGGTGGCGACTCTTGCTTACCGCGACATTTTGCGAAACGCAAACGTGAACCAGCATTCCAAAACAGTCAGTTCTATTTCCACCGATCACAGGACTGGCGACTCTGCTGGGGATCCTAAATAAGTGAGGTGTACCTTAGGATTAGATCACTTGTGTTTTCAATCGTATGCTTTGTATGCTTTAAACTTTGTGGGCTTGTATCAGAGTTTTATAGATCCTAACTCGGATCTGGGGATACCCTTTAGAAGTAGCAACAAACTGTGAGGGAACTGTGCGGGGTATACCGACATGGTTGAAGCAGTAGCTACGTTGATGTGGCACTTTGGTGAGTACCGGTAACCCTTGAGTTAAGTCAAGGAGAGTACGGGGTCGCCGCGTGGTGTCGTGAAGCATCAACTGACTTTAGAACCTTACTTGACCATCTTGGCCTTTTTAGGGGTAGTGAGATGACCGACTTTGGTGCAGTCCGAAGTTGGTAGATACTCGATACTACACTCATTGAGGGTTGTTTTCTTGGAATATTTTGGTCGCCAGTTAAGTGGCTAAATCAAAACAATGAACATAGAAAACAATCCAATGATATTGAGCTCCTTAGAACCCGGTTACTATTTATAGGACAGGTTTTGAGCCAACTAACTTCAAGAGGGTAATACCTAAACTCCATGCTAGCCTAAAATCTAAGGGCTCTTTGTGTGTCTTGTGTGCTTTCAAACTTGAACTACTTGTACATTCTTGTTATCTGACAACATGAGTTCCTTGCAGGTTTTGTTTACAGTCCTTATCCAATAATTTGGACTTATTGCAGGGCTTAGTTACATCACCTCACACTTTTGCTTAAACGCATGGCATACACATCATAACATCATACCATAGCATTTTCCTTAACCATTTCAAGGATCTCAAAGGTTTGTGATGCAAGTCATGATGAACCAAATGTCTAGCAAGGGGCAAAGGGGATTTATTTTCCTCTAGCCAAGGTTGTTTGGAGATCAAAACATGATAACTTGAGTCAGGGGCTATGACCCACTCGATATGGTGAGCTTGACTCTTGAAGAAGGACTCTCAGCAACATGAAGTTCCTTCAATCGAGCTACCAGATTCAAATTCTAACAAGTTTCTTTGTTTACCCCACGAGATCCTTGAAAACATTGCATACATATATCATACATACCATTGCATTACAGGTACCATTACAGGTCTCTTATCTTCTTCGCTATTTATTTCAGCAATCATCATATCTACTGAACCTTCCACTGAGCAAGCTATCAAGGCCCTCCAGGCCCAGAATGCCCAGTTTCAAGAGTTGGTCAGGAGCCTAGCTAAGGGTCAGCAGGACCTGAAGACCCTGATTCTGAAAGAGAATAAGAAGAAGAAGAGGACTATCCTGTTCAACACTGGACGTAGGTTTGGAAATGGACTGCAGAATGAAGTTGATCTGACCACCTCATCTAGAGGGAAAGACATCCCACAAGAAAGGAGGGCTCCTAGTCCTGTGGTCTCCGACAACGAGACGAATTATGATGAAGAACAGTATCCTCCTGCTGAGGATAAGTACAAACAGCAGGAAGACCGTTTGAGCGCCATGGAAATACAGAAGGTTCCCGGTCTGGACTTCGGGGATCTAGGTCTATCCTATGGGGTGGTGATTCCCCATAAATTCCAGGCACCTGCCTTTGCCAAGTACGACGGAGTATCCTGTCCAAAACTCCACCTCCGGTCATATGTGAGGAAGATCCAACCCTATATTGCTGATAGAGATCTCTGGGTTCATTTCTTTCAAGATAGTCTGTTGTACCCCAAAATTTGTCCTCCCATATTCTTCAAAGTTTTGACAAGCATCATCTAAATTTGCTCAAGTCTACTCAAGGGTTGCACAGTCAAACCATCCTCTTAAACCAGTCAAAATTAGGGTTTTGGTTCTTGCAAGGAAGTTGAGGTTTTCAAGGGCTCAATCAAGTCCCACATGCCTATAAACATTGTCAAGCATCTACATACCAAGTTTAAAGGCTCACAAGGTCAAGTTGCACAGTCAAAAGCCTCATTTGCTTCACAATCAACTGTAGGGACAAAATGGTCATTTGGCAGTCAAAAGTCAAAATTTTTGGTCAACATCCTATTTTGAAGCCACAATCCTCATTTGGTCAAATCTTGACCATGACTTCACAAGAATGGCTCAAAAATCATCAAGATGCAAAAGTTTCTATTTTTGGAAAGCTGAAAAGTCAACTGTAACTTGACCAAGGCATAAATTTTTCATGGTTCATCAGAAAAATCCCATCCAATGCTCATTTTGAAGGGGACGACATTTCCTACAACTCATCTTCACATTCCAAGTCCAAGAAATGCTCTCACAAAAAGTTATCAATTTCAACATTATAGGTCATTTTCAAAAGTCAACAAAAAGGCATTTTAAGTCAAAGACCATAACTTGAGATTGGTAAATCAAAATGACATGGGAACAAAGGAATTAGTTAGAGGACTTCAAGACCTTTCCAAAATGTCCAAGAACATGTTCATATGATCAAAATTGAGCAAGATATGCATTGGAGAAGTTGGGAAATTTTTGTGAAATGGCAAAAGTCAACTATCCTTGAAACTTCAATTTTTGACAAAAGGGCCCACCTTTTTCCACTTGATTCAGCCTTGTCATGCCACCCACGTGTCCCATGATTAATTTCAAGACCAAATAATTATTTTTCTATTTTTATTTAATTTTTATGGATTTAATTCATTTTAATCCATAATAATTCAAGTAAAATCAAAAAATTGATTAAATGGTATCTTTTGGTTTGATTAGCCTTCATGAAGCATATTCCACATACCAATTTCGTGCTAGAGCCATTTTAAGCATAAAAATTCAAATTTTGAACAAGCTTTGAAAGGCCTTTAATGGTGGTTAAGACAAAATCCAAAGCTTAATTGCAATGGTTAAAGGCTCATAAATGTGACTTATTCTCATTCATTACTACATATGCAAGCCTTGCAAGCCTCATTCACGACCTAGAGCTCTCTAAAACGGCCAGAACCAATTCCAAAAATTCCAAAGAAATTCACAAACTGAAATCCATATTCCAGCACAATTCAAACACTTTTCTTGCTTCTAACACGTTGCCAGCATTGCCAGGAACCTATTGCAATCATAAACAAGTTCTAACACTCAAGGAATCACTCAATACAGTTACACGGTTCATCATCCTTTTCCATAATCGAAATTCATTTTTTACGCATCATTAACACATTTTGATTATTGCTTTGCATTGCTAACATCTTTATGAAGCTTTTGATATAGTTTAATTTGATTATGGTACCCTAAAACGAAAGTTGCCATTGGAGAATGCTAGGGTTTCGAAGCTCTTAATTTGGGGGTTTATCATATAGGTAAAATCAGAACCTCCAAGACCCATGGTTGAACTCAGAAGGACGAGACAAACACAAAACTATCCTCGCGCCATATTTATATGCCCTGGATTCCTATTCGCTATTTTTGGCCATTCAATATTGTGGGGGTTAAAAACCCCCGCTAATTGCTTTCTTTTTTACAGGCAAAATGTAGAAGACGGTGAGCTGGCAAGGTTCTAGTGGCTCGTTCAAACAGCGCGCCATTTGTTTTTGTCTTTTAGCACATTAATCACTTTATTGCATATATTAATTCTTGTTTGTTTTATTGATGACTGAAACAAAGTGGTGGAGTGTTTAAGGCAAGCGTGTAAAAGGTATTGGGACCTGGGTTCGATTCCCAGGTCCCCCCAAAATTCAATATTGTTTTTCCTAATGTGTTCCCATGCAGAATTTGTCCAGAAGTTCACCATATGACCTCACACCCAAGCGCGCCAGATGTCCACAATCATAGATCCAAAGGCTAGGGATGGTTGACCACCATGTGCTCAAGTCAAAGCCAGCGTGGATAATCCAAAAGGCCAAACAGGCTTGCTTCTATTGGGCCAAAAATTCAACAAAAAAACCTCCCATTGGTCCATTAACCTCCTGGTCTATTTACCTTTTTATATTTTTCTCTTTTCAATTCTTTTAATTATTAATATTATTTTCATTAACTAACAAATTAATTTTTGCAATAAAATTCAAAAAAACCAAAAAAAATGTAAATACTTTATTAATTTTATTTAGGTAATTATTTTGTAAATAAATACTAATAAATTGAATTAGTTTTAATTAGGCAACTTTAACCTTTTTTCTTAATAACTAAAATAAATTTAGAATTAGGTTTTTATTAACTTTTAATTTTAATTCCTTTTATTTTATTTCATTAAAAACATAAAAATACAAAAACATTTTTCTTTTAATAAATTAAATAATTAGTTTTAATTCCATTAATTACAAAAAAAACAAAAATTCAATTCTTATTCAAAAAAGGGTCAAAACCCTTAGGACGTCCCAATTCAATTCTTTCACGCGCAGTTTATTTTAATTCAGTATCTTATATTTTTGTATCTGCTCAGGAAGTGTAATAACTAGAACTTTATCGCTTTCTTTTAAATTCTCGCACTTTATTTCCAAACGAGTTTTGTTTTTTGGGCGATGTATAGACCCGCGCCTTGTAATAGCTAGATTTACATTTCTGCAATTTATTTTCCGCACTCCTAACTGTTAAAAATGCCTGCAAGAATGTATGTAAATAAAATTAATCCGTAGCTCACAAATAACATGTACAAAAACAATTAACTGAAAAACAACACACAAAGCACATGCCACTCCTAGGGTACGCCACACTGGTTGCCTCGAACGTGGTCATCAAGTATAGGGTGTCTTAGAGGTCGCCCTTTGTCTAAAGATCCAGTTGCCTCTAAACGGTTGCCTCGGATAAAAAGGATCTAGGACATTAGGGTTACTTCTAAGACGTCCTACCATTACTTCGGTGACCACACATGTCCCGTAATCGAATTGACCCGAACACCTCCAACGATGGTGCTACCTACCTCTCAATGGTGGGATAACATCATCTAAAGGACTCTTACACAGCCTAATTCCTTAGAGTAGGTAGATTTCTCTTAAGTACTTGCTCTTTTCTCAAAACAAACAAAAATACTTTTCACACCTCACACTTTCTAAAAGTTTTCAAACAAATTTTTCATACACTCTTGAGGACAGATACAAGAGTTACTTAGAAATTTTTCAAACGAAACTTTTTCAAACCCACACACACATTTGAAAAGCAAACAAATTTTGAAAACATAAGAGCAAGTACCTAAGAGCCCGTGGATAACCACGGATAGAAAGGGTGCTAACACCTTCCCTTTCTATAAATCTACCTCCCGAACCGAGAGACATCTCGAATAAGGAATTTTGCTGTGCTTTTGTCCTTTCCATATTGGAGAACATAAAAGACGGTGGCGACTCTTGCTTACCGCGACATTTCGCGAAACCAGCTAAAAAACAGCCAGTTCTATTTCCACCGATCACAGAACTGGCGACTCTGCTGGGGAATTAATAAAGTGAGGTGTACCTTAGGAATAGTTCATCATCATGTTTTCAATTGCTTGATCTGTTTTCTTTAAAATTGCGGGCCTGTTTTGGGAGTTTCATAGATCCTAACCCGGATCTGGGGGATACCTCTTAGAAAGTAGCAACAAACTGTGAGGGAACTGTGCGGGGTATACCGACACGGTTGAAGCAGTTTGCTACGTTGATGTGGCACTTTGGTGAGTACCGGTAACCCTTGAGTCAAGTCAAGGAGAGTACGGGGCCGCCGCGTGGTGTCGTGAAGCATCAACTGACCTTAGGAACCTTACTTGACCATCCTGGCCTCTTTAGGGGTAGTGAGATGACTGACTTTGGTGCAGTCCGAAGTTGGTTGATACTCGATACTACACTCATTGAGGGTTGTTTTCTTGGAATATTTTGATCGTTAGTTCAATGGCTAAATCAAAACAATGAACATAGAAAACAACCCTATGATATTGAGCTCCTTAGAACCCGGTTACTTTTGATATGACATGTTTTTGAGCCCACCAACTTCAAGAGGGTAGTATCCCAAACTTCATGCTGGCCTAAACTCTAAGGGCTCTTTGTGTGACTTGTGTGCTTTCAAACTTGACTACTTGCATACTTGTTATCTGACACTTGAGTTTCTTGCAGGTTTTGTTTACAGTCCTTAATCTGGACTCATAACAGGGTTTACCTACATTACTCCATGCATAGCATAACATCATACCATCATACCATTGCATGCATCCTACATAAGGACTAATCCATTTCAAGGACCTCAAGGGTTTTGTGATGCAGGTCATGATGAATCAAATGTCCAGCAAGGGGTAAAGGGGATTTATTTTCCTCTAGCCAAGGTTAATGACTTGAGTCAGGGGCTATGACCCACTCGATATGGTGAGCCTTGACTCTTGAAGAAGGACTCTCATCAACATGAAGTCCCTTCCATCAAGCTACAAAATTCAAATTCTAACAATTTTCTTGTTTACCCCGCGAGATCCTTGAAAATATTGCATACATACATATCACGGCATTACAGGTACTCCTTTGACAGGTCACTTACCATCTTCGCTGTTTATTTCAGCAATGGCTTCCTAACAAAACAACCAGGATCTTCATGCTCAAGAGACTCGGTTCGGGGAGATCCTCCTAAATCTATCCAAGGGGCAGGAAGAGCTGAGAACACTCCTCATGGGGAATTTGGTCAGGAAGAGTCCCGAAGACGACAAGGACGAACGGCTGAAACATCTGCAAGATGAGGTGAATGTAATGAGAACCCAGATGCTGGGGAAAATGGCTCTTATCCAAGACTTATCTCAAAGACAAGGAGAGCTCAGGGTTCTCGTCAACCAACTGTTTCGGGATAACCAACTGGGGCAAACATCTAAGGTTGAAGAGCAAGCCATCATTCAACCACCTGTGGGGCAAGAAGACAAGGGAAAAGATCCTCAGTTTGCTTCGGGGTCACAAGCCCAACATCAACCTCACCAGCGTCAACAGGGTAATTGGCGTAAGCAAAATACGTCTGGAAGACATTTCTCGAAGACTGGTGTGCTATCCTCACTAATACTGAAACACTTGTTGGAGGTCAAGCTTATTGCTTTAAAGGATCCTCCCAAGAAGCTCAACATAACCTCCCTAAAGTACAATCCTGATGAAAGGTGTGCCTACCATTCTGACAGTCCTGGACATGACACTGACGACTGTTGGAGCCTGAGGAACAAGATCCAAGACTTGATCGACGGAAGGGTGCTGGAGTTCATGCCGGGAGGGAAAATGAAAATCTTCTGCTGAGAATCTTCCATCTGAAATGACTGGTGCAAACTAAGAAGCTTTTGTTCATTCGAATGTTTAAGTTGTATTTTTTCTCTGATTGTTCAAACATTTGTTCATGTCAAACTCTTTTACTTTATCAATGCACCGCATATGTCTGTTTTGAATCAATATATTCTCATTCGCTATATTCAAACTGCTTTCATTTTTTGATGTCAACTCTCAATTAATAATTCTAAGCCTCTTGAGGGAGGATGCCGAAAACGATACCATAATCTACATTATGCTTTTGAACAGACCCCGCTGATGAGGTACAGGCATTGTTTCAATTCCTAAACACTAGAGTTATAAGGAAGATAATCCCTCGTCAACCCCTTCGAGCCAAAGAAGTAGGAGTTTTTCTTTTCGAAAATTAAAACCCTTAATCATAACCTAGGGCAGGGTAGTTCTCTCAGTTGATCCAAGTGCACAACGAATAGCACCAAAGAGGTCCTCACAAAACAAAAGACAGTGATGGTCCTGAATAATCATAAAGACGGGCAGTCATTATCCCTCAAAATAAACGGCCAATAAGTCAAAACCTATGAAGGAGACTTATAAAACTGGGGCATCCCGCTGACTGTAATCACAAAAGAAACAGTTCAGGAAAAAACAGGGATAACGAAATCAAAAAAGAAAGAGGTCCTACAAACCCTCAACCAAAAAAGGAATGACTGCCTATTCCAAATAAATTGTCGACGTCCGAACCATCATTGGAATATCAGGACAAAGACTCAAACAAGGTCTAATGCACGATTAGCTGAGTTTAGGTTTGAAGAACATCACGAAGAGCGGGTGGGTACAAATAAAATTTGAGCCTTTACCCTTTGTTTCTTAAACCGTGAACCAGGCCACGCTATAACCCTTAAAAGTCCTAGCTGAAGCATGGGTTAGTTCGAAAGCATACTGTTACAAAGGTATCCTGACTCCTTAAGGCTTGTTGTAAAATACTGAGTTGACATCACATTTTACAAAATTTGCTTGTTTTACTGAAAATGCATTTTCAAAAATTTCAAGACAGACATAAGCTTTACATTTTTAATATAACATTTCTTGCATGTGACTATTTGTTTGAACAACATAGAAGTTCGCACGACGAATGTCTAATGAACAAAAGCACCTCCAATCAAGGGGCAGGGCATGATCATTGTCCATCATCTGGGGCAGTTAAGTCAAGATTCTGAGAATCTCTCAAAAGGCCAACCAGCTTGAGGCGAATCTCCATCTGGATCACTTGGGGCATTGGAAGATCAAACGAAGATCTTCTGGTGGTACGACAACACAATACTACTGGCAGTGACAACTCCCTGCATCCTGAGAGCACGGACATAGTCGAAAAAATGCTGCGCATAATCAAAGACCCGCTAGGTTGACACACCTAGGCAAAATAAGGGCTTCCCGGCGAACCAAAAGGGTTCGGGCAAAAATAAGGGATGAAATGAAAAAATCTGTACCCCCGGCAAGTCGAAAACCCGAAAAGGCGGCTTGGGCAAAAATGGGTATCCCGGTGGACTGAAAACCCGAAAGGGCGGTCCAGGCAAAAATTAGGGATCAAAGCGTACGACTATGTTCCGTCATCTCGTCACTTGCCTACCAGAAGAAGATTTGTCAATCGGCAGTCATCAAGCACCTCCACAGGTATCTTCTCCCACAGAAACAGGGGCAATAATGAGTTGTCTGAGCGATCTAGTTGCTCTGTCCGCCAAGGTACCAAGGTAGGTTCAGCTGAAGAACGTGACCAAGATACCTTCACTCCCCGCAGAGTAAGACAAGGTTCAACAATACTCTCCCCCGAGCAGAGTTGGTCTCCCGTCAGCCCTGACAAGGTACAATATCTCCAACAAGTCAACAACGCTCTCCCCAAGCAGAGTTAGTCTACTGTCAGCCTTAAGGAAGTTGGGTATCCCCAGAAAATCTCAATATTCTCCAGCAGTATGCAGATGTTCCTAAGCAAGCATCCCCGGCCGTCTTAATATAAGATTATTCCCCGGCGGAATACAGACATCCAGTGGAGCCACTTCCCAGTGCAGTCCAAAGTCTCCCCAGGAGAGTTGAATCAATCTCCCCAGTAAATTCTGGAAGCTTATCCCCAGTAGATTCTGGAAGCTTGTCTCCCGCGGAGTATAACGTACCTCTCCCCGACCATATTCAAAGGTTATTCCTCACCAAGAACTTATAACTGGGTTATCCTCAGCTAATTACCACGGAAAGATCGTCCTCGGCGAAGTTCTTCCTATCCCCCAACGGAGTTCATCAAATTCCCCAACATAACTTATCAACGGAATCCCCGACGGAGTTCTCGTTAAAATCTCAGCGAAGTATCTCTCCTCCACAGAGTAATTCCCCGCAGAGTAATCTCTCCAACAAGTTTATTCCCCGACGGAGTCATCTTCTCCTACCGGTTTATTCTTGCAACCATTATCCCCAGCGGAAACGAAGAACTCTACTCTTCGAACATCAGCCCAGGATTCAACAAACTTCCCGGCATCCGTCAAGGATTTATTTTCCTAGACGAAAATACATTCATAAACATCACATCTTCATACATTGTAGCATGCATACGCATCATACAACACAAATCTCATTTATTTTTGAGAACATCTTAAAATCATGCAGTTCATGCATCATGACATTGCATATGACTAATACTTTGCCTTTTCAGAAAAAAAGTCAATCAAAAGATGATTACCATCTACCTTTACAGTTCCAGATCAACACCGGTAACAAGCCAGGAAAATTCCGTGGACGACTGATCGTGGGTTAATATCTGAAACCAAACAGGACAATTATCTACTTGATCATCCTTAGGCAACCCTACACCGGTTCCTTTTCTTCCAGAAGAAGTCTTACGCGGACTTACCTCAAGATGAACTTACCCCGGTTCATCAAGAAGTTTTACACGAACTTATCCTGCAGTAACCTTACCCCGGTTCCTCCAGAAGTCTTACACGGACTTATCTCAAGATGAACTTACCCCGGTTCATCCAGAAGTTTTACACGAATTTATCCTGCAGTAACCTTACCCTGGTTCATCAAGAAGTTTTACACGAACTTATCCTGCAGTAACCTTACCCCGGTTCCTCCAGAAGTCTTACACGGACTTATCTCAAGACGACCTTACCCCGGTTCATCCAGAAGTTTTACACGAACTTATCCTGCAGTAACCTTACCCCGGTTCCTCCAGAAGTCTTACACGGACTTATCTCAAGATGACCTTACCCCGGTTCGTCCAGAAGTTTTACACGAACTTATCCTGCAGTAACCTTACCTCGGTTCCTCCAGAAGTCTTACACAGACTTATCTCAAGATGACCTTACCCCGGTTCATCCAGAAGTTTTACACGAACTTATCCTGCAGTGACCTTACCCCGGTTCATCCAGAAGTTTTACACGAACTTATCCTGCAGTAACCTTACCCCGTTTCCTCCAGAAGTCTTACACGGACTTATCCTGAAGTAACCTTACCCCAGTTCCTCCAGAAGTTTTACACGAACTTATCCCGAAGAAACCCTACACGGGTTCTCTCTTCCCAAATATGCAGTTTTACACGGACTCGTCATCAGAAACCCTACCCAGGTTTTACTTCTTCCAGGATGCAGTTTTACACGGACTCACCATCAAAGTAACCTCACAGAGGTTCCCTTCTCAAACTCCAGACGTAGTTTTGCATGGACTCGTCATCAGTAAACCCTACACAGGTTTCCTTTTCAGCTCTAGATGCGGTTTTACACGGACTCGCCATCAAAGTAACCCTACACATGTTCCTTCTCCATTTCAGATGCAGTCTTATACGGACTCATTATCAGTAAACCCTACACAGGTTTCCTTCCTCCAGAGATGCAGTTTTACACGAGCTCGTCATCAGTCAACCCTACACAGGTGTCCTTCTTTCCAAGATGCAGCTTTACACGAGCTCATCATCAGGCAACCCTACACAGGTTCCCTCTTTCAACTTACAAAAATTATAGTTCAACAGACCACCTCCAGATGGCATCTATAAGCCCATCCACCTATCAACAGTCTCCAAATGGCATCTATAAGCCCATTCCCGACAAGATTCTGTCACATCTCCAAATGGCATCTATAAGCCCATTCCCAATAAGGTTCAATCACACCCCCATATGGCATCTATAAGCCCATCCTCCTATTCACCATATCTCCAAATGGCATCTATAAGCCCATTCCCGACAAGGTCCTGTCACGTCTCCAGATGGCATATATAAGCCCATCCTCCCATCCACCATCTTTCCAAAATGGCATCTGTAAGCCCATTCCCGCTATCACACTGCTGATACTCTACTATGTGAGTGCAAATTTCTGGGCACTTTAGTGTTCAATCATCTTCCACCTTCGGATCACGAAAGGCACGCAAGCCAATCTACATCCTCAGGTCTAAGAAGATTGAACATGGGCAACTGTTGTACCCCAAAATTTGCCCTCCCATATTCTTCAAAGTTTTGACAAGCATCATCTAAATTTGCTCAAGTCTACTCAAGGGTTGCATAGTCAAACCATCCTCCTAAACCAGTCAAAATTAGGGTTTTGGTTCTTGCAAGGAAGTTGAGGTTTTCAAGGGCTCAATCAAGTCCCACATGCCTATAAACATTGTCAAGCATCTACATGCCAAGTTTCAAGGCTCACAAGGTCAAGTTGCACAGTCAAAAGCCTCATTTGCTTCACAATCAACTGTAGGGGCAAAATGGTCATTTGGCAGTCAAAAGTCAAATTTTTTGGTCAACATCCTATTTTGAAGCCACGATCCTCATTTGGTCAAATCTTGACCATGACTTCACAAGAATGGCTAAAAAATCATCAAGATGCAAAAGTTTCTATTTTTGGACAGCTGAAAAGTCAACTGTAACTTGACCAAGGCATAACTTTTTCATGGTTCATCAGAAAAATCCCATCCAATGCTCATTTTGAAGGGGATGACATTTCCTACAACTCATCTTCACATTCCAAGTCCAAGAAATGCTCTCACAAAAAGTTATCAATTTCAACATTATAGGTCATTTTCAAAAGTCAACAAAAAGGCATTTTAAGTCAAAGACCATAACTTGAGATTGGTAAATCAAAATGACATGGGAATAAAGGAATTGGTTAGAGGACTTCAAGACCTTTCCAAAATGTCCAAGAACATGTTCATATGATCAAAATTGAGCAAAAAATGCATTGGAGAAGTTGGAAATTTTTTGTGAAATGGCAAAAGTCAACTATCCTTGAAACTTCAATTTTTGACAAAAGGGCCCACCTTTTTCCACTTGATTCAGCCTTGTCATGCCACCCACGTGTCCCATGATCAATTTCAAGACCAAATAATTATTTTTCTATTTTTATTTAATTTTTATGGATTTAATTCATTTTAATCCATAATAATTCAAGTAAAATCAAAAAATTGATTAAATGGTATCTTTTGGTTTGATTAGCCTTCATGAAGCATATTCCACATACCAATTTCGTGCTAGAGCCATTTTAAGCATAAAAATTCAAATTTTGAACAAGCTTTGAAAGGCCTTTAATGGTGGTTAAGACAAAATCCAAAGCTTAATTGCAATGGTTAAAGGCTCCTAAATGTGATTTATTCTCATTCATTACTACATATGCAAGCCTTGCAAGCCTCATTCACGACCTAGAGCTCTCTAAAACGGCCAGAACCAATTCCAAAAATTCCAAAGAAATTCACAAACTGAAATCCATATTCCAGCACAATTCAAACACTTTTCTTGCTTCTAACACGTTGCCAGCATTGCCAGGAACCTATTGCAATCATAAACAAGTTCTAACACTCAAGGAATCACTCAATACAGTCACACGGTTCATCATCCGTTTCCATAATCGAAATTCATTTTTTACGCATCATTAACATATTTTGATTATTGCTTTGCATTGCTAACATCTTTATGAAGCTTTTGATATAGTTTAATTTGATTATGGTACCCTAAAACGAAAGTTGCCATTGGAGAATGCTAGGGTTTCGAAGCTCTTAATTTGGGGGTTTATCATATAGGTAAAATCAGAACCTCCAAGACCCATGGTTGAACTCAGAAGGACGAGACAAACACAAAACTATCCTCGCGCCATATTTATATGCCCTGGATTCCTATTCGCTATTTTTGGCCATTCAATATTGTGGGGGTTAAAAACCCCCGCTAATTGCTTTCTTTTTTACAGGCAAAATGTAGAAGACGGTGAGCTGGCAAGGTTCTAGTGGCTCGTTCAAACAGCGCGCCATTTGTTTTTGTCTTTTAGCACATTAATCACTTTATTGCATATATTAATTCTTGTTTGTTTTATTGATGACTGAAACAAAGTGGTGGAGTGGTTAAGGCAAGCGTGTAAAAGGTATTGGGACCTGGGTTCGATTCCCAGGTCCCCCCAAAATTCAATATTGTTTTTCCTAATGCGTTCCCATGCAGCATTTGTCCAGAAGTTCACCATATGACCTCACACCCAAGCGCGCCAGATGTCCACAATCATAGATCCAAAGGCCAGGGATGGTTGACCACCATGTGCTCAAGTCAAAGCCAGCGTGGATAATCCAAAAGGCCAAACAGGCTTGCTTCTATTGGGCCAGAAATTCAACAAAAAAACCTCCCATTGGTCCATTAACCTCCTGGTCTATTTACCTTTTTATATTTTTCTCTTTTCAATTCTTTTAATTATTAATATTATTTTCATTAACTAACAAATTAATTTTTGCAATAAAATTCAAAAAAACCAAAAAAAATGTAAATACTTTATTAATTTTATTTAGGTAATTATTTTGTAAATAAATACTAATAAATTGAATTAGTTTTAATTAGGCAACTTTAACCTTTTTTCTTAATAACTAAAATAAATTTAGAATTAGGTTTTTATTAACTTTTAATTTTAATTCCTTTTATTTTATTTCATTAAAAACATAAAAATACAAAAACATTTTTCTTTTAATAAATTAAATAATTAGTTTTAATTCCATTAATTACAAAAAAGACAAAAATTCAATTCTTATTCAAAAAAGGGTCAAAACCCTTAGGACGTCCCAATTCAATTCTTTCACGCGCAGTTTATTTTAATTCAGTATCTTATATTTTTGTATCTGCTCAGGAAGTGTAATAACTAGAACTTTATCGCTTTCTTTTAAATTCTCGCACTTTATTTCCAAACGGGTTTTGTTTTTTGGGCGATGTATAGACCCGCGCCTTGTAATAGCTAGATTTACATTTCTGCAATTTATTTTCCGCACTCCTAACTGTTAAAAATGCCTGCAAGAATGTATGTAAATAAAATTAATCCGTAGCTCACAAATAACATGTACAAAAACAATTAACTGAAAAACAACACACAAAGCACATGCCACTCCTAGGGTACGCCACACTGGTTGCCTCGAACGTGGTCATCAAGTATAGGGTGTCTTAGAGGTCGCCCTTTGTCTAAAGATCCAGTTGCCTCAGATAAAAAGGATCTAGGACATTAGGGTTACTTCTAAGACGTCCTACCATTGCTTCGGTGACCACACATGTCCCGATAATCGAATTGACCCGAACACCTCCAACGATGGTGCTACCTACCTCTCAATGGTGGGATAGCATTATCTAAAGGACTCTTACACAGCCTAATTCCTTAGAATAGGTAGATTTCTCTTAAGTACTTGCTCTTTTCTCAAAACAAACAAAAATACTTTTCACACCTCACACTTTCTAAAAGTTTTCAAACAAAATTTTCATACACTCTTGAGGACAGATACAAGAGTTACTTAGAAATTTTTCAAACGAAACTTTTTCAAACCCACACACACATTTGAAAAGCAAACAATTTTTGAAAACATAAGAGCAAGTACCTAAGAGCCCGTGGATAACCACGGATAAAAAGGGTGCTAACACCTTCCCTTTCTATAAATCTACCTCCCAAACCGAGAGACATCTCAGATAAGGAATTTTGCTGTGCTTTTGTCCTTTCCATATTGGAGAACATAAAAGACGGTGGTGACTCTTGCTTACCGCGACATTTCGCGAAACCAGCTAAAAAACAGTCAGTTCTATTTCCACCGATCACATAGTCTATCAGGGACTCAACTTGAATGGTTCTGTCAATTGGAAGGAGCCAACATCCGCAACTGGGAGGACCTTGCTACTGCCTTTTACAAGCAATACCAGTATAATGCCGATCTTGCTCCCACACGCACTCAGCTTCAAGGGATGTCTATGGGTACAGGCGAAGGCTTTAAGGACTACGCTCAGAAGTGGAGAGATCTTGCCGGAAGAGTCTAACCCCCTCTATCTGATAGGGAGTTGGTGGATATGTTTCTTGGGACTTTGTCTGGTCCTTATTTCAAACACTTGATCAGAAGCTCTTCATCCGGGTTCACCGAGCTAATACTGACCGGCGAAAGGGTCGAAGCTGGCATCAAAAGTGGGAAGATTCAAGAAGAAACACCTTCTAATACTCCGAAAAAGCCATACAATGGAAAAAAAGAGTCCAATGCTGTGTATGGCCAAAAGAGTCGTCATGATCAACATGTAGGGGCAACCCAGATCTCTGATCCCACGCCTGTTCAACAAAGACAAAGCAATAGGCGTATGGTAAGATATCAAGAAAGGCAGTATGCTGACATCAACATGCCTTTGTCTCAAGCGTTACAACAATTGCTGAAGGTGAAACTGATCACACTAAAGGATCCTCCTCAAAATCTTGATACTTCCTCTTCCAAGTATAACCCGAGTGTGAGATGTGCCTACCATTCTGACAGTCCTGGACATGACACCAACGACTATTGGAGTTTGAAGAATAAGATCCAAGACTTGATTGATGCCAAGGAGATTAAGTTTGATCACTGATCCTACACCAAATCTTTGAGAATGTCTTTTGTTCATTATAATTTTCAGGTTGTAATTTTCTTTTGATTGTTCGAACATTTATTCATGTCAAACTTTATTACTTTATCAATGCATTGCATATGTATGTTTTGAATCAGTCCATTCGTATTCACTATATTCAAATTGCTTTCATTTTTTGTGATGTTCAACTCTCGATTAAAAAAATTCTAAACCTTTTGAGGGAGGATGACGAAAATGATACCACGATCTTTACAGTATGCTTTTGAACAGACCCCGCTGACGATGTACAAGCATTGTTTCAAATCCTAAACAGTGGAGTTATAAGGAAGATAATCCCTAGTTAACCCCTTTGAGCCAAAGAAGTTGGAGTTTTTCTTTTCACAAATTAAAACCCTTAATCACAACCCGGGGCAGGGTAGTTTTCTCAGTTGATCCAGGTGCACAATGAATGGCATCAAAGAAGGCCTTTCGAGACAAAAGACGGTGATGGTTCCCTATAATCGTCAAGACAGGCAGTCGTTATCTTTCAAAAACAAAAGCCCAACAAGTCAAAACCTACGAAGGAGACTTACAAAACTGGGGCATCCCGCTGACTGTAATTACAAAAGAAACAGTTCAGGCAAAAGATATGGATAATAAAATAAAAAAGAAAGAGATCCTACAGACTCTCAACAAAATGACTTCCTGTTCAAAACAAATTGTCAGTATCCGAACCACCACTGGAATATCAGAGCAAAGACTCAAACAAGATCTAATGCACGATTAGCTGAGTTTAGGATCGAAGAACATCACGAAGAACGGGTGGGTATAAATAAAATTTGAGCCTTTATCCTTTGTTTCTTAAACCGTGAACCAGGCTACGTTATAACCCTTAAAATTCCTAGCTGAAGCACGGGTTAGTTCGAAAGCATACTGTTACAAAAGGTATCCTGACTCCTGTAGGGTTCGCTGTAAAATCCTGAGTTGACATCACGTTTTACAAAAATTCATTGGTTTTATTGAAAACTGCATTAACTTCAAGACAGACATAAGCTTTGCATTCTTAGAATAACATTGTTTGCATATGGCTATTTGTTCGAACAACAGAGAAATTCGCACGACGAATATCTAGTGAACAAAAATCTTCTCAATAAAAAGGATCACCTCAAGTGGAAAAACACTTCCAATCAAGGGGCACGACATGATCATTGTCCATCATCTGGGGCAGTCAAGTCAAGATTCAAGGAATCTCTCAAGATGCCAAATAGCCAGGGGCAAATCTCCGCCTGAGTCACTGGGGGCATTGGACATGAATTCCAGCGACGAATCTTGCACAATCAAACATCTTCTGGTAGCATGGCGACACAACACTACCGACAGTGACACCTCTTTGTATCCTGAGAGCACGAACATAGTCAAAAAAAATACTACGCATAATCAAAGACCCGCTAGGTCGACTGGCCTAGGCAAAAATAAGGGCTTCCCGGCGAACCAAAAGGGTTCGGGTAAAAATAAGGGATGAAAATAAAAAAATTTGTACACCCGGCAAGTCGAAAACCTGAAAAGGTGGCTTGGGCAAAAATGGGTATCCCGGTGGACTGAAAACCCGAAAGGGCGGTCCAGGAAAAAATTAGGGATCAAAGCGTACGACTATGTCCCATCATCTCGTCACTTGCCTACCGGAAGAGGATTTGTCAATCGGCAGTTATCAAGCACCTCATAGGCCTTCTTCTCTCGCAGAAACTGGGGCAATAAGAATTGTCCGAACTGTACAAGCTGCTCTGTTCACCAGGTACAAAGGTAGGTTCAGCTGAAGAATTGGCTAAGATACCGTCACTCCCCGCAGAGTAAGACAATAATAGAAGCTCTCCCCACTGAGACTTGCAACTATGAACAAATCAGCAATACTCTCCCCAAGCAGAGTTGGTCTACCATCAGCCCTAAAAAGGTTGGGTATCCCCAGTAGGTCTTAATATTCCCCAGCGGAGTATACAGATATTCCTCAGCAAGCGTCCCCGACAGTCTTAATATTCGTCAACGAAATATAAGAATGTTCCCCGAAGGAATATAAGATACCCCCAGTGGAGCCATTTCCCCAGCGCAGTCTAAAAAAAGCTTCCCCGCCAGAGTTGAATCATCGTATCCAGTAGATTCTGGAAGCTTATCCCCTGCAAGAATACAAGTGCATCTCCTCAGCCAAATTCAGAGGTTATCCCCACAAGAGTCTAACTGGGTTATCCTCAGCAAGTTTCAACTGAAAGATCATCCCCAGCGAAGTTCTTCCTATCCCCTAGCGGAGTTCATCAAAATCCCCAACAGAGCTTATCAACGGAATCCCCAGCGGAGTTATCGTCAAAATCTCAGCAAAGCGTCTCTTCCCACAAAGTATTCCCCGCAGAGTAATCTCTTCATCAAGTTTATTCCCCAACGGAGCTATTTTCTCCTACAGGTTTATTCTCACAACCATATTCGTTCACCATCCCCAGCGGAAACGAAGAATTCAACATTATTCTCCAGCAGCTCCTGGATTTATCTTCCCCAACTAAAACATCACATCCCCATACATTATGACATGCATACGCATCATATAACATAAATCTCATTTATTTTGAGAACATCATTACACAATGCATACATCACGACATTGCATACAACTAACTCTTTACCTATTCAGGAAAGATCAATCGACAGATAAAAGTCATCCTTTTGGAGTAACAATCGTCCCAGATTCCTTCATCATCCTGCTGAGGTAGTAATCGTCCTAGATTCCTTCATCATCCTGCTGAGGTAGAAGTCATCCAAGATTCCTTCATCATCCCGTTGAGGTAGTAATCGTCCTAGATTCCTTCATCATCCTGCTGAGGTAGTAATCGTCCAAGATTCCTTCATCATCCTGCTGAGGTAGAAGTCATCCAAGATTCCTTCATCATCCCGCCGAGGTAGAAGTCATCCAAGATTCCTTCATCATCCCGTTGAGGTAGAAGTCATCCAAGATTCCTTCATCATCCCGTTGAGGTAGTAATCATCCTAGACTCCTTCATCATCCTGCTGAGGTAGTAATCGTCCAAGATTCCTTCATCATCCTGCTGAGGTAGAAGTCATCCAAGATTCCTTCATCATCCCGTTGAGGTAGAAGTCATCCAAGATTCCTTCATCATCCTGTTGAGGTAGTAATCGTCCTAGATTCCTTTATCATCCTGCTGAGGTAGTAATCGTCCTAGATTCCTTCATCATCCTGCTGAGGTAGTAACCGTCCCAGATTCCTTCATCATCTATTTGGAGTAGCAATCGTCCAGATTCCTTCATCATCTATTTGGAGTAGCAATCGTCTCCGATTCCTTCATCACATTATTATCAAAAGACCTCCTCTGGCTAGATTTATTTCTTCCAGTTAATGACAGGAAATCAGAGGCTTTCAAATAACAGTCCAGATACGATCCAGATTCGGATGTAATTCTGTCGCTCATTCAGATACAGTCCAACAATCATTTCTGGATGGCATCTTTAAGCCCATCTCTAGAGAGACTCTACCATCAACCTTTTCAAGTTCCAGATTAATACTTGTAACAAGCCAGGAAAATTATGTGGACGACTGATCGTAGGTTAATACCTGAAACCAGACAGGACAATTATCTACTTGACCCGTCAATGGAGACAACCCGTCAATGGAGACAACCCGTCAATAGAGACAACCCGTCAGTGGAGACAACCCGTCAATGGAGACAACCCGTCAAAAGAGACAACTCGTCAATGGAGACAACCCGTCAAAAGAGACAACCCGTCAATGGAGACAACCCGTAAATGGAGACAACCCGTCAAAAGAGACAACCCGTTAATGGATACAACCCGTCAAAAGAGACAACCCGTCAATGGATATAACCCGTCAAAAGAGACAACCCGTCAATGAAGAAAACCTGTCAACAAAGACAAAACTACCTACCAACAATCTTCAGATGGCATCTATAATCTCGTCCTCCTATCCATCATCTCTCTAAATGGCATCTGTAAGCCCATTCCCGACATCACAATGCTGATACCACACCATGCGAGTGCAAATTTCTGGGCACTTTAGTGTTCAATCATCTTCCACCTTCGAATCACGAAAGGCACGCAAGCCAATCTACATCCTCAGGTTTAAGAAGATTGAACAGGGGCAACTGTTGTACCCTAAAATTTGCCCTCCCATATTCTCAAGATATGTCAAGAATCATCTTCAAATGGTTCAAGGTTGCTCAAGAGGTAGACAGTCAAACCATCTCCTGAGGCAGTCAGCTGAAATTAGGGTTTTGGTTCTTTCAAGGCATTTGGTGTTTTCCATGGTTCAGTCAAGTCTCATAGGCCCATATACATTCTCAGGCACCTACATGCCAAGTTTCAAGACTCACAGTGCCAATTTGCACAGTCAAAAGCCCCATTTGATCCATAGTCAACTGCAAGGGCAAAATGGTCATTTTGCAGTCAAAAGTCAGAATTTTTGGTCAACATCTTATTTTGAGTTCACAATCATCATTTGATCAAGTCTTGATCATGATTCCACAAGAATAGCTCAAAAATCATCAAAGATGCAAAAGTTACTATTTTTGGACAGCTGAAAAGTCAACTGTACCTTGACAAGGGCATAACTTTTTCATGGTTTATCAGAAAAATTCCATCCAAAGCTCATTTTGAAGGGGATGCAATTTCCTACAATCCATCTTCACACTCCAAGATCAGAAAATGCACTCACAAGAAGTTACCAATTTTTACATTATAGGTCAAATTCAAAAGTCAACAAAAGTACACTTTGAGTCAAAGGCCATAACTTGAGATTAGTAAATCCAAATGACATGGGACCAAAGGCATTGGTTAGAGGACTTCAAGGGCTTTCCAAAATGTCCAAAAACATGGTCATATGATCAAAATTGAGCAAGTTGTGTATTGGAGAAGTTGGGAAATTTTCATGAATTTGCAAAAGTCAACTTTGCCCAAAACACCTTCTTTTTGCTAATGGGCCTCAAATCTCTTGTTGAAACTTCACCCATGACCTATGCACGACCCACCAAGATGAATTGGATTTATTTTCTTATTTTTATTGATTAAATGGATTTTTAATACATATTAATTCATTTATTTAATTTGAATCATAAGAAAATACAAGATTTGATTTTTAAATCCATTTGTGAAGCAAATATGATCAAGATATGCTGGCAAATTCGTGCAAAAGTCAAAGATACAAAAAATTCCAAATTTGGCAACATTGTTCAATCATGAAAAATCAAGAATATTTGATTTTTAATCAAAGATTTAAACATCAATGCACATGGGTTGGATCCAAAATTTTGACCTAATTTGATTCTCTTATATGTATGCAAGCCAACCATGACCTAGAACACGATTAAAAGCTGCAGAAACGGCCATAGCAAATTCAAGAATTTTCAAGAAAAATCAAAACCTGTTCTTGCATTCTAGGTCGATTGAAGGCATTTTGTTCATCCAAACACCTTGCAGGAGGCACTAGGATTGATTTACAATCAAATTCAAGCATCAAAGCTCAAGGAATCACGATACACAGTCCCACGGTTTGCCCTTATATTTCATAATTGTATCTCTTAATTCATGCACATTAACATGTTTTTGTGACTGATTTGCATTGCTAGAGACCATACAAAGCTAATGGAATGAATTAATTGGACTATAGTGCCCTGAATCGTAAGATACCATGACTGAATTTCTAGGGTTCTTGAGCTCTTAAATGGGGCTTTTCAATCCAGGAAAAATTGGGACTAGTGAGATACATGACTGAAATCGTGAGACCAAGACGATTCCAACCCACACCTCGCGAAACATTTATATTCACTGTGCTTCTAATCGCTATTTTTCCTTGCAGGAAGTAGCGGGGGTTAAAAACCCCCGCTATCTGATTCTAATCATACAGAAAAAAGGTTGAAGACGATGATGTGTTGACATCCCATTGGCTTATTTGAAAAGCGCGCGTTTTAATTTTTTATTCACAGCACGTTGATTGTTTGACATATAGTAATTGCCTATTATTCCACTAACAAATTAAACAGGTTGGTTGAGTGGCTGGGGCGTTGGCATGTGAACGTTGGGACCTGGGTTCGAATCCCAGGTCCCCCAAAACATTTATTCTATTTTGCTTCATATATTCACATGCAGATTTCACAAGGAAGTCCACCATATACCTCAAATCTCAGTGCGCCAGATGTCTCCAGGCATAGATCCAATGGACATGAGTGGGAGATCACCATACTCCCCAGTCAACAGGCGTGTGGATAATCACCAAAGTCAACGTGGCTGAAATGCTAGTGGGCCTGGAAATTGCCAAAGACACCTCCAAAATTGGCCCAAAACCTCCCTGAGTTTGCATTTTTTATTTTCTTTCATTATTTATTTGCTTGATTTATTTTTGTTATTTTTAATTAATTACTAACTAACAAATTAATATTTTCATAATAAAATCAGAAAACTAAAAAATATAATATTTTTATTTATTCAACTTAATTAGTTATTTTTGTAAATAAATAAGTAATTAATTAATTTAGTTTTAATTAGGTTAATTTTAACTTTTTTTGCAACAAAAATAGAATTAGTGTAGAATTAAGGTTCTTGACAATTTTAATCCTCTTTTTATTTTTTCCTTAAAAAATATAAAAAACTCAAAAAATATCTTTCTTTATTTAATTAATTAATTAGTCTAGGTTTAATTTAATTAAATGCAAAATAATAAAAAATCTTTTTCTTTCTAAAAAAAGGGTCAAAACCCTAAAAACTCTCCGATCCAAATTTTCTCGCGCGTGTGATTATTCTTGATTCATGTTTTGATCCATATAATTGTATTTGCTCCGAGGATGTAATAGCTTTAATTAGGACTCTTTTATCGCTTTTATTTAATTTCCCGCAATTTACTTTTCAAGGGTTTGTTTTTGGCAATGTAAATACCTGACGCCTTGTAATAGCTTTGTTTTATTTTCCGCAACTATTAACTGCTAGATGTATGCTAACTAGGCTATGCATGTCAAGATCTCTCTTAAATTAAAATCAATCGTAGCTCACCATAACATGTACAAAGATAACATAACTGAAACCTGACACACTCGCACATGCCACTCCTAGGGTACGCTTCGCTTGGTTGCCTCGACGTGGTCATTGAGTATATGGTGTTTTAGAGGTCTCCCTCCTGTCTAAAGATCAAAGTTGCCTCGAAATGGTTGCCTCGAATAAAAATGATCTAGGACATTAGGGTTACCGCTAAGGCGTCCTACCATTGCTTTAATGACCACATGTCCCTAAAATTGAATTGACCCGAAAACTCCAACGACGGTGCTACCTACTCCTCAATAGTGGGATAATACTGTCTAAAGGATATTTAGACAGCTTAATTTCTTTTGAGTAGGTAGAGGTTCTCAGGTACTTGCTCTTTCAAAACAAAAATACTTTTCGCACTTACACTTTTCAAACAAAAGTTTTCAAACAAACACTTCATACACTCTTGAGGACAGGTACAAGAGTTAAATCGAAGTTTTCAAACAAAACTCTTTTCAAAACCCACAAACACAAGAAAAGAAAAACATTTTGAAAACATAGTGAGCAAGTACCTAAGAGCCCGTGGATAACCACGGATAGAAAGGGTGCTAATACCTTCCCTTTCTATAATCTACCTCCCGAACCCGAGAAACATCTCGAAAAGGAATTTTGCTGTGCTTTTGTCCTTTCCTTGTTGGAGAAAATAAAAGACGGTGGCGACTCTTGCTTACCGCGACATTTTGCGAAACGCAAACGCGAACCAGCATTCCAAAACAGTCAGTTCTATTTCCACCAATCACAGGGGGCCTGTTGGCAGCAGCAGCAGTGGGGTGCAGGAGGTGTGACTTATACCTCTGACGTTGCTTGTGCTCATACTGAAATCAGATGGACAACTGCTTTTGTGATAAAGTACTCTCTGCTTGAAGAAAAAGTATGTAGCCTTTAACCCAGAATAGCAGTATCCAACAGACCAAGTTTGAAACCCTTATGCAAACTTCTGACTATGTAAAGATCTGGACGCAACACAACTTGGCAAACGAGATTTGGTCTTGAGTCAAAGGCAAGAGTGAGATCGAAGCACACCTGTTCGAAGGAAGTGTTTGCCTCAGTCGAAGCTTGTGGTCGAAACAAGCTAATGTGCAGGAAGCTATTGCCCAGTCGAAAGATGATGCTCGAAGGAAGCATATTTCCCAATCGAAGCATGTGGATCGAAGCAAACATATTTCCCAATCGAAAGTCCGTGTTCGAAGGAAGCAATGTTGCCCAATCGAAGCATGTTTGTAGCCAGTAAACTTGTCTAAATCGAAGCAGGCTTGCAGGAAGCTACTTGTCCAAATCGAAACAGGTTTGTAGGCAGTACGCTTGGTGAATCGAAAAGGGTTTCCTTGCAGGGGGCATGTGTGGCCAGTAGGTCATGGCCTTCGATTGCCAGCATGCAGGCAGCAAAAGGCACAAACGAAATCTGCAACAAGAAGTCACACGCCCAGGCGAAAGAGGCACGCTAGCAGCCACTTTGAGCAATCGAAAGAGGCCAAGAGTCAATCAAAAGATGTTGTCCAGGTTGAATTCGAAGGACGCTGATCGAAAGAGGCCAAAAGGCCAATCGAAGGATGCTGATCGAAAGAGGCCTAAAGGCCAATCGAAAGAGCTGAAACACTTGTATTTCTCCAATTTTTTTTGTCAAAATAATATTTTTATCTGTTTTCTCCATTTTTGACAGTTTCCTTTTTAATTTTGGTACTGGAAAAATCCAATGCACTTGTGCAAACTTGAACCTTGAAATCCTTGTAAGAAAGGCCTTGAGAATTGAGAGGGCAAATTTTGGGGTACAACAAGTACCCTCATCAGAGATTCTCTGTGAGCAGAGGTGTTCATCAATAAAGCCAAGATAGATATTTTTGAAGGAGTCTGCAGTAGCTGATCTATAATTCTATAGTCTCTCATCTTGATTATCTTCAAAATATCATCCACTTCTTTCTCTAACGTAGCTCCACTAGATTCACCCGTGGCCTTCTTGGGTTCAACATTCTCAGCAATTTTCTTTCCAACACTAACATCTCCTCGAACAACTAGTGAAAATACACGACCGATGCGGGTCATTCTGCTAGTCTCAACAATATTTACAACATCTGGCATTGGCTGGATGGGAACTTCCACACCATCCTCTAAGATTGTAGCGTTATATTTGTAGGGTACAACCTTATCTGACTTGTACGGAACAAGACCTTGAAAACTAATCACCAATGGGGTAATAGCTGGCTTGCTATAATACTCAACTTCAAAATGGGCGGGTGCACCAAAACAAGGCACAATGAAGATTACGCCTTCTTCAACACAATCAGTCATTATTGAGTCATCTCTGGAAAACAAATCCTCATCTGAGGAGAAATACTCATCTGTAGAGGCATACTCATCATCTGACTCTTCTTCAGCCAAACAAACCTCAATCATATCAACTTCATGGTAATCATCCCTTTGACCTGTGACCTTGACAGTTCCATTGTCCAACAACAATTGAACACCTTTCTTCACGATTGAACATCCTCGGGAGTCTCGACAGCAAATTCGGCAAGATCCATACTGATGTTACACATGACTAGCCAAGTAACAGAAAGTAGAATGCAATTTCACAAGGTCTTCATTCATATACTCCACATCAAAAATTTTGAACTCTCCAGGACATCCAGAAACCATATTCACCTCCTCTTCATACTCTGCCCTAGGCTTGATTATGTGGATGAGGCCCTCATCCATCATCTCCTGCAAATCAGCCTTTATCTTGACGCAACCTTGTATGTCTGTACTGCAAATAGCACAACCGGAGTGGTCATGCGTATAGTAGCTAAATTCACAGAGGTCTGCATGCATTTTCACCAAATCTCCTCTAACTAGATGAATATCGAAAATCCAGAAGTCGCCTGGACAACCGGCCACCATATTCATAGCATTTGCTCCTCTATGCTTGGGTAGAGGATTGTCTTTAACATTAGGACCCACATCCTTGAAAGATAGAATACCAGACTTCACCAATTTCTGCACCTCAGTCTTCAAAGGATAATAATTCTTAACATTATGCCCTGGTGCTCCCTGATGAAAAGCACATGTTTGGTCTGCCTTGTAATACCAAGGCAATGGTGATAGTACAACGGGAGTTGGTCAGGTATGAACCAATTTCTTCTGAATCAATGCCGGTAGTAACTTGATATAACTCATAGGAATAGGGTCAAAACTCTCCCTTCTCTGATTATACCGATGATTCCCCGGATGGGATGGTCTTTGATAAGCAACGGTGGTCAGAGCTACACCGACAACTGGAGTAACTGAGGAAACTTGTTGATGACGCTGATAATTTCTTCTAGGAGGATTAACCCTCCTCTCTTGCATAACAATATTTGCATACCATTCCTTCTTATTGGTAAACCCATAATATGGCTTCTTCGCACCTCCAAATCCTTCACTCTTTGTTAAACGACCCTCTCTTACAACCTCTTCTAAACGGATACTCATGCCTACAATTTCAGTAAAGTCACTTGCGCACTTGCTACCATCCTTTCATAGTAGAAAGCACCCAGAGTCTTCAAGAAAATCATAGTCATCTCCTTCTCTTCCATGGGAGGAATCACTTGGGCGGCTACCTCACGCCATCTCTGTGCATATTCTTTGAATGATTCCCTGTCTTTCTGAACCATGGCCCTGAGTTGATCACGGTCAGGCGCCATGTCCATGTTGTACTTGTATTGTCTGATAAATGCTTCTCCCAAGTCATTTAAAGTATGGATATTGACGTTGTCCAAAGTCATATACCACTTCAGCACAGCACCAGTCAAACTATCCTGAAAAAAGTGAATCAGTAGACGCTGATCATCAGTATGGGTAGACATTCTCCTTACATACATTACCAGATGAGCACGAGGGCAAGTGTTTCCCTTGTACTTCTCAAGCTTCGGGACCTTAAACTTTACAGGTATCTTAACATTTGGGACCAAGCATAATTAATTCACATTTTGCCTGAATAACTCTTTTCCCCTGAGGGCCTTCATCTCCCTCTGCATCTTGTCAAACTTCTCTTGAAAATCATCCATTCTGTCATAGAGACCCAAGTCTTCACTTGGTGGAGGAAAAGGACAACACACATCATCGTTAACAAACGAAACCATATTCACCGTAGGAGGTGCAGCAGGAGCAGCATGCACCACAGGAGGTGTAGGAGTTACAATAGTTTGAACAAATGGAGTATCTTGAGGACCAAGATTTAAACCTTCAGGTGAAAAGTTCTCTGGCATTCCCCATGGATAACCTTGAGGCATGCGATTCTGAATAACAACTGGGGTAGCAGATACATGAACAGTCGGAGCTTCAACATTAGCCCTTGTTGGTTGAGGTTGAACACTCGGTGCCTGATTCTGAGCAGCCACTAGAGATTCCACCAGAGTAGTAAGATTAGACATGCCGACCTTCAAAGCAGAAACTTCCTCGCGCAACTCGCGATTCTCTTATTCTAAGTTATCCATATTTCTTCTGAAATTAGCCCGGGTGTTGTAGTGACGAGTCAACTTGCTGAACGAAGTAAAGAAGCTTGGTAAGACGCCTGGATATGCGTAACAAATGCAAGAAATATGTGCAATATGATGCATGATATGCGATGCGCATGATTTTTTTTATTATATTTCAAGGGACTTTAAGATTTATAGACACATTGCAAATATCAAAGTAATAACGCATTTAAAATACTGAAATTTTTTTATAATAACTTCAAAATAGGTTATAAGTGTCAATAATCCAAAGTACAAGATGAAAATAAAGTCTAAAACCCTGAGAAGTAAAGCTATCGGAGATCACTCTATATGCTGGAGCTTCCCCGTAAGCCTGGCAATTTGAGCCTTCAACCTCTGATTTTCTTCCGCATACCTGGTGCCAACCTCCTTCCAATCACCTGAATCAGGAAGTGAGTAATCAGCATCTGATTGAGGCTTAGGAGAAAATAAATCCCCTTGCCTCTCCATAGTCTCTACTGCTCGACTCTCAAGGATCTCAATCAAGTCGTCTTTCTCCTTCAAGTCTTCTCTAAAGGAAATCTTTAAAGTTTGGCACTTGTTCTTACAAGCATCCTTTTCCTGCTGCATCTTGACCAAAGTAAGCTGCAACTCTTCTAGATCATCCAACAAGGGAGGAGTGGTTTTCACAAACGAATCAGGCATAGGTGTTTCCTGGGAATATGACATTTTCAACTGAATAGCCCTCGCTTGGACCCAATGAAGATATGGCTCCAAAGAAACAACCCCCCTAGGTCCCAAGTCTTTCCTACTCTTCTTATGGATGTGACGCCAGGCCTTCGCAATCTGCTCCCTAGATTCCTTATGGTCTCCTCCCTCCTTCAGAAAGAAACTACTCAAATGAATACTATTTGGTTTATCCCTCATTGGATAACCAAGTTGTCGTCGTGCAAGAACGGGATTATAGTTAATTCCTCCCTTTGTACTAAGAAGAGGTACATTGGGGAAACAACCACAACTATCAACAATCTCTATATCCTGGTAAGCTCGATGATACCAATCAATATCTGAGTGAGTAAGTGCCATGATCTTAGGAGCCCAACAGGGTTCCTTCCTGACATCCCAGAAAGCATCAGACTGAGGCATATGAGAGATAAACCATCGGTACAACAAAGGCGTGCAACAGATAATCATCCCTCCATGATAAGAATTTCGAAGATGAATAGAGTAATAAGCATCACCCAACAACGTAGGAATTGGGTTTCCAATCATGAAGATCCTGATAGCATTAATGTGAACAAAGTTGTCCACATTAGGAAATAAGAACAACCCCTAAGAAAGTAGAGCAAAGATGGCCTCAAAAACGACTGTACTCTTCATCCTGGCAAAGTAACGAGCTTTCTCCAATAAGAACTGGGCCGGTAATCCTCTAATCCCTCCTTTAGTAGTCATATGGGCTTCCACCTCAGACTTCCCCAGATGAATCAAAGCAACAATCTCATGTGGTTTTGGCTCACCCTCCAAACCAGTAAAAGGAACACGATCGGTAACAGGTAAATCCAATTGTTAAGAATACTCCTCCAGTGTAGGCATCAACTGATAGTCGGGAAAAGTAAAGCAATGATACATCGGATCATAGAACTGGACCAAGGTCGAGAGAATACCCTCCTTCATCCTAATCTTCATAAGAGGAATGATGGATCCATACTTCTTTCAAAAATCTACAAAACACTCGATCTCGGGAATTAGACTGATCAACTCATCTATCTTGGGATCCTTGAAACTGTACTTCCCGGTCTTTCTTTTTCCAGAATCCATGGTTAAAAAGTACCTGAGATATTCACAAATGGCCAAATTTTAAGTCCCTTGAAATAATATTTCTTCAAAATATGCTTATGAGTGCATGGATGCATGATGCAACAATCACACACAAGATCACACATATAGGGTTCATAGGTTCAACGTCACGAGCATGAGGTCGAAGGTACTACCCATAAGGTGTTGGTCTAAAAGTTATCACCTGCCAAACAAGGTTCTAGAGGTTCCCAGAGTCTACATCCTTCCTTCAGATATTACCAACTTCCAGATTAACTCGGTAATTAGTAATATTCTCAAGAAAAACTTGTCCAAGAGTAGTATCGTGTGACAACTATTTCCGGATTACTCCATCATAGTTTCCGCACTACACCTAAAAGGCCAAGATGGGCTTGGTATTCTACGGTCCTCATCTTCAGCAGGCTCCCAGGTCAAAAGCAGTACGTCTTCCCGATTACTCGGTAAACGACACTACAGTCAAAGGGGCCTCCACTGAGTGGGGGATCTCATGCCTCCTTTTTTGGGATTACTCCCTCAAAGTCAACATGACTATACCACCCGTCCTATCTTAAAGTTTTCCCAAGTCCGACTATAGGACTTATAAGTAATCACCAAGCGCCCTGAAAACCAGGAAAATCCAGACAAACATATATACAACATATACCACATAAACAACGATAACACATATACAGTATGAACAAATATAGGCTCAACCCACTTAGGGATGGACCAGCAAAAGGTAAATTTTTCCCTAGTGAAGTCGTCATTTTTCTGTAGCTGTAGAAATATTTAAGACTAATCCATTGGATTGACTAGACTTGTACAAATACAAATAAAAATCGCCACCGCACTTTATTGTTTCCAAAGGAATGGGAAAAGAGCAAGTAACCCAAAAAGAGAGGGAAAGATTCTAGGTAAGGGGGTTGGTTATGCAAAGGGAAGGTATTAACACCCTAAACATCTACGGTACTCCGCATGAACCTCTTTGTAAAATATGTATATTTTGGCTATAAAATGTTGTATGTAAAATAGATGGTGGAGGTGAGAAAATAAATATATTTTTTATGATTTTTGTACCCACCGTGGTTGCGAACCTTTAGTGCCTATGTACCACCTTTCATGCAATAGGGGATCTGGGTACACGTAGTTCCTCTTTAAAAAAATTTAAAACACAAGTGTGTTGGTTAATTTTTTGAGATAAGACATCTTCGTCATTGTCCGTGTGAAAACATACTTACTACCCACAATCACGAGAAAGGAGAATTTGCATCATCTCAAAGTGGAGGATATGGCTTGGACTTTAAAATCAACAATACCTCACTCAACACCCAAGTGGAAAATATCTCACTTCACTATATATTGTAGAAGTATAGTTGTTTGCATCACTACAAGGATTGACAAGAGTCTAATCTTTTGAGAAAATTTTAAACATAAGAGCCAAAATGGCAAAAATGGTTTAAATGAGATTGATTGACTTTTAGTCTTCTCACAAAAAATGTCAAGGTATTATTAAGTTGATTGAAGTTTATTTATGAAATTTTTTTTTGAAAATACATGGACCTAGGTCCAAGTTTATTATGAAAGTAGTTCAATTTTAAAAATAAGAAGATTTTTCAAAAGGAGGGAGAATATTTTTTTGAAATTCAAGAAGATAGGAGGAGAAGAAGAGGCTATCCTAAAGCATAAGATAACAGCTAGGGATAAAACCATCTAACCAACAAGAAGCCAATACTTGACATTATGATCTAAGATAGAATTCCCATTATTTGTATCGAAACCAAGTAAGAAAAGATACTAGACCTCTTATGAGAACCAAACTTCAAGTGTATTAAGTCTTCATAAAAATTGGGCAGAGTAACGGTTGTATACGGGTAAATTCCAGATTAGAAACAAAGAATGTAATCACAATAACCTACACACAAAACAAACAAACAACCCAATGTCTTGAGGTAAACCTCAAGAACTCCACACAAAATATCAATTAAGGTCACAAGGTCTCCAACATAGGCTAAGGTTTCTAATCCTAAGTCCAAGAAGTACAATACAACATAATGCCAAGGATAGTTATCAAATAGTCCAAGTATCATTAAAGTTTTTTATGGTTCATGTTGATTATTAGGTGTCTTAGAAGAGAAAAGAAAAGGCTCAAGTGAGCAAAATAAAAGTGACATGAAATGTAATTCTTAAAGTAAATGGTACATAAAGCATTAAAAAATAAAAAGGCATAAAGTAAAAATAATTTAATAATTAGTGGTTTGTTGGATGACCATCTTGAAAATTGCATTTGGAACTTATTAGAGGATTGGTAAAACCAAAGCCTCCACACAACAAGTTGCATTTGCTTTTTGTCAAGTATATCATCCATTTGGAATCCTCAAAAGTACCATTTAATGATCAACATTGTTTAAGTGATCCGCGTTGACCAAAAGTGTTGTAGATCCATTAGAGGATTGGTAGAACCAAAGCCTCCAGACAATGAATCTCAAGGTTATTGGATCAAAGAGATCAAATTAACATACTTGGGCTTGAAAATATAGGTTTAGGCCACGAATGATCATTTATTCGAATCGGGACAAAATTTAGCGCTATGTTAAGCAATCGTAAGTGGACTTATATAAAAGTTGTACCTATTTTGAGGTCGGTCAATAGCAATCTATGCACCATTTGTTTTGAGACATGATATAGAGATCATGCTCCAATAACACTTAGTGTAATGAGAAAGGGACAAGATGAAGAGGGGTGGGAGAGAATATACAAACCACATTTGAATTAAATTTAAATCAAACTATTATTAAAATCATTCATCCATAGATCCAATGATGTTAACAAAGTTCATGACCAAAAATTCATTCTAAGATCAGTCAAAAAATAATCACAAAATAATATTGCATTTAATATATACATTAGAAAAGGTTTTAAAAATGTTTTAAAATAGAAATAAAACAGAAAAATATCAACTGTATTCAAATTAATCAAGAAATAAAAAGTAAGACCATAGAAAAATCAGAAATGAACTAAAATGATTTTATAAAATTTTTGGTAATTTTTTAAAGTCATAAACTATTTTTAAAATTAAAATAAATGAGTAAAATAAACCAAAAATGATTAAAAAAAACAACAAAGTCAGAAATAAAAAATAAATGAGCTCACCAATATTTGTCGCAATGTCATTGGATCATTCCTTAATTTTTCCAAAATTTAAAAATGCATAAAAGTATTTTTAAACATTTAAATCAATTCAAATAAAATGGAAATTTATAAAAAAATATCAAAACACAATAAAATTGTGAAAAAATAAAAATCAAAAATAGAAAAATCAAAAATATTTTTCATAATTGTTTCAGATTTTTTTGACTTAAAATGAATTTTCTATGATTTTTTGAAATTTAAAACAATTAAATATAAAAATCAGAAAAGAAAAAATAAAGTCAAAAATATGTGGAGTATTGGATGAGAGTCAAAATGCGTTAGTAAACAACTCCAAGGGATCTGGCGCGCTGTGCATATCATGGTCATTAGTGAATAAAGCACTGAATCAAATGTAAATCAGAAATTTAAAAAAATCCAAATGGCGCTGTTTCATTGGTTGAAGGATGACACGTTGGTCATCTTCAACCTCCAGCCAGTCCCAAAACCAGGTTGCTCAATCTGTAAAATTAGAGCACGTGACTTATGCCATTCGCTTCGTCTCTTCAAGACGAAGACAACCACACCTTCGCGATAAATTTATATAAATTATAGCTCAAGCAATTTGGAACGAAATTTTTGAAAAGGGATTTGAAATTTCATGGTCAAAACAAGTTTCCAGATAAAAGTAAGTGTTGCGACTAGAACCATGACAATGAGAGCATCACAATGATATCAAAGTTTTGAGGAATTGATGAAGAAATCTACCTATTGAAGTTGAGTTGCAGAGCACTGAAACTGGACTTCTATGGAGCAATATAGGGCAGGATTCTTGAATGTAATTATATGGCTAGCTTCAAGGAAGATCAAGGAAGGTAAATTGATAGAAAAATTGGATTGAAAAAGGTTTGAAAAAGGTTTGAAAACAGATTAAGAAGTTGCCGAATTTTGAGTTATGGAACAAGTTTGGCAGGGTGATTCTGGCTATCCAAGCTTGAGGAAATGAATGGAGGATGACCCTCTATTTATAGGGAATCAAATGGAATGTCCAAGAATGTGAAATGATGAAGTTTGGAGGGAAATCGTGTGAAGTTGCAAATAAGAAAAGTGTGACTTCTAATTTGATCAAAACTCTTCCAAAACGCGTGTTTTATTGTGCTAATCACTTCTGGAAGTTCACTAAATATGTTTAGAGGCAAAAACACACAGAAACAAAGTGTTTAGAAGCTAAACCAATTATTTCAAATTCTGACTTTTGAAGAAACTTCAGTTCCAAGTTACCAAGTTCAAATCAATGGCATTCTCAGCTCAAGGTGTCTTAGGACATGATTCTTGATTCTTTAGAAAGATGAGGTTACAAGCTTTGCAATTGAAAAATAATGGAATCAAATGGATGCTTGAGCTAAAAGTTGCATTGAGTCAATGTTGGAAAAAAGAAGTTGACTTTCCATACTTATAAATATTTCAAGTTTTTCTTCAAAAGTGACCTATAATGTTTTGCATCCAAACATGGCCTTCCACTTGAAATTTGATCTTGACCAAAAAATATGGTATGAAATAGACCTCTTGAATGACATTTTGAAACTTGAACCATTCAAAACCTCCAAAAATTGAGAGATTTATGAATTGTTGAAGTTGGCAAAAAATCATGAAATGACCTATAATCTTTTGTATCCTTAGGGAATCTTCCATCCATTTTCTCACTGTGCACATGAAAGAAGTCATAAAGTTCACATCCTTAAGATCATTATGGAAAAATAATGGGCTCAAGGTGATAAAAATTGACCAAGTTATGATCATTTGAAGTCACACATGAGAAATTTGGGGTTCATCTGGAGGACTGGTAATCTTTCTTCATCATCATGTTTCTTCCACATGAAAACTCCTTGAAACTTTTAAAGTGATTTGTTGATAACCCTTTGAAGAGAAGTATGTTTTTGTAATCACTCAAAAATACCAAAATATGAGCAAGATATGCTTCTTTGAAGTTCAAAACCCTAGCTCCTAGATCAAGAAAATGCTTTGAGGAACTTTGACAATTTTGAACAAACTTCTTGTACCAACACAAATGCTTTGTAAATAGAAGTTGTTGAGGATGAAAATGATAACTCATAGCCACCAAAACCACTTCCATATCTTTAGAATTGAGATAAATATGCACTTGTGACCAATGGGAACAAAGCCTTGTCCAAGCATGACAACTTCTTCAATCAACCCCTTGTACTTTTGAATCAAATTTGATAACTTTGAAATGTGGTGAACCAAAATAACCTTGCCATGCCATTTCTTCCAAAAAAAATCCAATGGTGAGGTTTTAACTTTCAAGCTTTATTGACTAGGGCATGGAAATAAACTCATGAACCCATGGAGCAACTTGCTAAATCTCATTACCTTAACCTACATTAGTAACAAGCAAGACAAACCAACATTGCATTTTATTAATTAAAAGGAAACAAATCAAGACAAAATATTCATGACCATAAAAGAAAACAAGTCAAGGTGCTTGGTGATTCCTCAAAGAGCAAAGCTACAAGTAGGGAGGAGAATCAAGAACCCTGATGTGATCTTGTTGTGATTGAATCAATATGGTATGATGAAGGGATCTTAGGGGGAAAAATTGGGGTACAACACTGTTGTACCCCATATTTCTATGACAAGACTAACATATAATGTGCTTGTTCCCAAGGTTACTTACTTTCACTTACCAAACCTTTTCCACTTCTGCAAGCCAAGAGTCAGCCTAGAAGACTAGAATAGAGGATGAAAGTGGACCAATAATCTCAAGTCTTCACATTTCTTCAAAATAATAAACATTGGGGGTAGCTATTAGTGGTCAACCATAGGCCGAGAGGTGGAGAATACCAATCACAAGAAATGCCAATCAAAATATGTTTTCACTAAGTTGTTAAAGATCAGGGAGATCACGATTAAGAGGCCAACTCTCAATATTTTCCATCTTATGATCTCCCGTCATCATATTGAATTGAGCGGTCTAGGATATCTCACATTGTGAAACACTGGGTTATTCTAACTGACCTCTATATATAAAGTTCATCTCGCGCAATTCATGGGTATGTTCTCATACTAAATTACTTCACATGTTTCTCACATCTTACTGACTTGGGAATTATAATGATAATCTTGTAGGTCCACCATATTTCATTGTACCATATTACTCTCACCACTACATCTTTCAAATCCACACCCTTATATCCATCATTTCTCATTCCAATACAAATTAATAATGTTTCTCATTCACACAAAAATAAGATTTCTTTAAAATAAAGTATGATTAACAAAATACAATTATATTGTTTTGGGCCAGCAAAAGGCCAAAATAGTTAAGTCCTAAATCAACTCAAATCCACTCCATTTGACCAAAGGTATAAAAGTTATCTCACACGGAAAGACAATTACACTTTTTATCTTCATGTTTCACTATACTCATCTTGAATCTTAAACTGACATGGATGTTGGAGTGCTACCCTTTCTGGTCCACTCCCGCATTATCGTATCAAAGATCAGAACCATGGGCCAATGTTCCTCGCTACCTACTTCAATTATTTATAGTTATAGTATGGAACAGTGGCACTGTTTATGGGAATCAACTTCTGATTCTTTCATTTTTCATGATTTCACAGTCACTTTTACATTTGCCAATTTGCAACCTTTTCAAATCATCAAATCAAGAGCCTCCTAAATCGAACATGAAGATCCATCATGTTCGATCCAATAAAGTGTCATGTAACTTCAATTCCTTGAATATTCGGACCTCTGATTCCTACAAAAAATCCACATATGGATCATCCTAGATCCAAATCCAGTTATGCATCAAAGTTACTTCCAATATCCTTATAAACATTCTTGGTCAAACTCCTAATCACACATCACTTCATATATCAATCATCGACATGATCTTTGTCATTCAGGCTTCTAGTGTAAACCTATTACTGATACACCTTCACCGAGAAATAAAGAACTCATTAGCAATGAAATAAGATCCTATCACACTGGAATTACTAGATCACGATGAAGTAAACCAAACTCCAAACACCAAATTATCAATGGCCTAAGTAGTAACCATAAAAAATAGTATTGAACAATCGTACAACATGGAGTACCAGATACTTTCATTTTATTCCATAATACCTCATTGTCACAATTGAGATCCACAACGCTTGTGCACTTGATGAAGATCCATCAGTTAAAACACTTATTCATTCTAGCATGCCAATACAACACAAAAATGGAAATCCAAATGCAATAAGATGTTTGAAAGACAAGAACGTTCCAAAAGCCATATTTACATGCCTACCTGCGATCACAGCATTTTCTAGCGCTGTAGGAGTGCTTACAAGATAACTCATAGGCAATGTACTTTGAGCATCAATTACCGATCAAACATTATCAAACAACTATATCTCTGTAGTAGAGCATACAAGATAACAAAAATATGTTGAGTACGTGCGAGAAAGACACATCGGGCTCCTAGTAATGTTAAAGAGGAATGTCATAAAAAGCCTCTGCTCACCATTCTTATCTAACCTCGCGCTCGATTTTGTCGATCAACAAGAAGAAAGCATAGGGAAGGAGGAAACCATTGATGGATAAGAATATGGGGAAGATGAGCGTTTTAGAAGGGGTGAATAGGCCCTTAATAAAAATTCGATTGATTTTCCAAAAAAAAAATCGAATATTAGAGATTTTTCAAAACGAGTGGAAGGCTTAAAGAGAAAATACATATTTTATGCCTCTATAGGAATTGATTCACGTTTACAAATACACAATTCATAAATATAATATATTGATCAAAGACAATACGCAAAAGTTTCACACAATGACTAATTGATTAATTTTAAATTCACTACTACGTAAAAGTCATTTCACAATGGTTGGAAAAAGGGATACCACAACACCTGACCAACCATTATGAGGTAAGGGGTGGTTGTATGTTTGATGCTTTCCACCAAGGTCAAGTGACCATGATTATAAGTCAAGTAACACGCTCCCAGTCACAACGGTTATCCAAATAAAACATTATAATATATATATTTAGGTCATGGGTTCGAAACTCAGCAACAACAATTAGTCATGAAAATAATTAACATTTCACTACAGATAAAAAAAGAAAAATGTTGTAGTATGCATACTTGAGTTTATCATAAAATATGATATAATAAACTCAAATGGATCTTTTGTCAATCTGTATAAGAAATTAATGTTGCAAGATTCATAAAAATAAAATATTGCTAAGTCACCAGAAGCTTTTTCCTTGTGACTTAGAAATGTTTTGTTCTAGTACTAAGAAACATTTATTAACAACAGCAACATACAACGACATTTATCAACAAAACAACAAAAACATACAACAACATATGTTTTATCAACAAAACAACAACAACAAAATACAACAACAACATACAACAATAAAATACAACATAAAATATTTCATGAACGTACCTTTTCATTGAAAAGATTCATGGAATTAATGTTAAAGTTAATCTACTTTAAGTTGCTATGAAAAAAATACAAGGCGGGTGAAGTTTACACAATAGCTTCGTACTTCTTGTATTTTTTCTCCATAGAAACACAAACCATATGTGAACCATAGCCAAATTATGTGATTTATTAAGTTAGTTTTCTTCATTCACTTTCCATACAAGTCAAAAAACACCATGACAAATGTAAAGAGATTTGGAAACATAAACTATAATCATATTTGGACCAGATTTTGAAACATAAACACCATGGCATTAACAACATACATGGAACATCACCCAAATGAAAAACAAAGAATATCATGGCAAATGAAAAAAAAACTTTTTAAGAAGAACTTGTGTCATACAGAACATATACGAAAAATGGAAGAACTTGATTACCTTTTAGTTTGAAGAAGCTTATGAGGACGAGTTCACTGCATGTGGAAGAGAGAGATGTTAGGGTTTTGTTTTGAAAAAATGGAAGAAAGCATATGAAGAAGAAGAAGAAGAAAGATAAAGTGTATGAACTTGATTACCTTTAAGTTTGAAGAAGCTTATGAGGACGAGTTTGTTGCATGCGGAAGAGAGAGATGTTAGGGTTTTGTTTTTAGAGTGACTATTATTTTGTGATGAAGCTTAATAAATTCACTTATATATATGTAAAACTTATGACCATGACTGTTAATAAAAACCATGATAATAAGTAGTAACTATTCACAACAGTTTCTATTAATTATTATGGTGATAATTATTTTTATTTTAATATATTTATAATATTATAACGACAACCCCTTCTTGTAACGAAAAGAAGAAAAAATTGTTGGTGCTGGAAATCGAAAAATGTAAACTTTAATATACCACAGTCGTTGTATTATGAGACCGTGATTAAATTTATTTGAATAAAATATTAAAAATTAGAGGCACGCGAGAACGAGTTATTAACACGATTAACATGAAGGTCGTTGTAATATTTTTTATGAAAGGCCTATTTTGTAGTAGTGATTACATATGTTATGTTATGTACAATGATTCAATTATTATCGAATTCTAACATCACTAGTTTTCTCGATTTCAATCAACACTGAAGCTCAATTAGGTACCAATTCTAACAAAATCTAACCTTACGTGATAAATCGCTACCGATGCAAATAAATGATAAACTACACTAAGAATTGATAACCTAAGCATGAAATATCCTATGAAAATTAGAATGCAAGCGTGTGAGAGAGAGAGAGAGAGTACATCAGGATACAAAGTGGTTTGGCTCTTTCGTCCTTGCAAGAGCCTACTCAACCCTCAAATGCTTTCCCACTGAAAATTTTTCTTCCATTATACTTTGACAAATATTATTCGAGTTCATACTATCACCAATCCATAATAATGCTAAGAAAAATAATCTCTTATCTGGATCTTTACTTGTGTACAACCTTTATGTTGAACTCTTTGTAAAATCTTTACTCGATTATCACCATTCAAAATTATGAATTACAACGCACAATCCTAAGGAGGTTAAGGGTCTCTCCATTTATCCCACATGCTTTGACACCCATTAGAGAAACACATATCCCCTTGCCTTGATTTTTCTAGAAAGAAATTAAATCTCTCTCTTGAAGCTCTTCTTCTCCTACCTCAGACTCTCACCTCCTTGCCAGTTCTCCAATAAATTTCACTTATGGTGAAAACTAATTCCCTCACAGTTCCTTCTTTTATTCAAAAACTTAATTCTCTTATTAGGCTATCCTCAACTTAACCTTACTTTTTACCTTAGTTCCTACCTTGTCCTCAATTTCTCTACTAATTATCTAATTTCCATTTATTTTTATTAATAATTCTAATTCCTATTATTTTCTATTTATTTTACTACTTCCAATTATTTTATTTGATTAATTAAAATACTAATAATTCTAGTCATTCTAATTAATTCTAACCATTACCCAATTCTCTCCACACCCAACAACATCCACTACACCCCACATAACATATATCAAGTAATATGTTATTTAATCAAAACAGTTAAAAATTAACGAATACACAAATAATTCAAATAAATTGATTATTCAAATTTAGAGTGTTACCACTCTCCTCACTTAAGAAATTTTCTCCATCGAAAATTACCTGAGGAAAACATAGTCGGATACAACTCTCTCATCAACTTCTCACGCTACAAAGTCATGCTCCCACCAGTTGGTCCTCCCCACACCACCTTCACTCAGAAAATCTCTTTACCATGTAACTAGTTCACTTCTAGATCCTCTATTCACATGGTTGATGCCTCAACAATTAGGTTATCTCTCAACTGCACATCATCCACTTGGTTCACATGAGACAGATCCGAAATGTACCTCCTCAACTGAGACACGTGAAACACGTCATGAATATTAGCAAGCGGTGACAAAGCAATACAATAAGATACTTCTCAAATCCTCTAAAAAATATGAAACGGACCAACGAAACATGGCGTGAGCTTTCAAGACTTTAAAGCTCGACCAACACCAGTTACTAGAATAACTCTAAAAAACACATGACCACCCTCTTGGAATTATGGTTAATTCCACCTCTTGTCATGATAAATTTTATGATGATTATGAGATGCTTACTTAAAGGTTACTTGCAGGACCGGCTAAAAAAGTCCTACACTTAATGTTAAGTTTGATATGGTGCTTTGGTATTTTAAATGTATAAGCTATGAATCGAAACATGAAAAGTTAAAAAACAAAAACAAATTTGCAAGGTAAAATGATAAACAAACTGAACTTGAAATAAACTACTTTGAATTTAAAAGTGGACACACTCATACATTTATCAGAAGTGACTCCTTTCTCTCTAGACGCATGTACTTTGAGTTCTTTCTTGCAATGTTACAAAATGCAATCTATGACATGATTGAAAAACTTTGCTTAAATAGACAACAAAAGTAACTTCTATCCTACACGTTCGACGGTTATTATATAACCACATTCAAAGTTTCTATTAAAAACTTCCTTTTGAGCCCTCCCATGTTCTGTTGACAACCGTTTGATGAAACTGCTTCAATGTTGAATGTTTTCGCCTTTGAATGGCCTTCATTCCCTTCATCGACAGTTTCAATACATATTTTTGTCAAGTCTTATATGGATTTTTCTTTGATCATCTGTCGACACCTTTCGTCTTGCTATTGGAGATGTCAAAAATGCTTTTCCCTTGGTGATGACCCTTAACTTATAAGCGTTTCTTTAGTGGGAAATTGCTGGCTAACAAATTTCCCCCTAAAATGCCAATTTCGATGGAAGCTATGTCAATTAAGAATTTTGGAATTTTCCTTCCTTTTGAATTTTCAACTGCTTGTCTATTCAGCTAACATCATACTTCATGATGACCATTTTTTGCACAACTATTCCCAACGCCATTCCATCATTTATAATGATGGTTCCTAGTTTCTAGGTGGTGGGATTTTAACCAACTCCCCTAACTTTCCTATTTCTGGATACACAACAGTCACACATTAAACGCAATTTGTCATCGAATGTTTGGGCTTTCCTATAAATATCCCTTCAAGCCATTGTTTTCATTCTTCTTCCTTTCGCACACAGTTTTTCTACAATTTTCTTTAGTCACGAAACACCTCTTTGTTCTTTCTCTTTTTACTTCCTTTTCACCACAATGGATGCTTCCTCACTCACTCCGATCAACAGTGGTAACAACCTTGTAGATTTTACTCTCTCTGAAGAAGACATCTTGAAATTTATTCCTCAGCCGCCATCTACTGATGAACATAAGGTGAATAGATAGCAACAACAAATGCTCATTCCTTTTTTTTATTGCGAAGAAACACTTTTCCTTCCACTGACCACTCCTAACTCAACGAAATCATCCAAGGAAAGTTCAAGAGTACTTTCCTTGTTTTACCCCTTCTAAGTCTCTGGCCTTTGACCATGAAAAACCCATCGATGTTAGGTTCATGGAAGCTAGGTCGTTTCTATTTATGCCTACCCCAAGTAACAAAGCTTATCTTACTTGGCTAGATAGAGTTCAAGAACAGAGACATGAGCAATAAAAAAATCTGGTATTTTCGACGCCATCTAACTGTCGAGTAATGCTCACAAGATCAATCCCAACTTGATCTTAGCTTCGATTTTATTTTGGGAAGGTACAACTAACACTTTCTAATTTCCTTGTGGGATGTTAACACCAACTTTATTTGACATAGCAGCCATTATTGGCCTTTCTCCTATGGGCGAAACCTTCGACTCAACTGCACCGCTGAAAACTCCTTTCATTTTGAGCGTCCAAGTCTTAAGAAATACATAACCGATCATCATGTCACCGACGAACATGATGTTTCCAATGAGGAACATATTTCCTTCCTCACCCTTTGGCTTTCTTATATCTTGTTTTGCCCATGGTCCTTACAGGTAGCCAAAGGCTTTATCCCTCTTGCAATTCAAATTCACGAGGGTTGAAACATTTCTTTAGGTAAGCTTTTATTGGAATATATGTGCCACACTCTGGGGGATTCTTCTTCCAGGGTGAAGTCTCTCCCTACTCATGATAAGGGTTTAGCTCTCTCAGGCCCGTTTTGGTTGTTACAACACTGGCTAGATGCCACATTTGAACAACAACTAGGCTATCCCATGTTTGAAACAATCATGTGTTTTCTAGAGAACCAAGTTATTGAGGGTTTGAGACTATCCTTGATGACTCCAAAAATACCTCGACAGGTTTGCTTTTATGAAATACATAAATTAATTTATTGAAACCATCACTTTTGTTTCGGCTATGTCCCTCTTTGTGAATCGAAGTGTTGGCCCAGATTGGTTTAAAAATCCTTTCCATGGAGTCTCTCCAAAAGCTGCTGCAAAGTCTAATGCTATTTAAAGAGTGTTCCTGACTCCCACATTACTTTCCTTCAAAATTGACATGGGGTCAAAAGGTTATGGCTTCATGAGCTATCAACCTCAATTAGTGGCCCGCCAATTTAGACTTATCCTGATGTTGCCTGTGTCTCTCTTTTCTCATCATACCGACATTATTTTGGTTGGTCGACAACTATTTACTGATGAGCATTTGGAGTGACTCAAGTTTCATAAAGTTATGTAGAATCTTGAGCTTCGTGTGATTCACTTCCAACCCACCTACTTCACTCTCTAAGAATTCGACCAATGGTGGTCTTAATTCCAAAAGAAATACTTTTCTGCACTAGGCTTCCTGTAAAAGTTGATCAAAGCCTTCAATGTCCTAGAAGGTACTCAAGCAACTATAACACCAGCAATGGGTGATAAGGCTGATAAGGTCCCAGGATCTTCCACCATAACTGTCGAAAAGATTTCGCTTAAAAAGGTACACTTTATTCTTTTAATCTTGAAGATTATTCGAACATTTCTTAACCTAATCTTATTGTCTCCAGGGACACACACATTCTTTGACTATTGAGCATGTATCCACCAATCTACCCAAGAAAACAAAGGCTTCTTCTACATCACCACCTCAGGTAAACTACATTTTCTATCTTCGTAATGTTAACATCAAATTGCCTCTAATTTTCTTAGGTTTTAGGTCCTTGAGGAGACACAACTCTTCGTCAAAAAGGAGAATTCTGTTGATAGTGAGCACCCTCAAATTTTTACTTTCTTCAAAGTTCCAACTCCAACTAAACCTAAAGGAGCTGAGAAATGGAGAAAAATCATTCTCAAAATCCTGGACCCAAAGGCCACTACTTCGACCGTTAAGACCTATGGTACTTCAACTACCAAGACCTCTGGTACGGATACTTCCATTCTCCAGACCAGTGATCAGGAAGAAATTCCCTCTACTCAAGAAGGAACTCCAATATTTCCACTTCCGAAAGAACAAGATGCCCTCGCCCTAACTCCTGAAGCATTGATCATTTTTTACTTGCTTTCATGTATTGGGTCTTTTATACTAACCTAACATCATTTCTCAGGACATGATTCATGTAGAAATCATCGACTCTGACCATTCCATCAAGATAAATCATATTGATAATACCAATGAACTTGACCCTGCAAATTTGACTGAGGCTAGCTCTATGTTGAGCCCTCGAGCCCATGATGGCCATGCAGATGCTTCGACTAAAGGAATCCCTCCGCCAAATTACTCTGACAATGGCGATGATATTGGTAATCAAGACACCTAACCTATTGGTGTTTCTGAAGCTCCTACTGAGGAAACTTTAAACTATCATATTTTGGTTGATGAAGGGTCGAAAGATCTAGCTCATACTAAAAGTGCCCTTCAAGACACTAGCTCCAATAGCTCTCTTAGCCAAGAACAAATTCTGGCCATGAAGCAAAAGAACCCAGATGAAACCCTTAGAAGGATATTGTTGTACCCCAAAATTTTCCCTCCCATATTTCTCAATACATGTCAAGTGAGGTCCTTAAATTGCTCAAGGAGGTCCAAGGGTTGACCAGACAAACTCTCTCCTAATGCAGTCTACCCCAAATTAGGGTTTCATTTTGCATCAAGATGTTTGAGTCAAAAGGATCCAAAATTCTCACCATTGTCCTAATATGTTCTCAAGATCATCCATGTCAAGTTTCAAGCCCTACATAGAAAGCATGCTCAGTCAATTGCTCAAAGGCCTGAAAATCGACTGTACTAGGGCAAAAGTCAATTATGGCCCACATACAGTCAAATGTAAAGATTTTTGGTCAACATCCTCATTTTGGAGTATTACTCATAATTTGATCAAGGGTTGATCATGATTCCTCAAGGATTGCTCACAATTCATCAAAACCCAAAAGTTTCTAAATTAGGGTTTTGTAGGAAAAATCAACTCAACTTTGACCAAGCATAACTTTCTCATACTTTATCATAAATGACCCATCCAAATCTCATTTTGAAGAGGATGTGATTCCCTACAATTCATCTTCATCTCTCAAGTTCAAAATATGCACTCACAGGAAGTTACAGATTTGGACATTATAGGTCATTTGGAAAGTCAACAAAAACACCTTTTGGGTCAAAGCTTCATACATGAACATGGAAGACTCAATTAAGATGAGACCAAAAGGGTTGCTTAGAGGACATCTTAAGATTTATAAAACGTCCAAGAACACCTCTCTAGGGTCAAAATTGAGGGAGTTATGCATTGGTCAAGTTGATCCTTTTTGCAAAATTGCCAAAGGTCAAATGTGTCTAAAATTGCATTTTTTGCTAAATGGGCCCAACTTTTTATGCTTGCACTGAGTTTGTAATGTGACCCACGACCCATGAGCCTTTCCACTTTTCATTTTTTTATTTTATTTTTTTATTTTTATTTTATTTCATTTAAATCAAATAAAATCAACATAAAATAATGAAAATATCAAAAACTAATTAAATCTTGAGATTTTGTGCATGATTAGGTCCATTACACAGCTGGAGACAAGATCAAGTCGTGAAAGGCCCCATTTGGACACAAAAAGATTGTATTTTCTTGTTTTGGAAAGATTTGGTGCAAGGATTGAATCATGAATCAATATTCATAATTGGAAGAGATTTGATACAAAATTGCAATCCTAATGCACTCTAGTATACATAAGGAACAAAGGCAGATCAAAAGCAAGAGGCTAGAGGCGTGAAAAGGCAGAGAACCAATTTCAAAAATTCAAGAAAAAGTTACAAACCAATTTCCAAGTTTCAGGCCATCTCAAGCCATTCTAATCATACCAATCGTTTGCTGGACATCTTAGGATCGTGTTTCAATCACTAGTAAGCTTCCCCGCGCCCTGAAATGCCCTGTAGGAGTCACACGGTTTGTCTCTTTTCTTGAATTCGATTACATTGATTCTGGAATATTTAGCATGATCAATTGACATATTTATAATCCTTGAGATGTTTGCAAGCTAATGGTTGAATTCAATTGCATTTTTATTAACTATGCATCAAACTGCCATGGCTAGGGTTCTTGCTTTGTTTTTAGGGGTTTCTTGTATAGGGAAAATTGGCCAGTGATAATGGTACCATTATGCTCGTGAGGTTGCAACGAGTTGATTGGTACCATTGGTTTTGATTTATCATGCGTGTACAAGGTTTTGGAAATACACAGGGGCTATACTTACACTCAAATGTCCGTAGGTAAAAGCTATGAAAATTACAGCGACGGTGGGAGGAAGAAGATGGTTACGTGGCGCTCCCTGACTTGCCAGTTTGAATTTCGCGCGTTTGAGGACTAACGTTTTGTTTATATTATATAATAATTGTTTGCTATTGTAATGACAACTAATAATTCTGGCTCAGTTGGCAGCGTGGCAAGGGGATAATGCTCAAGGACCTGGGTTCAATCCCCAGGTCCCAACTTTAGCTTCGTATTATTTTTCTTTACATAATCAGGTGTGTTAGTATCCCATGTGTCCACCATGCATCATCAGCATCCAACCATCAGATCCTCAACAAGCCAGATCCAAGGCTTCTCCCTTGAAGGTCCATCATGCGCCTCCAGTCAATGAATACACAGGATTTGGCAAAGTCAAAAAGGTCCAGGAATTGTTGGGCCTAGAAGTCAGATTCATACCCCCTTTCTTGTTAATCAACATCAGGCCCATTTTTCCTTCTTTTCTATTTATTTCTTTTATTTAATTTAATTTGCTTAATTGTTTTTTTTGAACAAAACTAATTTCTTTTTTCACAAAATAATAAAATCAAGAGTTTCACAAAAATTTAGAATTAGGTTTTATCAAATTTAATTTAATATTAGTTTAATTTAATTTAGGATAATTCTAACTTTTTTATATATAATTAAAATCAATTGGAAAAAATCAGGGTTAGATTCTTGATTTAATTTTTATTCCTTTCTCAAAATAAAAAATACAAAAAAAGGTTAATTTAATTATTTTTTTCTTAATTAAAATTAATTAGTGATTAGGTTATTTTTATTCAATAGAACTTTATTTTCTCAAATAACACAAAAATATAAAAAAATGATTTTTCTTGAAAATTACAATTAGGTAGTTTGGGTCAAAACCCTAAATCTCCCGTTTCCGTTTCATCGCGCGCGTTTATTATTTTTTTTGCAATATTGATGTAACTGCCTACAGTATGTAATAGTTTAATCTAGGATTTTCTTTATTTATCGTCTTTTACGAGTTTTTTTGGCTATGTAATTAATCCCTAGCCCGAAGCCTTGTAATAGCGTATGTGATACGGTGGGAGAACTGACTTGAGGTTTTGCGTTTTGTGTTCGCAAATGTTTCGGTTTAGCAAGAGTCGCCACCGACTTTTTATTTTATCCTAAGGAAAGGTCAAAAAGCACAGGAAATACCTTTGAGATGTTTTCTTGGGTTCGGGGAGTAGATTATAGAAAGGGAAGGTATTAGCACCCTTTCTATCCATGGTTATCCATGGGCTCTTAGTTACTTGCTTAGATCACTTGCTTTGCTTTTCAATTGTTTGAAATGGTGCTTTGTGTGTGATTTTGAAAGATGTTTTAGAAAGAGGCCATCGTTGTGGCAACCTTTGTAATGATTCTTGTTTGAATGTATACAAAGGTGTTTTTGTCTTTTGAAAAGTTTTCAATGTTTGAAAGTAGGGTTTTGAAATTGTGTAGTGAGGTGTGTTTGGAAAAATAGCAAGGATGTTTTTTGCAAGTTTGATCAAGTAACTAAGAGTTTGTCTACCCTATTTTACTCAAAGATCTTTCTTATGTTTTAACCCTTTTAACAGTGTTGTTTCACCATTGTATTTGGTGAACAACCTTGTGTTAGGATATTAAACGGGACAGGCGCGGGTCATCGTATTGACCATGATAGCAATGGTGTCAAGTATCTTTGGCAATTTTCTTGAGGGACTTGATCATTTTGTTTAGGCAACTCAGATAGCGTCATCGAGGGACTATGATCTTTTTGTTTGTTTTTGTTTTGCCAAAGTACTCAACATGCAACCATGGCCCATTTTTGAAGGCAACAAGTGGATTGTAACCCTAGGGGTGCAAGTGTGCATTGTGTTTGTTTTTCATGCATATTTATCTTGGATTAGGTCAAACTAATTGTTGATTTTATTTGCATACAAATCCTAGGTCTAAGCATGGCATAATTGGAAGTTTTTAAATGTGCGAGAATTTAAATGCTATACTATTACAACATGATATAGGGAGAGGGGTACAAATTTGAATTGGGGGTATTTGACAAGAAATTAAATTCTAAGTTATTACAACCAAATCGAATGTATAGGCAATACTTAAATGTACAATAATTGAAATAAATAAAAATAAATAAAAGTCAAATAAAATGTACTATGCAAAAAAAAGAAAGTTTTATGTATGTAAAAAGTATATTTTTTAATGTGAAACGTAAATAAAAAAAGTCAATTTTTATTATTTTTGTTATTTAGGGCAAAACCCTAATTCTTAAATAAATAATATTATTTATTAATTATACATAGTACTATATTAATTTGTAAAAAAAAATAGAAGTATATTATAAAAAAGATATTTTTGGTGTGAAATATTAATAAAAGTAAAAATGTAATATTTTTATATTTTTGACCTAATTATTTAATAAAATAAAGTATATAAGTATATATATATATATATATATATATATATATATATATATATATATATATATATATATATATATATATATATATATATATATATATATATATATATATATATATATATATATATTAAATACATTAAATATATAAAAATAGAAATTAATTATTTACAAGAATGGGTATTTTCAAGGAAATGTTCTCAAATATAAATAGAAATAATAAATGAAAATAAGTATATTTTTTGTATTATTTTTGAGTTTTATTAAAAAGAAAATAGTTTATTTACATATTTATACTTAGTAAAATAAAAATAAATATCAAATAAATTTGAAAAATATAGAAAATAATTTTTTGGCATTTTTTATATTTAGACAAAAAAATAAAAAGTCAGAATAAAAAATTAAAAAATTAAAATGACAAATATTCAAACAAATGGGTCAGGGGGGTGTAAACTGAACAAAGGGGTGTCAAAAGCAAAAGGAACCAAGCCCAGCCCAGAATCAACTTCTTCTTCTTCCTCTGAACAACCTGTGCGCGTGCTATGTACAGAACTGTAACTCTTGATTCTTTGATTTTTTGACAAAACTCATAACATGAACATTGTAGAGAATTAAACAACGAATTCAACCATATAAAAAACTTGGATTAACTCTCAAAGACCAGAGAGAATTTCTCTGGCCCTAATTTTTAACCTAGTTTTTTCAGAAAGTTCATGAGTGAAATTCTCTTAGCACAATTAATGTAAATGAAAACTAAGCATATGTATGGCTTCAGGGCTATGAGTACAACACATTTCATTCACAAACCTAAGCCTAACCATTCCTAGATAGAGAGATAGAAGTCCATGAAATACCTGTTTCAGTTGACTTCGAGCTGGACAATGTAGCAACCTTCAATGGTGTTTGAGCTTCTTTTGAGCTTTCCTGAGGTCCAAGAAAGCTTTTCCAATGCTTGGCTTGTCTTGAAACAGCTTGAATCGTGTTGTAGAACTCAACCTGCAGAGCTTTGAAACAAAAATGGCAAAGTGTGTTAGAGGTGTTACAGCTCGAAATGGGGGCCTGGGATAGTTCAGGTGAGTTGATTGGAAGGTGTTTGAACTATCTTTGGACAAAATGCACGATGGAATTTGGTTATGGCTTGCAAAATGCAGAACTGACTCTGTTTTGCAGAAAAATGGAGGTTTTGAGTATGAGGAGGTTTTTGTGATGAAGGGTTCGTGTTTCTGGCTTATTAGGAGGTACAAAACTTGTTCACAATGTTCTTGTAAGCTGGTTTTCTCAGATGTGTGTCGTGGCTTGTATTTTGCAAGTTTCTTCTACTTGAAGCAAAAGAATGGAAGTGATGTTATAGCCCTGTACAGGCCCTCCTATCAACCTGCACATAACACTCTTGGCCCCTCTAATTCATGGATTTGGTTTGCAGTCTCAAATTTTGTCCAAGGCTCAATGCTTAGTGTTTTGACATAAAGTAACTTTTGCAAAAATGGCAATATACCTTTTACCATTCAGGGCTTAATTTTGCATGTAATGTCCATATGAACAAGATAATACCTTAACTCAATGGTTAGGCATTAAATTATGGAGTATAAGTTGGTTTTGAGGCCTGCAAGCTAGCACCAAACATGCTGATTTGAAAATGCAAGTTCGTATGAACATGCATTGGCCATGGACAAAAGTGAGTTTTTGCCAACTTCAAGCATTCGATTCTCTCTAACCACAAGGGTGTTTGATGAGTTCTTGGACAATTTGGAAAGCTTGGAACATGTACTATAATCCATATTTGAAATGAAACTTGAAACTCCAAGTGGAACTATTTTAAAAGTGGCCAAGAAGATGGGTCAAAATACTGCCTAGATTAGGGCAAATTTTCTCTAAGTTAAAAGTTTTAGGTACCCTTGTTCAAAATATCATAACTTGAGCTACAAGCTTACTTTGGGAAAACTTTGTGAATCAAAGTTGTAGACTTTGTGATGGACTACAACTTTCATGTTGCAAGTTTTGTTTTAATCCAATTGCATCTTGCTGAAAAAATGGGACAAAGTTAGGAAAAAATAAGAAAATTTCATAACTTAGAAAAATTCTAAGTTATGAAATTTTTCCATTTTAAACCCTAATTTGTATTTTTGGGTTTCTTGATGAACAAGTTTCATAATTTGACATGTCTTGATGAAAAATAACTCTTGGCACTCTATTTTGACCAAAAAGTCAAAGTTTGACTTTTCAGTGTACAGTTAAATTTTGATCAGTTGACTGAAAAATTCATCTGTCAATCCTATGCATTTGAGATCTTTTGAACTTGTTGAATGGGTCAAGACAATGTAATTGAGTCCTTGTGTCCATGGTTGAGCTTGATTTGCCATTGGTTAGGTCAAACAGTCAAAAATTGCCTTTATACAGTCAAAACCCTAAAAATGACCATTTTTCCCTTTTGGTGATATGATCAAATTTCTTGTGGAATTGTGATCCAAACTTGATCAAATGACATATATGAGTTTATTATGTTGATGTGGGTCAAAAATCATGAGGTTTGACTGTCAATTGGCCACAGTTGACTTTTTCCCAATATAGTTGATTTCTAGGTCAACTGTCCAACTGACTGGGCAAAGATTTGAATCAAGGCTTGAAACTTGGTAAGGACAAACTTGTGAGTCCAACATGAAGTATGAAAGTCACTTTGGGCATTGTGGGTCAAAACATCCCTGTGCAAACTCAAACCCTAGTTTAGGTCAACAGTGCAAGGAAGTGTCTTGAGCAGAGCAAACCCTAGCTTGATCTTCAGTTCCAAGAGTCTTATGATGAGAAAATGTTGATGAAATGGGAGGGAAAATTTTGGGGTACAACATTTGCCCCTGTTCAATCTTCTTGAACCTGAAGAGTTAGATTGGCATGTTTGCCTTTCGTGAATCGAAGGTAAAAGAGGATTGGACACTAGAGTTCCCGTAAATTTGCACTCGTCAAAAAATATCTGAGGAAATGGGCTTAGAGATGCCATTTGGAGATAGTAGAATCTTGCTGGAGATGGGCTTAAAGATGCCATCCAATAATGTTTGTTGAATTGTAATGTTGTAGGTCAGGAGAATGAGCATCAAAATGGTATCCGTGCCTGGGATGCCATTGATCTGTATCTGGAGATTGAGTCTGTATGAGCAAAAGAATGGTGTCTGTATCTGGCGCGTATCTGAGCTGTAACTGTATTTGAACTTTGAATGAATATCAGAATGACTGCCGTGTCTGGAGTGTATCTGTATTGTATCTGGGTAACAGAGAAACATCTGTGTGTGGAGCAGCTGCGTGCTAGGGATGAACTATGAATGGGTGACAGAATGGCAAACGTGTCTAGAGCGTATCTGGACTGTATCTGACGTTGAGATCTGTATGAGTAGTAGAATGACCTCCATGTCTGGGGTGTATCCGTACTGTAACTGAGATCTGAATAAGTGACAAAATGATTCTCGTGGCGACTGCATTGGGGAAATCACACTGCTGGTGTAAAGGTCAGAATGGCATCCGTGTTTGGAGCGTATCTGAACTTGTAGTTGATAGTTGAATCTGGATGAGAGATAGAATGGCTGTCGTGTCTAGAGCGTATCTAGTCTATATCTGATTGCTGAAGTCTGAATGAGTAGTAGAATGACCGTCGTGCCTGGGGTGTATCCGTACTGCATTTTAACTTGAAGTTCTTGAATGAGTAATAGAATGACTGCCGTGTCTGGGGTGTATCCATATTGTATCCGAATAATTGTTAATGATAGCCTTTTAATCTTATCCTTAAAAGGGTAAAATGTTAGCTAAAACATGAAGTTATATTGCATGATATGTATGATGCAATGAATTGTAATCCATGTTTATGATATATGAAAGTAATGGTTATGCATGTAAGAGGAGTAGCTGTCTTGCTGAGGAAAATGAATCCTTGATAGATGGAGATAATGAAATCTTTGACTGCTGCCAGGGATTATAAATCCTTGACCGAAGCTGGGGATTCTAAAAAAATCTTTGATTACTTCAGATGAGAAATCCTTGCTGACTGCTCGGGGATTAAAGCTCTTTGATTGCTGAGAATGAGACATCCTAGGACCACTGCGGGGAATTGAAAATCCTTGGTGACTTGCGGGGATTTTAACAAAAGCCTCACCAACTTCTGAGCATTCTTCATGACTTGACTGGGGGATGAGGAAAATTCTGATGACCTCTATTGAGGAATTAAAACCTGGGAGACTTCTGCTGGAGAAATGAGACTGAGAATCTTCAATCTGCTGGGAAATGACCTTGTGGGGAGAATGTTTACTCAACCGGTGAAATCAGGAGTTTTGGGATTGTATGCTAATCTACTGGGGAAGTTGGGGAAATCGAGGGAACTTGATTAGTTGGAAGTGTGACTTTGCTGGGGAAGGAGGTTTAGATTATTCCGGCTCCGCTGGGAATCGGGAGTTTGAACTCTGATGGGAACTTTGAAACTTAACTCGGCTGGGGAATCCAGTTTGGAATGTACTGGCTTTGTCGAGGGATCTTGAAGCTTACCTCCGCTGGGGACATGTACTCCGAGGTTTGAGGATCTAAATCAAAGTAATGCAGGGGATCTCTTCTTGAATGGTATAAAGATATCTTCCTACACCTTCAACCTATCAGTAATTATCCTTTCCCAATTTCGTTTCATTTGTAAGCAGTGATTATATTCAAATGCATATGCCTATTCAACAAAACATTGGACGTTTTCAAATAAAACATAAGTGTAAAAACAGAAAAAGAAAGACAAGCAAATTTCTGCACTTTGAAGTATATTTGTATTAATTTTTGTAAGTATCTTCGTACAACGGAGTCAGACATCCTATTAAGGGAATGTTGCCGTAAAATTGAGAAAAAATTTATACAAAAGGAAAGATGGCTATGTGTAATAATTCCATGGGGTTTCCATTCTGCTATAGCCTTCCCAACTCTGAGTATCTGTCCATTTGTTGCTTCGTCCATAGATGATTGGATTGATCAGAAGCTTGGAGCTTGTTGGTGAAGATATTGTTCTTAAAGTGATCCGACGAGACATAGTCATACGCTTTAATTCCCTAACTTATGCCTGGACCACCCTTTCGGGTTTTCGATCCACCAGGAAACCCTTTTTTGCCTAAGTCGCCCTTTCGGGTTTTCAACTTGCCGGGTGTACAATTTTTTTTTGTTTTATCCCTAATTTTTGTCTGAACCGCCCTTTTGGGTTTTCGATTCACCGGGATGCCCATTTTTGCCCAAGTCGCCCTTTCGGGTTTTCAACTTGTCGGGTCGTTTTATGCATAGTATCTTTTGACTATGTCTGCATTCGCAGGGTGCGGAAAATCATCGCCGTCCATGGTGGTCAGAATCATTGCCCCACCGGAAAAGATGCTCTTGATTACAAATGGTCCTTCGTAAGTAGGAGTCCACTTGCCCCTGGGGTCGCTTTGCGGTAAGATGATCCGCTTGATTACAAGATCTCCGATTTGATATACCTGACGTCTAACCTTTTTGTTGAAAGCCTTGATCATCCGCTTTTGATACGTCTGACCATGACAAACAGCAGTAAGTCGCTTCTCGTCGATCAAGTTAAGTTGATCAAGCCGGGTCTGAATCCAATCGTCTTCACTCAAGCCGGCATCCTTCATAATCCTTAAGGAAGGAATCTGAACTTCCATAGGCAGAACGACTTCCATGCCATATACCAAAGAAAATGGAGTTGCCCCTGTTGAAGTACGTGCCGTGGTACGATATCCATGCAGAGCAAACGGTAACATCTCATGTCAGTCCTTGTAGGTGACTGTCATCTTTTGAATGATTCTTAATATTTTTTTTCGCGGCTTCAACAGCACCGTTCATCTTCGGCCGGTAGGGAGATGAATTGTGATGATAAATCTTGAACTGCTCGCATAGAGCGGTGATCATAGTATTGTTCAAATTTGTACCGTTGTCTGTGATGATCCTGTCGGGGATACCATACCGGCATATGAGATTCTGCTTGATGAAGCGGGCAACCACATTCTTTGTAACTGAGGCATATGAAGCTTCCTCGACCCATTTGGTGAAGTAATCAATAGCCACCAGGATGAAGTGATGTCTATTGGATGTCGTGGGCTTGATCTCTCCAATCATGTCAATGCCCCACATTGTGAATGGCCAAGGAGCTGTCAGAATGTTGAGAGGAACAGGAGGAATATGTACCTTGTCGGTGTAGACTTGGCATTTGTGGCAAGTACGGGAATGTTGGTGACAATCAGCTTCCATGGTAGACCAGTAGTAGCCTGCCCTTAGAATCTTCTTAGCCATCGTATGTCCGCTCAAATGGGTGCCCAATGTACCACTGTGTATTTTAGTCATGATCAACTTTGCTTCAGCTTTGTCCACACAACGAAGTAAAACACAATCATGGTTGCGTTTATAAAGGATGCCATTGCTTAGGAAGAACTTGGCAGCAAATTTCTTTAAGAACTTTTTGTCATTGATGGAAGCTCCTTCGGGGTATTCTCTAGTCTGGAGATACCTTTTGATTTCATGAAACCAGGGTTGTTCCACTACTTCTTCGGTATTAATCTCATGACAGTGCGCAGGTTCGTCCATTCGCTCGATGGTGATTTGGGGAGCCTCGTTATCCCAGTTGAGTTTAAACATGGAAGACATTGTATCCAGAGCATCTGCTAGCTGATTCTCTTATCGCGGGAAATGCTCGAAAGTAATCTGCTCGAAATGAGGCAATAACGTCAGGACATGTTCTTTGTATGGGATAAGATTAGGATGTTTGGTGTCCCACTCTCCTTTGACTTGACTAATAACCAAAGCCTATTCCCCAAATACGACCAAAGATTTGATCCCCAAGTCTATAGCAGCCTTGAGACCAAAGATGTAAGCTTCATATTCGGCCATGTTGTTGGTACAACTGAAACAAAGTCGTGCAGTGAAGGGTGTATGGAAACCTTCCGGAGAAATGAGTACCGCACCGATGCCGTTGCCAAGTGCATTTGAAGCACCATCAAAGTACAGGGTCCATCAGGATCCTTGTTCAGGTTCGTCATACGGTCCGTTACTTTCAATGTTGTCCAATGTCATGATGTCCTCGTCAGGGAAGTAGAATCTCATAGACTGATAATTTTCGACGGCTTGGTGAGCTAGATGGTCAGCTAGCACACTCCCCTTTATAGCTTTTTGGGTAGTATACTGGATGTCATATTCAGTCAGGATCATTTTCCATCTAGCGATTCTTCCAGATAAAGTCGGCTTCTCGAAGATATACTTAATCAGATCCATTTTGGAAATCAGCAAAGTGGTGTGAGTCAACATATATTGTCTTAGCCAGCGAGCAGCCCATACCAAAGCGCAGCAAGTTTTCTCGAGCAGTGAGTAGCGAGTCTCACAGTCGGTAAACTTTTTTGCTAAGGTAATAAATGGCATGCTCTTTTCGGCCAGACTCGTCATGTTGGCCCAGTACACACCCCATTGAGTTATCCAAAACAGTCAGATACATGATCAATGGCCTTCCTTCGACGGGTGGCATCAGAATAGGAGGTTCTAGTAAGTACTCCTTGATCTTATCAAAATCAACTTGACAATCATCATTCCATTCAATTACCTGATCTTTCTTCAGCAGTTTGAAAATTGGCTCGCAGGTAGATGTCAGGTGAGAGATGATCCTCACAATATAGTTCAAGCGTCCCAAGAATCCTCTAACCTCCTTTTCAGTAGGGGGGAAGGCATTTCTTGTATAGCCTTTACTTTAGCTGGATTAACCTCAATGCCTTTGTTGCTGACAATAAATCCCATAAGTTTACCAGACGTAACTCCAAAAGTGCACTTGCTTGGATTCAGTCTGAGTTTATACTCCTTCAACCTGGCAAACAACTTTTGCAAATGATTAAGGTGTTCTTCTTCTGTCTGTGACCGAGCTATCATGTCGTCTACGTAAAATTAGATCTCATGATGGATCATATCATGAAATAAAGCTACCATGGCGCGTTGATAGGTTGCCCCCGCGTTCTTCAGTCCGAACAACATCACTTTGTAGCAGAAGGTACCCCATTGCGTGACAAAGGTAGTTTTCTCCATGTCCTCGGGGGCCATTTTAATCTGGTTGTAGCCCGAGAATTCATCCATGAAGGAAAAAACCTTGTGTTGAGTTGTGTTGTCAACCAAGATGTCGATATGCGGTAGTGGAAAATCGTCTTTAAGGCTAGCCCTGTTCAAATCCTGATAGTCCACACACATTCTGACTTTGCCGTCCTTTTTGGGAATGGGCACAATGTTAGCAACCCATTGTGGATAGGTTGTAACAGCCAGAAAGCCAGCGTTGAATTGCTTCATTACTACAACCTTGATTTTCTCAAACATGTCAGGCCTCATTCGGCGGACCTTTTGCTTGACCGGTGGAAAATCCTCTCTTGTAGGGAGACGGTGAACCACTATATCTGCGTCTATCCCTGGCATATCTTCATAAGACCAGGCGAAGATTTCAACGTATTCATTCAACAACTGCACTAAGCATTCCTTGACACCTGGTTCTAGGTTGGCACCCACTTTTACTTCTTTCATGTCCTCCTCTGTCCCCAAGTTGATGGTTTCTAGCAACTCTTCGTGAGGCAGAATAGCCCGCTCTTCTTGTTGCAGAAGTCTGGCTAACTCTCTCGGCACTTCACAATCTTCGTCCACTTCGTACTCAGCGTGATTGACCAAATCCTCAGAGTTATCGAAGGCTGAAACATAATAGTTGCCCATGGAATCTGGAATGGATAGGTACCTGCATTTGTGAGTGTGGGTGTGTGTAAGGGATAACCATCCTTAAACAAAAAATGCAAAAGGAAAGAAAAATGAACACAACAGTTTATAGATGAAAAACGTCCAATGATTCATTAAAACATGGCATATGATAATGAAGAAAATCAAGCCCTTACATATGGACCTGCATGCCCCGGGCAAGGCATGAGGTGAAAATAGTGTGCAAATTGTTTTAGTTATTACAGACCATAGAAATGGGAAATTGTTCAAAGATAAAATTACTGGTTGATAAAGGTGATGAGAACAAAATGCTTTGCTTCCCAGTTACTTAGACCCCCTTCGACGGTTGGAAATATCCAATCTTCAAAATCGTTCTCTTCATCTTCATCTTTAACAACATTAATTCCATGGTGAGAGATCTTGACGGGTGGCCCTCCAGTCTTGGAACGAAGCATAGCCTTTTGTCCTGCAGCTGTAAACCCTAGTCCAAATTTGTCCGTCTTATGGGGAAAATCAGGCAATTGCCCCCACGCTGTACTCTTCCCTTCTTTGATCACCGCCTCTGCGTCCTTGAGAGATACCATCCTAGATACGTGCTTGGGACTAATAGGCACCTCAACCATTGTCTTTGCAACTGCTACCTCGAGAGAAACTTCCTCAAAATGCTGGAAAGGCGTTTCGATGAACTCGCCATCCAGCTCCACATAACGGAAGGAGTTGAGATGGCTTATCATGTACTCTTCCTCGCCGTGCACCGTTATAATTTTACCCTTAACAGGATATTTCAACATCTGGTGCAAAGAGGAGGTAACTGCCCCGACATAATGGATCTACAGTCTTCCTAGCAAACATGAATATGATGGTCGGATGTCCATCACGTAAAAGGTTTAGTTGAAGACTTCGGTGCCTACCTTGATAGGAATATCAACCTCTCCATGAACCATTCTTTTGGAACCATCAAAAGCCTTAACAATAATGTTACTAGGCTTGAGAGTCAGTCCTTCGCAGTCCAAGCGGTCTAAGGCTTTCTTCGGCAGCACGTTCAAGGAAGAACCAGTATCAACTAAGACATGGGCGAGAGTGGTTCCTCGGAATTCAACTAAAACATGTAACACATCATTGTGTTTCCTTACTTTGGGAGTTAAGTCAGCATCAGAAAAGCCAAGGCCATTATCAGCAGTAAGACTGGCCACACATTCCTGAAATTGGTCAGCCGAAGTCTCTTGGGGAACATGTGTCGCCTTAAAGAATTTGATCAGGGCCTTAGCGTGGGTCTCAGAACAGAGCAGAAGAGCCAACATTGAAATTTTAGAAGGGGTCTGCCCTAGCTGTTCCACAACATCGTAGTCACTTTTTCTAATTATTTTCAAGATCTCATCCATTTCTTTCTGAGTGGTTTCGGGGATAACCACAGCATGGGCCTTCGTCCTGACAGGCACTTCTAGTATCCCCTTACCCTTGTCGGTAGTTTCAACAGATGGTCTTACTTCAGGAATAACCAATTCTTCAATCACTGGGCCTTGCACAGATGGTCCAACAGGTGAAAAAGCTTTTAAGGGTCCAAAAACTGCTCGAGGGGGAGCAATCTCTGGAGAAAAGATCCGGCCACTACGGGTTATCTTGCTTGTACCCGCGATGTTCCCTATATCAGGGTCTTCCTCAGAAATCTCTTGGACTGTTTCGATTTGTTTGATGCCGTGGTATAAGATTTCTCCCCCATAGTTCCACGGTATCGTTTTGCTGGATTGGTACGGGATAGGTCCCGACATGGTGATCTTTAAAGGTACACATTCAGAGTTGGGTGTAATCCTGACAGGCCTTTTGCAAGCCTTGGGAGGATTGTCGGAAATGGTTATGATCACAATATCGTTGGTTGAAGTATCACAAGTATCAGGAGTAATAGGATTGAAAGTGTCAACAGGGGTTTTCTGGAAAAGTATCTCTTGAGTATCCATCAGGCGTTGGACACCTGACTTCAACATTGGACAATCACCTTGAACATTCAAACAAAAACAACAGTCTTTACCACAACCAGGAAAGATCCCGGCTCGCAAAAAATTTTCTTTAATCACTAACAATGGAGTCAACAGATCGGCAACATCAGTAACATGGAGGTTTTCCAAAACAACATGCACATTGTGGCCGTGCTTGGGCATCAGAGCGGATATAACATTGGGCTTCTCAGGAGCGTCAAATTCAACCTCTTTGGCGTCAATTAAGTCCTGAATTTTATTCTTAAGTGCCCAACAATTATTGGTATCGTGCCCAGCACTGTCGGAATGGTAGGCACACTTGGCATTTGAATGGTAGTATGGAGAGGAAGTGTTAGGGTTCTTCGGTGCCTCCTTCAAACTGGTCAGATTCAGCTTCAATAAATGGGGAAGTACCTGAGCGAGCGTCATGTTGATGCGGGTGAACTGCCGTTGTGGCCTTTCCACCCGTTGCTGATTAGGTCTCGACTGATTGTTACGAGGTTGATCATTTGACAAATTTTGAATCATCACAGCCCCTACAGTCGGCCGACGCTCATGTCTTCCCGCTCCCTTCTGAGAATACACAGCAGATGCTTCCTTCTTAGCCGGGAAAGATTTCTTAACAACTATGGATGCAGAAGCATCCTTTTGAATATTTCCACTTTTAATACCGGCCTCAACCCTTTCGCCGGTCAAAATCAGTTCAGTAAATCCCGCAGAAGATCTCCCGATTAGATGGTTGAAGAAGGGGCCAGACAGGATCCCCAGAAACATATCAACTAACTCCCTATCTGATAACGGCGGTTGCACCCTTCCAGCTAGATCGCGCCACTTTTGAGCGTACTCTTTAAACCCTTCATTGGAAGCCATCCCCATACTTTGTAACTGAGTACGAGTGGGCGCCAAATCAACATTGTATTGATACTGACGGTAAAAAGCAGCTGCCAAGTCTTCCCAATTGTGAACCTCTGATCTCTCGAGCTGATAAAACCAATCTAACTGCGTGCCAGACAAGCTGTCTTGGAAAAAGTGTACCCATAGGTCTTTATCGGATGAATGGGGTTGGATTTTTCTGACATACGACCTCAAGTGCATCTTAGGGCAAGACAGACTGTCGTACTTGGCGAATGTTGGCACCTTGAATTTGGGAGGGATAACAATCCCAGCCACCAGCCCTAGTTCTTCAAAATCCAATTCAGGCACCCTCTACAACTCCATAGCTGCCAGTCTATCTTCAAGATTCTTATATTTGTCATCCGCTGGTGGATACTGTTATTCAGAGTAGTCTTCGTCTTCTTCCTCTTCCTCCTCTTCAACCTCGGATTCAGAGGGTACAGCAGCCCCTTTCCCTTTACCGTCCCCTTCGTCAGACGTTGAGGGGAACTCAAGAACTCTTCTGGCCTAATGCTTAAATCTTTTTCCCAAAGTGGCTACTCCGGGTCTCTTTTTCTTTTTCTCTTTATTCTTCTCCAATAAAACTTTGAGGTCCTCCTGACCCTTTGCCAAGGTCATGAGGAGTTGCTGGAACTGTGAATTTTGTGCCTGTAGATCCTTTACCGTTTGCTCCAAATCCATCTTGCTGAAATAAACAGCAGAAAGATAAGGAAACCTGGCGTGAAGACCTATTTATGCATATGATGAATGGTATGCTATTCATGTAATGCATTCAAGGGTTCAAAAACTCAAACTTGTTGCAAACAAAAAGAACGCACGTCATATTAAGAAGAAATTTGTTAGTACATAAATGCCCCATGGGAGAAATATTACAAAATTCTTAATGTAAAAAGACATTGCGCATCTTCTTTGGTGCGATGTAAGTGTTGAGGGTTTCGTCCTCGTGAAGTCGACGGGTGAGCTCCAAAACCTTCTTCTCGCTGGCATAGAAGCTGGCTTCAAAAGTGTCCCGTTCTTCCTTGAGTTGGATCCAACTCTTTTGCATTTCCTCCCATGATGTTGGCATGTCAGGATGTAGGATGGTGTATGGAACCTCTCCTTCAATAACAGGCTCTTTGATCAAGGGGAGAATGTGAGGATATGGCATCATAAGATTATGGGAGCGGGTTCGTACCCACCTGAGATAAGGCTCAAGGGGGATGGAATTCTTGTGCCCCAGTGTCTTACTATCTACCTTGTTAGGCATCCTCCAAGCTCTGATGAACTTTGTCGAAGTCCTTGCGCATCGTTGTCGAAGTCAAAAACTAGGTCCGAAATCAGCATGTCATGAGGGCCATCCCTCCGAGCATATCCAAATTGTCTCAAAGCTAGACAAGGGTTGTAGGTGATTCCTCCCCTAATGCCAAGTAGTGGGACATTAGGAAATTCCCCACAACGATCAATGATGATGACATTCTCTCTGGACCGAGAACACCAATGTACATCAGAATGTGTGAGGGTCATCAATCATTGTGACCACCTTAAACCCTGCTCATTCTTTAAAACTGATTGTGGAAGGTGAGAAATAAACCACCTTGCTAGGAGAGGAGTAAAGCACATGAGAACACCTCTTTTCCTCATTGTTCGTGTGTAAAATGAGTGTAGGATGTCCCCAAGAAATGTAGGTATGGGATTCCTGGACATGAAAATCTTGACAGCATTCACATCTATAAGTTGGTCAGGGTTTGGGAACAAGACCAACCCATAGATAAGGAGTGCCACAATCTCTTCAAAGGCTTGTAGATCAAGAGAATTCCAACAGTCTTGTGCCTTCTTGATCAGAAACTTTGCCAAGAAACCCTTGACACCACTTCTGGTTTCCCAATGCTCCTTGATGTCAGATGGTTGCAAGTGTAATGCTTGAGCAACATCTTCAGGCTTTGGTTCTTTTTCTGTACCGTTGTAGGGTAGTTGATGAAGAATAGGAATTCTCAGGAGTTGAGAAAATTCCTCCAAAGTAGGCACCAACTGGTAATCAGGGAATGTGAAACAGTGGTGTAGGGGGTCAAAGAACTGGAAAAGTACTTTCACCATGTCTTCTTCAATGTTGGTGTTGACCAAATTGAGGAGTCTACCATGTCTTTCACTGAAGAGAGAATTCTCTGGAATCCTGGAAGTAAGCTCCTTAAGTTGAGGAGGGATTCTCACAAGGTTGATTTGAATTGTTTTCCTGCGAAGAGATTCCATGACCTACAAAACAAGAACAAAGATGAAGATCCAAACCCTTGAAATGGTTAGTGGATGCATATGATGCTTTATGATGTTCATGATGTATGCACAAGCACATGTACAAGCAAGTCACACAAAACCCTAGTTTCAGGCTTGCATGAGGTTTCATAGGTAAGTACCCTCTTGAGTTTAGTTGGCTCAAAACCTGTCCTATAAATAGTAACCGGGTTCTAAGGAGCTCAATATCATTGAATTGTTTTCTATGTTCATTGTTTTGGTTTAGCCACTTAACTAGCGACCAAAATATTCCAAGAAAACAACCCTCAATGAGTGTAGTATCGAGTATCTACCGACTTCAGACTGCACCAAAGCCGGTCATCTCACTACCCCTAATGAAAGGCCAAGATGGTCAAGTAAGGTTCTAAAAGTTCATTAGTGCTTCATGACATCACTCAGCGGCCCCGTATTCTCTTTGATTGACTCAAAGGCTACCGGTACTCACAAATATGTCACACTAATATAGCTATTGCTTCAACCGTGTCGGTATACCCCACACAGTTTCCACAACAGATTGCTATTTACCTATGAATGTTTCCCAAATCCGGGTGGAGGATTTCAAGCCCAAACAAGAGAACCAAAATGTAAAGTAATCAAAGCAAACAATAATCATGCAAAGGGTGATCTAAGCCCTAAGGTTACTCCACTTTTAAAGCATTCCCCAGCAGAGTCGCCAGTTCTGTGATACGGTGGGAGAACTGACTTGAGGTTTTGCGTTTTGTGTTCGCAAATGTTTCGATTTAGCAAGAGTCGCCACCGACTTTTTATTTTATCCATGGGCTCTTAGTTACTTGCTTAGATCACTTGCTTTGCTTTTCAATTGTTTGAAATGGTGCTTTGTGTGTGATTTTGAAAGATGTTTTGGAAAGAGTACGTCGTTGTGGCAACCTTTGTAATGATTATTGTTTGAATGTATACAAAGGTGTTTTTGTCTTTTGAAAAGTTTTCAATGTTTGAAAGTAGGGTTTTGAAATTGTGTAGTGAGGTGTGTTTGGAAAAATAACAAGGATGTTTTTTGCAAGTTTGATCAAGTAACTAAGAGTTTTGCTACCCTATTTTACTCAAAGATCTTTCTTATGTTTTAACCCTTTTAACAGTGTTGTTTCACCATTGTATTTGGTGAACAACCTTGTGTTAGGATATTAAATGGGACAGGCGTGGGTCATCGTATTGACCATGATAGAAATGGTGTCAAGTATCTTTGGAAATTTTCTTGAGGGACTTGATCATTTTGTTTAGGCAACTCAGATAGCGTCATCGAGGGACTATGATCTTTTTGTTTGTTTTTGTTTTGCCAAAGTACTCAACATGCAACCATGGCCCATTTTTGAAGGCAACAAGTGGATTGTAACCCTAGGGGTGCAAGTGTGCATTGTGTTTGTTTTTCATGCATATTTATCTTGGATTAGGTCAAACTAATTGTTGATTTTATTTGCATACAAACCCTAGGTCTAAGCATGGCATAATTGGAAGTTTTTAAATGTGCGAGAATTTAAATGCTACACTATTACAACATGATATAGGGAGAGGGGTACAAATTTGAATTGGGGGTATTTGACAAGAAATTAAATTCTAAGTTATTACAACCAAATCGAATGTATAGGCAATATTTAAATGTACAATAATTGAAATAAATAAAAATAAATAAAAGTCAAATAAAATGTACTATGCAAAAAAAAAGAAAGTTTTATGTATGTAAAAAGTATATTTTTTAATGTGAAACGTAAATAAAAAAAAGTCAATTTTTATTATTTTTGTTATTTAGGGCAAAACCCTAATTCTTAAATAAATAATATTATTTATTAATTATACATAATACTATATTAATTTGTACAAAAAAATAGAAGTATATTATAAAAAAGATATTTTTGGTGTGAAATATTAATAAAAGTAAAAATGTAATATTTTTATATTTTTGACCTAATTATTTAATAAAATAAAGTATATATATATATATATATATATATATATATATATATATATATATATATATATATATATATATATATATATATATATATATATATATATATATATATATATATATATATATATATATATATATATATATATATATATATATATATATATATATATATATATATATATATATATATATATATATATATATATATATATATATATATATATATATATATATATATATATATATATATATATATATATATATATTAAATACATTAAATATATAAAAATAGAAATTAATTATTTACAAGAATGGGTATTTTCAAGGAAATGTTCTCAAATATAAATAGAAATAATAAATGAAAATAAGTATATTTTTTGTATTATTTTTGAGTTTTATTAAAAAGAAAATAGTTTATTTACATATTTATACTTAGTAAAATAAAAATAAATATCAAATAAATTTGAAAAATATAGAAAATAATTTTTTGGCATTTTTTATATTTAGACAAAAAAATAAAAAGTCAGAATAAAAAATAAAAATATTAAAATGACAAATATTCAAACAAATGGGTCAGGGGGGTGTAAACTGAACAAAGGGGTGTCAAAAGCAAAAGGAACCAAGCCCAGCCCAGAATCCACTTCTTCTTCTTCCTCTGAACAACCTGCGCGCGTGCTATGTACAGAACTTCAACTCCTGATTCTTTGATTTTTTGACAAAACTCATAACATGAACATTGTAGAGAATTAAACAACGAATTCAACCATATAAAAAACTTGGATTAACTCTCAAAGACCAGAGAGAATTTCTCTGGCCCTAATTTTTAACCTAGTTTTTTCAGAAAGTTCATGAGTGAAATTCTCTTAGCACGATTAATGTAAATGAAAACTAAGCATATGTATGGCTTCAGGGCTATGAGTACAACACATTTCATTCACAAACCTAAGCCTAACCATTCCTAGATAGAGAGATAGAAGTCCATGATATACCTGTTTCAGTTGACTTCGAGTTGGACAATGTAGCAACCTTCAATGGTGTTTGAGCTTCTTTTGAGCTTGCCTGAGGTCCAAGGAAGCTTTTCCAATGCTTGGCTTGTCTTGAAACAACTTGAATCGTGTTGTAGAACTCAACCTGCAGAGCTTTGAAACAAAAATGGCAAAGTGTGATAGAGGTGTTACAGCTTGCAATGGGGGCCTGGGATAGTTCATGTGAGTTGATTGGAAGGTGTTTGAACTATCTTTGGACAAAACGCACAATGGAATTTGGTTATGGCTTGCAAAATGCAGAACTGACTTTGTTTTGCAGAAAAATGGAGGTTTTGAGTATGAGGAGGTTTTTGTGATGAAGGGGTCGTGTTTCTGGCTTATTAGGAGGTACAAAACTTGTTCACAATGTTCTTGTAAGCTAGTTTTCTCAGATGTGTGTTGTGGCTTGTATTTTGCAAGTTTCTTCTACTTGAAGCAAAAGAATCGAAGTGATGTTATAGCCCTGTACATGCCCTCCTATCAATTTGCAAATAACACGCTTGGCCCCTCTAATTCATGGATTTGGTTTGCAGTCTAAGATTTTGTCCAAGGCTCAATGCTTAGTGTTTTGACATAAAGTAACTTTTGCAAAAATGACAATATACCTTTTACCATTTAGGGCTTAATTTTGCATGTAATGTCCATATGAACAAGATAATACCTTAACTCAATGGTTAGGCATTAAATTATGGAGTACAAGTTGGTTTTGAGGCCTGCAAGCTAGCACCAAACATGCTGATTTGAAAATGCAAGTTTGTATGAACATGCATTGGCCATGGACAAAAGTGAGTTTTTGCCAACTTCAAGCATTCGATTCTCTCTAACCACATGGGTGTTTGAGGAGTTCTTGGATAATTTGGAAGCTTAGAACATGTAATATAATCCATCTTTGAAATGCAACTTGAAACTCCAAGTGGAACTATGTGAAAAGTGGCCAAGAAGATGGGTCAAAATCCTGCCTAGATTAGGGCAAATTTTCTCTAAGTTAAATGTTTTAGGTACCCTTGTTCAAAAATCATAACTTGAGCTACAAGATTCTTTTGGGAAAACTTTGTGAATCAAAGTTGTATACTTTGTGATGGAATACAACTTTCATGTTGCAAGTTTTGTTTGAATCAAATTGCATCTTGGTGAAAAAATGGGACAAAGTTAGGAAAAAATAAGAAAATTTCATAACTTAGAAAAATTCCAAGTTATGAAATTTTTCCATTTTAAACCCTAATTTGTATTTTTGTGTTTCTTGATGAACAATTTTCATAATTTGACATGTCTTGATGAAAAATAACTCTTAGCACTTGATTTTGACCAAAAGTCAAAGTTTGACTTTTTAGTGTACAGTCAAATTTTGATCAGTTGACTGAAAAATTCATCTGTCAATCCTATGCATTTGAGATCTTTTGAACTTGTTGAATGGGTCAAGACAATGTCATTGAGTCCTTGTGTCGATGGTTGAGCTTGATTTGCCATTGGTTAGGTCAAACAGTCAAAAATTGCCTTTATACAGTCAAAACCCTAAAAATGACCATTTTGCCCTTTTGGTAATCTGATCAAATTTCTTGTGGAATTGTGATCCAAACTTGATCAAATGACATATATGAGTTTATTATGTTGATGTGGGTCATAAATCATGAGGTTTGACTGTCAATTGGCCACAGTTGACTTTTCCCCCAATATAGTTAATTTCTAGGTCAACTGTCCAACTGAATGGGCAAAGATTTGAATCAAGGCTTGAAACTTGGTAAGGACAAACTTGCGAGTCCAACATGAAGTATGAAAGTCACTTTGGGCATTGTGGGTCAAAACATCCCTGTGCAAACTCAAACCCTAGTTTAGGTCAACAGTGCAAGGAAGTGTCTTGAGCAGAGCAAACCCTAGCTTGATCTTCAGTTCCAAGAGTCTTGTGATGAGAAAATGTTGATGAAATGGGAGGGAAAATTTTGGGGTACAACAGCGTAGGTTTTACTTTCTCGCATTTTAATTTTCGCAAATGTTAACTGTTTAGATGTATCTTAATAGGATTGTATGACAAGATTACATGATAATTTAAAACGGCTAGGAAACCCTAATGTGCAAAGATAATAACTGAAATCAAATCACTCGCACATGCGCACTCCTAGGGTATACTCTCACTTTGGTTGCCTTCGGTAAACGATCATTAAGTATAGGGTGTCTTAGTGGTTTCCCTCCTGTTTAACAAAGATCAAAAGTCCCATTCAGAAACGTCGCCTCGAAAATGTTGCCTCGGAAATGTTGCCTCAAATATGATCTTAAGACTCTAGGGTTATTACTAAGACGTCCTAATATTGCTTTGGTGATCGTACGTCCCTTACGTATTGACCCTTACAATTCCAACGACGGTGATACCTATTTCTCAATAGTAGGATAGCGCTGTCTAAAGGAAACAAGAACAAAAATGATCTTTTTTTGAGTAGGTAAATGCTAATAGGTACTTGCTCAAAATCAAACTTTTCACACTTACACTTTTTTCAAACAAAGTTTTCAAAAACACTTTGTAACACTCTTGAGGACAGAAGCAAGGGTTAAAACGAAGTAAAACAAAACTTTTCAAAACAAACACACACAAGCAATTTTAAAATATGAGCAAGTACCTAAGAGCCCATGGAAAACCTTGGATAGAAAGGGTGCTAATACCTTCTCTTTGTATAATCTACCCCCCCGTACTCAGAATATCTCAAAAAAGGATTTTTTTTCTGTGCTTTTTTCCTTTCCGGTTGGATGAAATAAAAGTCGGTGGCGACTCTTGCTTACCGCGACATTTTTGCGAATACAAAACGCAAACCAGCATTTCAAAACAGTCGGTTCTGCCACCGTATCACAGAACTGGCGACTCTGCTAAGGAATAATAAGTGGGGTATACCTTATGATCTATTTCATCATAATTGCTTCTCTTGTTTATTTTGTTTGCTTTATTTTTAAGGGTTTCTGCTTGGGGTTACTATAGATCCCAACCCGGATCTGGGGACACCTTTTAGGTAAGTAGCAATAAACTGTGAGGGAACTGTACGGCGTAGACCGATACGGTTGAAGCAATAGCTATGTTGATGTGGCACATTGGTTGGTATTGGTATCCCTTGTGGAGAAACGAGAAGAATACAGGGTTGTTGCGTGTGTTGTTAAGTATCAAATGACCTTAGAACCTTTAATCGACCAACATGGCCATTAGAAAGTAGTGAGATAGCCGACCTCGGCGTAAAGCTGAGAACTGGTTGATACTCGATGCTACACTCATTGAGACCATACTATCGAGATAGCTCCGACCGCAAGAAAAGATTGCGTGAGCTGAAACCATGACCAATGGAGGATGGTCAGTGATATTGAGAACCTCTAGAACCCGGTTACTTTTGCTAGGACAGGTTGAAACCAACTGAACTTCAAGAGGGTAATACCTTTGACCCCATGCAAGCCTTAAACTTAAGGGCTTTGTATGACTTGTTTGCCTTTGCCATGCCTGATATCTGCTATACATGTGTTTCTTTTACCATGACATCATGCATCATAACATGGCATTCATACTTCATTATACTAACCATTTCAAACACCGAGGGAATTTATCTTTGTTTTGTTTTGCAGATTATGGCTTCCGCGCGCAGAAATACCATCCGAGTTAACTTTATGCAAATACCTGCTCATCTTAAAGAGTTAGCCTCAAGAGTTTCTTAGACTTCTATGTTCATTAAGAGACATGGTCAACTTCTTAGCCTGGTCACCACAAAGCTTGATGAGCAGATGATGAGTGTACTTTTCCAGTTCTTCGATCATGTGCATCATTGCTTCACCTTTCCAAATTACCAGCTGGTTCCCACTTTGGAAGAGTTCTCTCACTTATTGGGCATATCCACCCTTGAGCAGGTACCCTTCACAGGTATGGAAGAGGTTCCTAGACCAGAAGACATTGCCTCAACTCTGCATCTGAAACGGGTTGATGTAGCATCCAATTGGGAAACACGAAGCGGGGTCGAAGGTTTTCTAGCCAAATTTCTGATAGATCAGGCTTAGCTATTCTGGGATAATTTGGACTTTCAGGCTTTCGAAGATATCTTGGCTCTCCTTATCTATGGTTTGGTTCTCTTCCCGAATCCGGATTCCTTTGTGGATGTGAATGTTGTCAAAAAATTTCTTTCTCGCAATCTTGTGCCTACTCTACTGGGTGATATCTTGCATGCCCTCTACACTCGTACCGTGCGAAGAAGAGGGACTCTTATGTGTTGCATGCCGTTGCTGTCGAGGTGGTTTATTTCGCATCTCCCTAAGTGTGTGCTGAAGAACAAAGAAGGTTTGGAATGGTCCTACAGAATGTCACTTGCCCATACAGACATTCTTTGGTGTTCCCGGGCTATGGAAGACACTGTTGTCATTGATCATTATGGGGGATACCCTAATGTCCCCTTGCTTGGAATCAGAGGGGGTATAACCTACAATCCTTGTATAGATTTGCGACAATTTGGTCATGCTCGGACAGATGGTCCCCATGAGCTACTTCTTGAGGATATTGCCTTTGACTACAAGGAAGACGTTGAGGAGCACCGCCAGAGGTTTATACGAGCTTGGGGCATGGTGAACAGATCTGACCCCCAAGATCTAGGACCAAGGACTTCCCTTCCTATGCAACCTTACCTCCAATGGGTCCGAGCTCGTGCCCAGATGCTTGGGATTCCTTATGAAGTCGTATTGCCAGTGATTGTGGAGCCCACTAATGAAGAAGGCGTTCCTTACACGGTTCTTTATCCTTACATGCCCACTGATCCTGGGGAATTGCAGAGGTCTTGGATTCAGCTGAAAGAGGAAAGGGATACTTACCGAGAAAAGTACCATGAGCGATAAAGGAAGATTTTGAAGCTCACCAGGAAGCTCGAGGAAGAAAGAGTGATTATTGACTACGTCAGCACCAAGAGGAAGCGTCCATGGGACTTTTGATTTTGCTTTTCTAGTTTTAGATTTGTTTTCCATTTATTTCTTTGTAACGCCTTAAAGGCATTGTTGAACCTTTTACAAGTTAATCTAATAAAGTTTGTTTATTTTTGGTTTACAAATTTAAATCTCCCAAAGTCTTTGAAACCATTACATGCGCATCCCATTATCATGCACATCATCACAGGTACCACTACAAGTTTCTTATCCTCTTCGCTGTTTATTTCAGCAGAAATGTCTTCTGATCAAGCCATCAAAGAGCTTCAGGCACAGAACGCCCAGTTCTAACAAATGTTCGTAAGCCTGGTTAAGGGACAAGAGGATCTAAAAACTCTCATTCTGAAAGAGAAGAAGGTCGTTCTTCTGAATATGGGCAAAATGTATGGGGAAAGGTTGAAACAACAAGTTGATCTGACCTCTTCATCCAAGGAAGGGGAGAACCAAGAAGAAGAAGAAAGGGGCCCCAATCCTGCAATCTCTGATAATGATAATGATTTTGATAATGAGCAATATCCTCCTGCCGAGGATAGGTACAAGCAGCTAGAAGACCGTCTGAGTGCTATTGAAATCCAGAAGATACCTGGTTTGGATTTCAGAGAACTAGGATTGGTATCTGGAGTAGTCATCCCTCAGAAGTTCAAGGCTCCAGTTTTTGCTAAGTATGATGGAGTGTCTTGCCCAAAAATCCATCTCCGCTCTTATGTCAGGAAAATTCAACCCCACACAGCTGATAGAAATTTGTGGGTGCACTTCTTTCAAGATAGTCTGTCAGGGACTCAGCTTGAATGGTTCTACCAGTTGGAAGGGGCCAATGTTCGAAACTGGGAGGATCTTGCTGCCGCTTTCTACAAGAAGTACCAGTATAATGTCGACCTTGCTCCCACTCGTACTCAACTTTAGAGTATGTCCATGGGTGCAGATGAAGGTTTCAAAGATTACGCTCAGAAATGGAGAGATTTGGATGGCAGGGTTCAACCCCATTTATCTGATCGAGATTTAGTTGATATGTTCTTGGGGACGCTGTCTGGTCCATTTTTCAATCACTTGATTGGCAGTTCATCGTCTGGTTTCACCGAGTTGATTTTAACTGGAGAAAGAGTGGAGGCTGGAATTCGAAGTGGAAAAATACAGAAGGAAGCCTCTTCGAGTTCGATAAAGAAACCTTTTACTGGTAAGAAGGAAGCCAGTGCAGTTTATAGCCCGAGGGGCCAAAACAGATCTGAACACTGTCCAATGGTAAGTGTTGTAATGATACTAAGACCCGTTGTTGCTCCACAATGCAACAATCAACAGAGGGTGGAAAGACCACATCGACAGTTTACCCGCATTAGTATGACATTGGCTGAAGTGTTACCTCACCTGCTAAAATCTAATTTGACCATACTGAGGGAGGCTCCCAAAAATCCCAACACTACCTCTCCCAGATACAATCCAACGCGCGGTGCGCCTACCATTCTGAAAGCCCTGGCCATGATACCAATGACTGCTGGGCTTTGAGAAACAAAGTACAAGATTTGCTGGAAGCTAAAGAGATAGAGTTTGATGCTCCAGAAAAACCGAATGTAATAACTGCCCCTATGCCCAAACATGGTCGTGGGGTTAATGTTGTTGACAATGATTTGTTTGTGACCTTTGTTGAAGAAATTTATACTCCTCTTATGACTGTTAAGAGGAATCTGCTGTTGGCCAGTGTATTCCCGGGTTGTAGTGGAGGTTTCCACATGTGCTCTATTCTACCCACTAGTTGCCATTTGTTAAAGTCAGGTGTTCAGGGCCTGATGGATAATAAAGAGATTCTGTTCGAGAAGACTATGACCCCTGTTGTTCCCAATGAAGATGTTGCCATCATAACCATTTCCGCCAGTCCTTCTAAGGTTTCCTCGAGAAAACCTGTTAAGATTACATCTGTCCCATTAATTGCTCTGCTAATAATCACTGTTCCCGGTCATATCCCATACACTTCAGACAAGGCTGTCCCATGGCACTATGGTGCTGATGTGTATTACCATGGTATTAAGCAAGAGTTAAAGAATGAAGAAGTTGATACTGATGTCAGTAATATTGTCAGGGCTAGTAAAGTCACCAGAAGTGGAAGACTCTTCTCTCCCGAGATTTCCCCTCCGACTATCCAACAACCTGTTGTTATTCCATCTGCTAGTACACCAACCACCGTTCCAGTTCCTATTCCAGTTATCACCCCTGTCGCCGAACCATCTGAAACTCGGGGCAAAGAAGTCACAGGTGAGCCTGCCCGGACGGAGGCGCCTAGAAAAATTGTGTTGGAAGCCTCTAAACAAGAAATGGAGGAAATACTGAAAATTATCAAGAAAAGCAACTACAATGTGGTCGAACAGCTGGGGCATACCCCGTCAAAGATTTCTATGTTGTCTCTGCTGTTGTGTTCTGAAGCCCATGAAAAGGCTTTGATTTCCTTTCTCAAGACTGCGCATGTGCCGTAGGAAACTTCTACAGATCAGTTCAAAGACTGTGTGGCTAGCCTGACTGCTTATAATGGGCTAGGATTTTCAGATGCGGATCTGACCGCTAAGGGGAGGAATCATAATGATGCTCTGCACGTCACGATTGAGTGCAGGGGCACCACTATGGCTCATGTGATAGTTGACACCGGGTCTTTGCTAAATGTTCTGCCAAAGAAAGCGTTGGACCGTTTGGACTGTGAGGGTTTGACTTTGAAACCGAGTAACATTGTGGTCAGGGATTTCGATGGATCAAAAAGGATGGTGCATGTGATCGGTGGATCTGGAACAGACTGTTTAACGCTGGTTCGCGAAATGTCGCGGAAGCAAGAGTCGCCACCGTCTTTTATTTTCTCCAAATGGAAAGGACAAAAGCACAGAAAAATTCCTTATAGAGATTGCTCTCGGTTCGGGAGGTAGGTTATAGAAAGGGAAGGTGTTAGCACCCTTTCTATCCATGGTTATCCATGGGCTCTTAGATACTTGCTCAATGTGTTTTCAAAATGGTTTGTTTGCTTTTCAACTGTGGGTTTTAAAAAGTTTCTTTGAAAAATTTCAGTTCGACTCTTGTATCGGTCCTCAAGAGTGTTTGAAAAAATGCTTTCGAAAGCTTTTTGAAAATGTGTTGGTGTGAAAAATATTTTTGAATTGTTTTGAAATTAGAGCAAGTATCTAGAGTCGTCTACCTACCCTAAGGAATTCGTCTGGGTAGATGTCCTTTAAAGTAGTGCCATCCCACCATTGAGAGGTAGGTAGCACCACCGTTGGAGGTATTCGGGTCAATTCGAGGTTCGGGACATGGTGATCACCAGAGCAATGGGAAGACACCTTAGAAGCTACCCTCATGCCAGGTTCCCGGATCATGAGGACTTACTAAGACATCCTCTACTCGACGATCACCTTTCGAGGCAAGGCAACAATGAGGCGTACCCTAGGGGTGGTGTGTGATTTGTGTGTCAGATTCATTTATTTTTGTCTTGTCAGGTTATTGGTGATCTAACGTTTTGTTTTTATTTTTGTCATTCATTCTTGCATGCATTTATTTAACAGTTAAAAAGTGCGGAAAGATAAAATTCCTAAACTATTACAAAGGCGCGGGTCCACATCGCCAAATTAAACCAGGACCCGATTTGACATAAAATAAAGAAATAAAATGCGGGAAATATAAAATGTCCGAGTTACAAGGCTTTGGGAGAATTACATTAATATTTACAAGAAATAATAAGAATAAATGCGCGAAAGAAACTAAAGTTGAACGTTCGAGGGCGTTGGACCCTTTTGAAGTTAAATTGAAATTAAAAATTAATTAATTATTTATTGAAATAAAAGAAGTGTTTTTTAGGTTTTTTTTTGTATTTATGAAATAAGAAAATTAAAATTAAAATTAAAAGAAACCCTAATTCTAAGTTATTTTTAATTATTTGAGAAAAATGTTAAAGTTTAACTTAATTTACTAAAGAATTTATGTACATGTTTATTTACAAAATAAATTAGTAATTAATAATAATAATAATGATGAGAAAATTATTTATTAAAAAAAAATGATGAAAAAGTTAAAAAAACCTAATTTCTACATATTTAATTTATTAAGAAAAATATTAAAGTTTTGAAACCTAAATTAATCTAATTAATTGTTTAAAGTTTATTTACAAAAATAATAATAGTAAAATTAATATTAATAAAATAAACATTTTTTTTGATTTTTCTGTATTTTATATTTATTATGAAAATTATTTTATGGAATTAAAAGAAAACAATTAAAAAACAATTAAAAGAATAAAAAGGAAAAACAAATAAAAATTAAAAATTGAGCAAACCATAGGGGGTGTCTGGCCCAAGGGGAGGTTTTTTGAAGTATTGACTCCTGAGTACCGTGGTCTGCATTCTTTGGCCATTGGATTGAGTTTCATGCATAAGTTGTTCTACTTTGGCCATTTGGCTTTTGGCTTTTGGCCATTTGTGTTCTGGCTTCAACGTTCCCTTAATCTCTAGCTTAATGTCTGCCTCGCCATGTATTAGTGTCATGCATAAGTTTTTCTAGTCTGGCCATTTGGCTTTTGGCTTTTGGCCATTTGGCTTTTGGCCTCAACGTTCCTTAATGAACCTGCCTGAGATCCTGTCTAAATCTGCAGTGTTGAATCTCACAAACACATCAAATAAAATCATAAAATGCAAATAAAGCCAATATATGAAGAAATTTAATGTTTAGGCACAATATGGCATGTATGAATGATTATACCCTTTTGATCATGGAGATCAAATCAACCTTACCCTTACTGGAAAAGTAGTGACATGAATGCTTTTATGCCCTTTGGATCATGGAGATCAAGCCAGCCTTACCCTTACTGAAGAAGTAATAAGATGTTGGTTTGTAACTGAGATGACTTTGTTTGTAGTGAGAGAGGGATTTGTAATAAGGATTTCAAGGTTTTAGAGTTCTTAAAAGAGTTTGATATTCTAACAGTATTGTGGCAAGGTTTTTTCTCTCTTTTTCTCTTCTCTTTTCTACTCTTTTTCTTTTTTTCTCTTTGGTTTGTGTGAAAAGAAGGTGATTATATAATGGAAATTAGGGTAAAGAAAATGGGCTTTGAATGTACAATTGGGCCTCCAATATTCACTTGAATTCGTCACTTTCCAGGCTAAATCGCAGGGACTTAAGTGCATTTTTTGAAGTTGAAATGTGAAAACAAAATGTAGACGACATCGAGAACTAACTCCTGTCCAAAAATCGACTCAATCGGATAAACGGTGAATTAGTTATGAATTTTTGAAGTTTCAGCTCAGACAAACTTATTTTGGGCTCCAGTGTCGACTCTGACACGTTCTTCAATAAAAAACTGGTATTAATCGGTGCATAATTTGGTCTCGACTTTTGAAGCAAAGTTGTAGATCTATGAGTCAGTGACCTTGTGTAAAAATATGAGTCCAATCCGATAAAAATTGACCGAGTTATGAATTTTCGAAGTTTCGGCTCAGATGAAATAATATTCAGCATTCAGGATTTTCGGTGTGTCACGCACTCTGAGCAAAAAACGAAGGCCTTTTGAATACCGTTTGAACTCAATACCTTATGTGAAAATGTAGCCAACTCAATTTGTGAAATTTTGGCGCCGGAACCAGCTCGATACGATGAAAATCGACCAAGTTATGATTTTCTGAACATGACGCAAATAAACTTCTGTCACAAATTTTCTGCACGAAAATACTTGATAAATCCACATTTTTGAAGACCTTCTGATCGAAATTGGCTTCCAGCCGTGAGAGATGAAAACGTAGATAATGTCAAGACGGAATTTTGGCCACCGGAACGGGTTCAAAACGAGTCACAATCTTCAAGTTATGAATTTTTTAGCGCGTAAAAACTGCACTTTCAGCACACTTTTTCACTATATTTCTTCAAGAAAACTCACACATTCGGATACCTTCTTTAAAGAATTGACTCTTGAGCCGAACCTGAATTTGAGAATACGTTATCAGAGATATCTTGGCGAAAAAATAACTGAATATGACGCGCCAGGTTGGACTTGTGAATTTTTCTTGAGATGTTTTGAGAAATATGGGAGGGCAAATTTTGGGGTACAACAGTTGCCCCTGTTCAATCTTCTTAGACCTGAGGATGCAGATTGGCTGACGTGCCTTTCGTAATCCGAAGGTAGAAGATGATTGAACACTAGAGTGCCCAGAAATTTACGCTCACATAGTAGCAGTGTGATGATGGAATGGGCTTATAGATGCCATTTGGAGATTGATGGATAGGATGATGGGCTTATAGATGCCATCTGGATGTTGATCGCGTAGGAGATTCCTTAGCGAGAACCTGCGTACCTACAAAAAGAAACATGAGTACCTGACACGTTGCAAGAACTGGTTTTCAGATGCTTAGTATAGATGTGTCCTGACTGGTTACAGGAGCTGAATCTGGAGCTTCAAACAATGATGAATGAACCAGAGATGGTTACCACCTTAGCATGAATGGTAAGAGAACCTTGGGCGACTTTAACTTCAACAACGCTCGTTGAGATAAATCTTAGCGGGAATTACCATCTTTGCAGTATCGGAAAGAAAACCATAGGCAATTATAATCTGAAAGGGAATTATTACCTCACGCACCGTCGGAGAGGGAACCATAAGAAAAGGAATTATCCCCTCACTCACCGTCGGAGAGGGAAACATCTGAAAAGGTCTTACCACCTCACTCGCCGTTGGAGAGGGAACCATAGGAGACTATCACCTCACACTCACCGTCGGAGAGGGAAACATCTGAAAAGGACTTACCACCTCACTCGCCGTCGGAGAGGGAACCATAGGAGACTATCACCTCACACTCACCGTCGGAGAGGGAAACATCTGAAAAGGACTTACCACCTCACTCGCCGTCGGAAAGGGAACCATAGGAGACTATCACCTCACACTCACCGTCGGAGAGGGAAACATCTGAAAAGGACTTACCACCTCACTCGCCGTCGGAGAGGGAACCATATGAGACTATCACCTCACACTCACCGTCGGAGAGGGAAACATCTGAAAAGGACTTACCACCTCACTCGCCGTCGGAGAGGGAACCATAGGAGACTATCACCTCACACTCACCGTCGGAGAGGGAAACATCTGAAAAGGACTTACCACCTCACTCGCCGTCGGAGAGGGAACCATAGGAGACTATCACCTCACAATCACCGTCGGAGAGGGAAACATCTGAAAAGGACTTACCACCTCACTCGCCGTCGGAGAGGGAACCATAGGAGACTATCACCTCACACTCACCGTCAGAGAGGGAAACATCTGAAAAGGAATTATCACCTCACTCGCCGTCGGAGAGGGAACCATAGGAAATTATCACCTCACACTCACCGTCGGAGAGGGAAACATCTGAAAAGGACTTACCACCTCACTCGCCGTCGGAGAGGGAACCATAGGAGACTATCACCTCACACTCACCGTCGGAGAGGGAAACATCTGAAAAGGACTTACCACCTCACTCGCCGTCGGAGAGGGAACCATAGGAGACTATCACCTCACACTCACGGTCAGAGAGGGAACCATCTGAAAAGGACTTACCACCTCACTTGCCGTCGGAGAGGGAACCATAGGAAATTATAATCTCAAAGAAAAACCTAAAATGGAAATCTCATGCACCGTCGGAGAGAGAACCAATAGGAAAATATAACCTGATAACTTCTACTGAGTCTTCATCAGAAAAATCTGTTGGGAGTCGATTTAGCTGGACTAGGGAAGGCCTGGGACTGGATAAGAAATCTTTGGAGTCGATTAACTGAACCGGTCTAGGTCTTGAAATATGATTGAGAATTTCAACTGCATCTTTCCTGAAAGGCAAAGGTCAGTCATATGCAATGCATTATATGGATCAAGCAATGATGTTCTCAACATAAATGAGATTTGTATGACATAATGCGTCTATGCATGCCATAATGGTATATGTGATGTTTTATGAATGTATGTTTTCGTCTAGGAAAGTAAATCCTTGACGGGTGCCGGGAAGTCGTATCCTGGGCTGATATTGAAGAATAAGCTTTTACTTCCGCTGGGGATGATAACTGCCAGAATACCGGTGGGAGAAGATGACTCCGTTGCAGAATAAACTTGGCAAATGGAAGATTCTGCGGGGAGAAAAGATACTCTAGCGACCATGCTGGGAAGCAATACTCTGTGGGAAGAGGGATGCCTTGATAAATATTTTGCTGAGGAAGTCTTTACTGTATTAGAAGTGCTGATAGACTTCGCTGTGGATAAGAAGGCTTCGTCGAGGACGCTCTTTCCGTGGCTTTTGGCTGAGGATAACCCAGTTATAGCCTGTTACGGAAATAACTCTTTAAATCAAGCCGGACGACGCGTTCGTGCTCTGCGAGGGATAAGCTTCCAGAATCTACTGGGGATAAGCTTACTGCTTGGGAAGATGAATTCCAACTTTCCTGGGGAACTGGATGGGACTCTCCTGGGGAGTTTTGATGTGCTGGGGAAGTGACTCCATTGAATGTTTGGTATACCGCCGGGGAACAATCTTTAGACCAAGATTGTCGGGGATGCTTGTTAAGATTGTATATGCTGCTGGGGAATGTTGAGATCTGCTGGAGGATACCCAACTTCCTTAAGTTTGATAGTAGCTTTGCTTGGGGAGAGTGTACTGACTTGCTGACTCACTCTCTGGGGAATTGAAATGTACTGGTTAGGTTCTTCAACTGAACCTGCCTTGATACCTTGGAGGACCGAACAATCAGATTGCTTAGACAACTCTTTATTGCCCCTGTTTCTATGGGGGAGGCACATGTGGGATGCTGATAATTGTTGAGGGTCAAACCTTCTTCTGGTAGGCAGGTGACAAGATGACAGGACATAGTCGTACGCTTTGATCCCTAACTTTTTCCTGGACCGCCCTTTCGGGTTTTCAGTCCACCAGGATACCCATTTTTGCCCAAGCCGCCTTTTCAGGTTTTCGACTTGCCGGGTGTACAGATTTTTCATTTCATCCCTCATTTTGCCCGAACCCTTTTGGTTCGCCGGGAAGCCCTTATTTTTTGCCTAGGTATGTCAACCTAGCGGGTCTTTGATTGGGCGTAGTATTTTTTCGACTATGTCCATGCTCTTAGAATATAGGGAGTTGCCTCTGCTAGAAGTGTTTTGTCATGCCACCAGAAGGTGTTTGATAAGGCGAAATTCGTCGTTGGAATGCCCCAAGTGACTCAGGCGGAGATTTGCCTCAGATTATTTGGCTCTTGAGAGATTCTCCGAATCTTGATTGGATTGCCCCAGATAATGGACCATGGTCATGTCTGCCCCTTGATTGGAAGCGCTTTTGTTCACTAGGTATTCATCGTGCGAAGTTCCCTGCTGTTCAAATAAAAAGTCATATGCAAACAAAGTTATGTTAAAAATGCAAAGCTTATGTCTTGAGGATTTTGAAAATGCATTTTTCATAAAACATGTGAATGTTTGTAAAACATGATGTCAACTCTGTATTTACTGTAGGCCTTCAGGAGTCAGGATACCTTTCGTACAGTATGCTTTCGAACTAACCCATGCTTCAGCTAGGACTTTTAAGGGTTATAACGTGGCTTGGTTCACGGTTTAAGAAACAAAGGATAAATGCTCAAATTATTTGTACCCACCCGCTCTTCGTTATGTTCTCCAAACCTAAACTCAGTTGATCATACGTTAGACCTTGTTTGAGTCTTTGCTCTGATTTTCCAGTGATGGTTCAGACATTGATGATTTATTCTGACTAGGCAGTCATTTTTGTTTTTGTTGAGGGTTTGTGAGACCTCTTTCTTTTGATTTTTTGTTATCCCTTTCCTTTTTTGCCTGAACTGTTTCCTTTTTGGAATTACAGTCAGCGGGATGCCCCAGTTTCGTAAGTCCCCTTCATAGGTATTTTGACTTATTGGGTTTTTATTTTGGAAGATGATGACTGCCTTTCTTTATGATTGTTCGGAGCCATCACTGTCTTTTTTTTTTTAAGGACCTCTTTGGTGCCATTTGTTATGCACTTGGATCAACTGAGAGAACTACCCTGCCCCAGGTTATAATAAAGGGTTTTAAATTTCGAAAAGAAAAACTCCTACTTCTTTGGCTCAGATGGGTTGACGAGGGATTATCATCCTTATAACTCCAGTGCTTAGGAATTGAAACAATGCCTGTACCTCATCAGCAGGGTCTGTTCAACAGCATACTGTATATTGTGGTATCGTTTTCGTCATCCTCCCTCAAGAGGCTTAGAATTTTAGATCAAGAGCTGACATCAGAAAAAATATGGAAATAATTTGCATTTAGTGAATACGAATATATTGTTTCAGAACAGACATATGCGATGCATTAATGAAATAACAATGTTTAACATGAGTAAATGTTTGAACAAAAGAAAATTGCAACTTGAACATTCGAATGAACAAAAATTTCTCAATCCTAGCCATGATTTGGCAAGGGAGCAGTGATTATGTTCGGAGTCTCAGGTACTTGAAACTGAATCTCTCCGGCGTCGATCATGTCTTGAATCTTGTTTTTGAGAGGCCAGCAGTTGTCCGTAGTATGCCCCGGGCTATCAGAATGGTATGCGCACCTATCGTTGGGATGATAGTTAGGAGCAGAAGTGTTTGGATTCCGGAGAGGAGCCCTTAAGGTGATCAGCCCTGCCTCCAACATTTGTTGTAGTGCTTGATCCAGCGACATGTTGATCTTGGTGAACTGCCTTTTAGCCTTGTCTGGTTTGCTCTGATTAGCCCGTTATTCTGGGCGAGGTCGTTGTCGGACCTGTGAAGTAATAGCAGCTTGGAGAGGCCCAAACCTTTGACTTCTTGGAAGTTGATTAATGACTGGATCCCTGACTTGGGCTGGTTGCTTCATGTCTTTATGAAGCTGACAAATCATGGCCCTCAGCTCTCCTTGCTCCTGAGCTAAACCTTGAATGAGGGCCCTTTGCCCCAGCATCTGGGTTTTCATTGTATCTACCTCAGCTTGTAGGCGTTTCAGCCGTTCGTCCTTGTCATCTTCAGCACTGTTCTTGGCCAAAGTCCCTATGAGGAGTGTCCTTAACTCTTCTTGTCCCTTGGATAGGCTTAGAAAGATCTCCCTGAACTGAGTCTCTTGAGTGTGAAGGTCCTGGTTATCTTGTTGGGAAGCCATTGCTGAAATAAACAGCAGGGGGGGTAAATGACCTGCAACAAGGATACCTGTTATGTAATGATGAATATGACATGCATGTAATGTTTTCAAGGACCTCGCGGGGTAAACAAGAAAATTTGTTAGCATTTGGATCCGGTAGCTTGATTGAAAGAAACTTCATATTTGTTGAGAGTCTTTCTTCCAAGGGTCAAAGGCTCACCATATCAAGTGGGTCATAGCCTCTGACTTTAGTCATCAGGTCTAATTTTGATTTCCCAGCAACCTTGGTTAAGGGAACCTTCTTCAGGAGTCAGAGCTCACCATATCAAGTGGGTCATAGCCCCTGACAACTTTGTCTAGAGGAAAATAAATCCTCTTTGCCCCTTGCTAGATGTTTGATTTATCATGACCTGCATCACAAGCCTTTGAGATCCTTGAAATGGGTTAGGATGTATGCAATGGTATGATGTTATGCTATGCATGGAGTAATGTAGGTAAACCCTGTCATGAGTCCCTATTAAGGACTATAAACAAAACCTGCAAGAACTCAGTACACTCTGTTATGAGTCCTAATTAAGGACCATAAACAAAACCTGCAAGAAACTTAGTAAACCCTGTTATGAGTCCCAATTAAGGACTATAAACAAAACCTGCAAGAAACTTAGTAAACCCTGTTATGAGTCCCAATTAAGGACTATAAACAAAACCTGCAAGTAGTTCATGCGTCAGATAACAAGCATGCAAGTAGTCAAGTACGAAGGCACACAAGTCACACAAGAGAAGCCCTTAGAGTTTAGGCCAGCATGAGGTCTGGGTATTACCCTCTTGAAGTTGGTGGATTCAACCTGTCCTATTAGAAGTAACCGGGTTCTAAGGGTCCCAACATCACGGGATTGCTTTCATTGTTCATCGTTTCGATTTAGCCACTGAACTGGAGACCGAAATATTCCAGGAAAGCAACCCTCAGTTGAGTGTAGTATCGAGTATCAACCAACCTCGGACTACACCAAAGTCAGTTATCTCACTACCCTAAAGAGGCCAAGATAGTTCAATTAAGGTTCCTAAGGTCTGTTGATGCTTCACGACACCACACGGAGGCCCCGTACTCTCCTTGACTGAACTCAAGGGTTACCGGTACACACCAAAGTGCCACATCAACGTAGCAGATTGTTTCAACCATGTCGGTATACCCCGCACAGTTCCCTCACAGTCTTGTTGCTACTTTCTAAGAAGGTATCCCCAGATCCGGGTTAGGATCTATAGAACGCCCAAGACAGCCCCACAATAATAAAGCAAGCAAAGCAATACAATTGAAAACACAGTGATCTTAGTCCTAAGGTACACCTCACTTTAAAAATATCCCCAGCAGAGTCGCCAGTTCTGTGATCGGTGGATCTGGAACAGACTGTTTAACGCTGGTTCGCGAAATGTCGCGGAAGCAAGAGTCGCCACCGTCTTTTATTTTCTCCAAATGGAAAGGACAAAAGCACAGAAAAATTCCTTATAGAGATTGCTCTCGGTTCGGGAGGTAGGTTATAGAAAGGGAAGGTGTTAGCACCCTTTCTATCCATGGTTATCCATGGGCTCTTAGATACTTGCTCAATGTGTTTTCAAAATGGTTTGTTTGCTTTTCAACTGTGGGTTTTAAAAAGTTTCTTTGAAAAATTTCAGTTCGACTCTTGTATCGGTCCTCAAGAGTGTTTGAAAAAATGCTTTCGAAAGCTTTTTGAAAATGTGTTGGTGTGAAAAATATTTTTGAATTGTTTTGAAATTAGAGCAAGTATCTAGAGTCGTCTACCTACCCTAAGGAATTCGTCTGGGTAGATGTCCTTTAAAGTAGTGCCATCCCACCATTGAGAGGTAGGTAGCACCACCGTTGGAGGTATTCGGGTCAATTCGAGGTTCGGGACATGGTGATCACCAGAGCAATGGGAAGACACCTTAGAAGCTACCCTCATGCCAGGTTCCCGGATCATGAGGACTTACTAAGACATCCTCTACTCGACGATCACCTTTCGAGGCAAGGCAACAGTGAGGCGTACCCTAGGGGTGGTGTGTGATTTGTGTGTCAGATTCATTTATTTTTGTCTTGTCAGGTTATTGGTGATCTAACGTTTTGTTTTTATTTTTGTCATTCATTCTTGCATGCATTTATTTAACAGTTAAAAAGTGCGGAAAGATAAAATTTCTAAACTATTACAAAGGCGCGGGTCCACATCGCCAAATTAAACCAGGACCCGATTTGACATAAAATAAAGAAATAAAATGCGGGAAATATAAAATGTCCGAGTTACAAGGCTTTGGGAGAATTACATTAATATTTACAAGAAATAATAAGAATAAATGCGCGAAAGAAACTAAAGTTGAACGTTCGAGGGCGTTGGACCCTTTTGAAGTTAAATTGAAATTAAAAATTAATTAATTATTTATTGAAATAAAAGAAGTGTTTTTTAGGTTTTTTTTTGTATTTATGAAATAAGAAAATTAAAATTAAAATTAAAAGAAACCCTAATTCTAAGTTATTTTTAATTATTTGAGAAAAATGTTAAAGTTTAACTTAATTTACTAAAGAATTTATGTACATGTTTATTTACAAAATAAATTAGTAATTAATAATAATAATAATGATGAGAAAATTATTTATTAAAAAAAAATGATGAAAAAGTTAAAAAAACCTAATTTCTACATATTTAATTTATTAAGAAAAATATTAAAGTTTTGAAACCTAAATTAATCTAATTAATTGTTTAAAGTTTATTTACAAAAATAATAATAGTAAAATTAATATTAATAAAATAAACATTTTTTTTGATTTTTCTGTATTTTATATTTATTATGAAAATTATTTTATGGAATTAAAAGAAAACAATTAAAAAACAATTAAAAGAATAAAAAGGAAAAACAAATAAAAATTAAAAATTGAGCAAACCATAGGGGGTGTCTGGCCCAAGGGGAGGTTTTTTGAAGTATTGACTCCTGAGTACCGTGGTCTGCATTCTTTGGCCATTGGATTGAGTTTCATGCATAAGTTGTTCTACTTTGGCCATTTGGCTTTTGGCTTTTGGCCATTTGTGTTCTGGCTTCAACGTTCCCTTAATCTCTAGCTTAATGTCTGCCTCGCCATGTATTGGTGTCATGCATAAGTTTTTCTAGTCTGGCCATTTGGCTTTTGGCTTTTGGCCATTTGGCTTTTGGCCTCAACGTTCCTTAATGAACCTGCCTGGGATCCTGTCTAAATCTGCAGTGTTGAATCTCACAAACACATCAAATAAAATCATAAAATGCAAATAAAGCCAATATATGAAGAAATTTAATGTTTAGGCACAATATGGCATGTATGAATGATTATACCCTTTTGATCATGGAGATCAAATCAACCTTACCCTTACTGGAAAAGTAGTGACATGAATGCTTTTATGCCCTTTGGATCATGGAGATCAAGCCAGCCTTACCCTTACTGAAGAAGTAATAAGATGTTGGTTTGTAACTGAGATGACTTTGTTTGTAGTGAGAGAGGGATTTGTAATAAGGATTTCAAGGTTTTAGAGTTCTTAAAAGAGTTTGATATTCTAACAGTATTGTGGCAAGGTTTTTTCTCTCTTTTTCTCTTCTCTTTTCTCCTCTTTTTCTTTTTTTCTCTTTGGTTTGTGTGAAAAGAAGGTGATTATATAATGGAAATTAGGGTAAAGAAAATGGGCTTTGAATGTACAATTGGGCCTCCAATATTCACTTGAATTCGTCACTTTCCAGGCTAAATCGCAGGGACTTAAGTGCATTTTTTGAAGTTGAAATGTGAAAACAAAATGTAGACGACATCGAGAACTAACTCCTGTCCGAAAATCGTCTCAATCGGATAAACGGTGAATTAGTTATGAATTTTTGAAGTTTCAGCTCAGACAAACTTATTTTGGGCTCCAGTGTCGACTCTGACACGTTCTTCAATAAAAAACTGGTATTAATCGGTGCATAATTTGGTCTCGACTTTTGAAGCAAAGTTGTAGATCTATGAGTCAGTGACCTTGTGTAAAAATATGAGTCCAATCCGATAAAAATTGACCGAGTTATGAATTTTCGAAGTTTCGGCTCAGATGAAATAATATTCAGCATTCAGGATTTTCGGTGTGTCACGCACTCTGAGCAAAAAACGAAGGCCTTTTGAATACCGTTTGAACTCAATACCTTATGTGAAAATGTAGCCAACTCAATTTGTGAAATTTTGGCGCCGGAACCAGCTCGATACGATGAAAATCGACCAAGTTATGATTTTCTGAACATGACGCAAATAAACTTCTGTCACAAATTTTTTGCACGAAAATACTTGATAAATCCACATTTTTGAAGACCTTCTGATCGAAATTGGCTTCCAGCCGTGAGAGATGAAAACGTAGATAATGTCAAGACGGAATTTTGGCCACCGGAACGGGTTCAAAACGAGTCACGATCTTCAAGTTATGAATTTTTTAGCGCGTAAAAACTGCACTTTCAGCACACTTTTTCACTATATTTCTTCAAGAAAACTCACACATTCGGATACCTTCTTTAAAGAATTGACTCTTGAGCCGAACCTGAATTTGAGAATACGTTATCAGAGATATCTTGGCGAAAGAATACCTGAATATGACGCGCCAGGTTGGACTTGTGAATTTTTCTTGAGATGTTTTGAGAAATATGGGAGGGCAAATTTTGGGGTACAACAGTGCACGAGGAGGTGGACATCCCTGTTAAAGTGGGTTCTCAGACCTTTGGGTCCACTTTTTATGTGATGGATATCAGACCATCTTATTCTTTCTTGCTGGGTCGCCCTTGGATTCATATGGCTGGGGAAGTGACTTCCACGCTCCACCAAATGTTGAAATATCCGGTAATGGGTAAGATTGTCACGGTACAAGGGGAAGAGGAGTATATGGTGAGTCATCTCAATTCCTTTCGCTACGTGCAGATGGATGGGGAGTTCATCGAAACCCCTTGTCAGAACTTTGAAGAGGTCCCCCATACTTTAGGGTCAACTGAAGTTGCTACCGACAAACCTCCGATGAAGATGGCTTCTGTCAAGGATGCCATGGCTGTATTCGAAGAAGGTGGGTGTACCAATTGGGGTTATCTCCCTGATTTCACGCACAAAACTGACAAATTTGGTTTGGGCTTTACTACAGGGGCTCAAAGGGCTGTTAGGCGCGCACGGATTGGAAGACCTCCTCCACACATCAGTAATCAGGGAGTTAATGTGGTTGAAGATGGTGAAGAAGATTCAGATATTGACAGCTGGATCTACCCTACAACCAATGGTGGATTGAACAATTGGACGGCGAAGGACTTTGTACCTGTTTCTTTTATTCTACAGTAATTGACTTTTGTTTTAAGAGTTATAATAGACAGTTTAAAACTTTACGGCCCGGTGCCTTGCCCGAGGCACCTAGGCTTTGCTTGTGAGGGATTATTATTTGTCATTTCATATATCATCAATAAAACATTAGACATTTTTTGCATTACAAATTTTACGCTCTTTGCTTTTCTTTTATGTCTCCCATTTTATCAAAAACAGCTATTCTCTTACACACACTCACGTATCATACTGCAGATCTATATCCACTCTGGATCCCATTGATAATAGTTCTGCTATTGCCGGTTATGACTTCGAAAATCCGATCAACCAAGCCGAGGACGAAGGTGAGGATGATTGTGAGGTACCGGGAGAGCTTGCTAGACTATTACAACAGGAAGAAAGGTCCATACAGCCTCATGAAGAGCCAATTGAGTCGGTGAATTTGGGTACGGAGAGAGACAGGAAGGAAGTCAAAATAGGTGCTAATCTAGAGCCTAGTGTCAAACAACGACTAATACAGATACAGCACAATTATGTGGATATCTTCTCTTGGTATTGTGGTACACCACCTACCAACCAAAGAAGATTGTCCTTCGGCAAAGCAGAAGGTTCGTCGTATGCGCCCTGAGATGTCTGAGAAAATCAAAGTTGAGGTCATGAAACAGTTCGATGTGGGATTTTTAGCTGTCACTTCTTATCCGCAGTGGGTTGCCAACATTGTTCCAGTACCTAAGAAGGATGGTAAGGTACGGATGTGTGTGGACTATACAGATCTGAACAGGGCGAGCCCCAAAGATGACTTCCCACTTTCTCACATCGATGTTATGGTCGACAACACCGTGCAACATAAGATCTTCTCCTTCATGGATGGTTTTTATGGTTACAATCAGATCAAGATGGCTCCCGAGGACATGGAGAAGACAACCTTCGTTACACAGTGGGGCACCTTCTGTTACAAGGTAATGCCTTTTGGGTTGAAGAATGTTGGGGCAACTTATCAGCGTTCCATGGTCGCTTTGTTCCATGACATGATTCACCATGAGATTGAGGTTTATGTTGATGACATGATTGCAAGGTCCCAGACTGAGGAAGAGCACTTTGACCATCTCCAGAAACTGTTCGACAGGTTAAAGACGTACAAGCTGAGGTTGAACCCGAACAAGTGCACCTTGGGGTAAGGTCTGGTAAGCTGCTGGGTTTCGTCGTCAGTGATAAAGATATTCAGGTGGACCCTTCCAAGGTAAAATCCATACAGGAGATGTCAGCTCCCCGCACAGAAAAGGAAGTTAGAGGCTTTTTGGGACATCTGAATTACATTTCCAGGTTCATTTCACACCTGACCGCTACTTGTGAGTCAATCTTCAAGCTGCTGAAGAAAGACCAAGTAGTAAAATGGAATGATGAATGTCAGACCGCTTTCGAAAGAATCAAGGAATACCTCCAAGATCCACCTATTTTGATGCCTCCAATTGAAGGAAGACCTTTGATATTATACTTGATAGTACTGGATAGTTCAATGAGGTGCGCACTGGGGCAGCATGACGAGTCTGGCCGAAAATATCATGCTATTTACTACCTTAGCAAAACGTTTACCGATTGTGAGACCCGATACTCATTGCTCGAGAAAACTTGCTGCGCTTTGGCATGGGCTACTCGCCGACTGAGACAGTATATGCTGACTCACACCACCTTATTGATATAAAAAATGGACCCAATCAAGTATATTTTCGAGTAGCCCGCTCTCTCCGGAAGGATAGCAAGATGGCAAATGATCTTAACTGAGTATGACATCCAATACACAACCCAGAAAGCAATCAAGGGGAGTGTATTGGCGGATCATCTGGCGCATCAAGCCGTGGATGACTACCAATCCATGAATTTCGAGTTCCCGGATGAGAACATCATGTTGGTGACCGACTGTGAAGAACCTAGACCGGATGAAGGACCTGAGGAAGGATCCCGATGGTCTATGTATTTTGATGGAGCATCAAACGCACATTGCTATGACATTGAGACTGAAGAGGTAGCAGATAAACCCTGGTTTCACGAAGTAAAGAGGTATCTTGAGGCTCAAGAATACCCCGAGGGGGCATCTGTTAATGATAAAAAGTTTCTAAGAAGGTTTGCTAAAAATTTCTTCATCATTAATGGGATCCTCTGTAAGCGTAACCATGATTCAACCTTATTGGGATGTGTGGACAAAGCGAGGCCGAAGGGATCATGGCACATGAAGGTACCTTCGAAACTCATTCCAGCAGACATACCATGGCAAAGAAGATCCTACGGGCTGGATATTATTGGTCTACAATGGAAGCCGATTGTTATCAGCACTCTCAGACCTATCATAAGTGCCAAATCTATGCTGATAAAGTGCATGTAACTCCAGTTCCTCTGAATGTTTTGACCGCTCCTTTGCCTTTGCAATGTGGGGCATCAACATGATTGGCGAGATCAGACCCACTGCATCTAACGGGCATTGTTTCATTCTGGTAGCTATTGATTATTTCACAAAGTGGGTTGAGGCAACTTCCTTTGCTACAGTAACCAAGAACGTCGTGGCGCAGTTTATCCGACACAATCTGATCTGTCGATACGGTGTACCAGAGAGGATCATTACAGACAATGGTACAAATATCAACAATACAATGATCACCGAGCTCTGCAAATAGTTTAAGATACAACATCATAACTCTTCTCCCTACCAGCTGAAGATGAATGGGGATGTTGAAGCGGCTAACAAGAACATCAAGAAGATTGTGCAGAAGATAACGGTGACCTACAAAGACTGGCATGAGATGTTACCATTTTCTCTTCATGGGTACCGTACCTCGGCAAGGACATCGACAGGGACAACACCTTACTCCTTGGTGTATGTCATGGAGCCAGTCCTACGCATCAAAGTCCAGATACCCTCTCTCTGAATTATGAAGGATGCGGGTTTGAACAAAGACGACTGGATCCAAACCCGACTTGATCAGCTGAACTTAATCAATGAAAAGAGACTTACTGCTATTTGTCATGGTCAGACGTATCAAAAGCGAATGATCAAGGCTTTTTACAAGAAAGTCAGACGACAAGAATATCAAGTTGGGGATCTGGTGATCAAGCACATCATACTGCCGCAAGGTGATCCCAGGGGTAAATGGACCCCCACATACGAAGGGCCATTGGTGGTTAAGAACATTTTTTCAGGAGGAGCTATGATTCTAACCACCATGGATGGTGACGACCTTCCTCACCCCTTCAATGCAGACATAGTGAAAAGATACTACCCATAATCAAAGACCCGCTAGGTTGACCGACCTAGGTAAAAATAAGGGCTTCCCGGCGAACCAAAAGGGTTCGGGCAAAAGTAAGGGATGAAAATGAAAAAACTGTACACCCGGCAAGTCAAAAACCTGAAAAGGCGGTTTAAGCAAAAAAAGGGTATCCCGGTGGACTGAAAACCCGAAAGGGCGGTCCAGGCAAAAATTAGGGATCGAAGCGTAACACTATGTCTCATTGGATCATCTTGCAACTAGACTTCAGTATCGACTATCAAGCTCGGACGGTGCCAATCAATCCGATCTACCTTCGACCAAGTAGCAAAGTGATGAGACGCTCGAAGATATAAAGGCAATAACAGAGTTGGAACCCGATGGGATTGTTTCACATAGCTGTTTTTCTTTCTTTTTACACAAAATGTATAATTTATGTTCCCTCGGTGGAGTTCTCTTACTAGGACGTCATCCTCTTGTACAAAATTCCTATTACAGGCCAATTTCAAAAATCAATACAATTCAATTTCACAAATTTCAACTTGTTTTTTCTTTTTCTGTTTTGTTTTGCAAGAACGTCCAATGTTTCATTTTTGATATATGCATTTGAACATAATTGTTGCTTATAAATATTTACATACGAAACAAAAGACAATTACTCGTAATTCCAAGAGCAAGGGCAAACAAGAAGTGTCCAAACCTTACGATGCTCTATCCACCAGGTACATGGATAGATCCAGCTTGAGAATATGACTAAAGGTATATACACTCCCCGCAGAGTAGGAAGTATTCAAAGACAGTGGTGTTAACTCCCCCCAGCCGAGGTTCATAATCGCGAATGAGTCGGAAAATTTCTCACCAAGCAGAGATTATTTGTCATCAGCAATAGAAGTTCACCACTTGCGGAGTTTATTTCTCCAAATCAGCAGATCATCCAACATAGTATCTCTCTTCCCCACAAAGTCATTCTCCTACAGGATTATTCTCAAACAGAGTCTCTCCCGGCGGAATATTCTCAAGCAGAACAGACACAAGTCTCCAGCTAATCATCTTCGATCATTATCCCCAACAAGGACGAAGAACTCACCTCCTTATATTCTCCAACAGAAGTCCATGATTTATTCTCCCCTGCCGGAGAATATCACAAGAACATTGCATATACATACATCGTGGCATGCGCATATGCATCATATAGCACAATCTCATTTATTTTGAGAACATCATTACCCAATAAATTTCATACATCATGACATTACATACGAATAACTCTTTACCTTTCAGGGAAAGATGCAATCAAGTTCTCACAAGTTTCCCCTGGTTTAGTCAAATCGATACTAAGATTTCTATTCCAGTTCAAGCTTTGAAGCCCGGAAATCGACTGGAAAATAGTTTAATCCTCAGCAAGTTATTGTGAAGCCTGGAAATCGACCAGATAGCAATACAAGATACCATGAAGCCTGTAATCGACCAGATAATAGGTATAAGACACCGTGAAGCTTGGCGCACGACCGGATAACGGTATAAGGTTGGTAGGATAATTCTAACTTTTTTATATATAATTAAAATCAATTAGAAAAAATTAGGGTTGGATTCTTGATTTAATTTTTATTCCTTTCTCAAAATAAAAAATACAAAAATAGGTTAATTTAATTATTTTTTTCTTAATTAAAATTAATTAGTTATTAAGTTATTTTTATTCAATAGAACTTTATTTTCTCAAATAACACAAAAACACAAAAAAACATGATTTTTCTTGTAAATTACAATTAGGTAGTTTGGGTCAAAACCCTAAATCTCTCGTTTTCGTTTCATCGCGCGCGTTTATTTTTTTTTTTTGCAATATTGATGTAACTATCTACAGTATGTAATAGTTTAATCTAGGGTTTTATTTATTTATCGTCTTTTACGGGTTTTTTTGGCTATGTAATTAATCCCTACCCCGAAGCCTTGTAATAGCGTAGGTTTTACTTTCTCGCATTTTAATTTTCGCAAATGTTAACTGTTTAGATGTATGTTAATAGGATTGTATGACAAGATTACATGATAGTTTAAAACGGCTAGGAAACCCTAATGTGCAAAGATAATAACTGAAATCAAATCACTCGCACATGCGCACTCCTAGGATATACTCACTTCGGTTGCCTTCGGTAAACGATCATTAAGTATAGGGTGTCTTAGTGGTTGCCCTCCTGTCTAACAAAGATTAAAAGTCCCGTTCGGAAATGTCGCCTTGAAAATTTTGCCTCGGAAATGTTGCCTCGAATATGATCTTCAGACTCTAGGGTTATTACTAAGACGTCCTAATATTGCTTTGGTGATCGTACGTCCCTTACGTATTGACCCTTACAATTCCAACGACGGTGCTACCTATTTCTCAATAGTAGGATAGCGCTGTCTAAAGGAAACAAGAACAAAAACAATCTTTTTTCGAGTAGATAAATGCTAATAGGTACTTGCTCAAAATCAAACTTTTCACACTTACACTTTTTTCAAACAAAGTTTTCAAAAACACTTCGTAACACTCTTGAGGACAGAAGCAAGGGTTAAAACGAAGTAAAACAAAACTTTTCAAAACAAACACACACAAGCAATTTTAAAAGATGAGCAAGTACCTAAGAGCCCATGGAAAAGCATGGATAAAAAGGTTGCTAATACCTTCCCTTTCTATAATCTACCCCCGTACTCAGAATATCTCAAAAAAGAATTTTTTTCTGTGCTTTTTTCCTTTCCGGTTGGATGAAATAAAATTCGGTGGCGACTCTTGTTTACCGCGATATTTTGCAAATACAAAACGCAAAATGCAAACCAGTATTTCAAAACAGTCGGTTCTGCCACTATATCACAGCTACAAAAACTTCGACAGGGCTTTGCTGGTTCTCAAGTTTCTGGTTCGACAGCTGCACCTACCCCTGAAATGGATGTTGTTGTGACCCTGAAGCTTTAACAACTTAGAACCTATTTGTTTGAAGGTGAGTTTCTTGATGTTATATAAGAAGATGTTGTGTTGGGAGTGGACGTGTTCAAATTACTTTAAAATATTTCCCAACAAAATATTCATGATTCTTTGGCTCAATATCTGATTGAGTTTGAAGCTTTTTTCAACCAGCTTGTCAGAGATTTCACACTCCACAGACATATTAACCTCCAAATCTAGACCAAGTTTAATGACATGAGAGTCGAATGGGACTGAGCGAAGATTTTTAGAAGAATCTGAGTGAGTTTGAAGTCAAGAATCAGGAACATGTTGACAACCGCCTTTCTTTTGACCAACAAATTTCTACTTACCAATCGAAAATAGTTGAACTCACTAAAAAGATAGCTGAAGTTGAATGGAAAAAAGCTTTGTTGGATGCGACAGGAGATCTCCCCGTCCAAGATGAAATCAATCAGGAAACTCTTAAAGGGATTGCTCATGGCGAGAATTCCCTCAAAATCAAGGAAAATATTGGTCAACTAAAGGCGAAGAAAACACGTCTCGATAGTAGGATTACCTTTGAGAAAACTCACTTTGAAGACTTCAAATCTTGATTTCCTGCGTGATTATACTTGTTATTGTTTTGCTTTTGTCGATACTAGTTCTCATTTTTCGGCCTCTATGTAATACTTTTAGCACTTATGGTTACCATTTTAAATTTGTTCCGTTTTGGTTACCAACATATATAATATGCTTTTCTATCCCATGGTAATTTGAATCACTTGTAGCATAGGTTTATATATTTTCAAATATTCCCCATTTTCTCTTAAGATTCGATGGTTTGTTGATAACTCTTCAACCTTATACGCATTATTCGTAAATGCTTGAGTAACTCAAAATGGTCCTTCCTAGTTAGGAGACCATTTCCCCAATGTTTGATCTCTTTGATCCATAGGTAAAATTAATTTACCAACATACTCACCTACCGAGAACATTTTTGCTTTCACTTTTTTCTTATATGCTCTGGAAACTCGCTCTTTCTAAAGTATCAGTCCATCTAGTGCAGCCAATCTCTCTTCATCTAAGTCCACCGTTTAGTTGAACATCATGCTCCAATAGTGTTTTGATGCAATTTCATTCTGACGTTTTATCCTTACTAACTGCAAGTGTATTTCGACTGGAAAAACAACATTATGCCCAAATACTAGACAAAAAGGAGTCGACATTGTCGCCTCTTTAGGGTATGTTCGACAAGCCCATAGTATTTGATCTAATGTTTTATGCCAATTCATAGGTTTCCTAAAAACATATTTCTTAATCAACCCAAATATCACTTTATTCGCCACATTAACCTGACAATTTGCTTGAGCATAATAAGGTCTAGAAGTTATCAATTTGAACCCTGTTTTAGACGCAAATTCTTGCATGTTTCGACCGATGAAAATTGACCCTTGGTTTGTAGTGATGGTCTCGGGAAATCCAAACCTATAGATTATGTGTTTCTAAATGAACTCAATCACTGTTTCCTGGTCCACATTAACCAAAGGTATTGTCTCTATCCATTTGGCGAAATAATCTATTCCTACTATGATAAATTTCTATTGTTTTGATGAAGCTGGTCAAATTTCTCCTATAATGTCCAAAGCTCATCCTCGAAAAGGCCATGGTTTAACAATTGTATTGAATTTAATTGCTGGCACATGTTGATTGCTTGCATGCTTTTAACACTTCTAATAGCCTTTGGCAAAATCGTTGCAGACTTTTAACATGCTTGGCCAATATACGCCTTGTCGAAATAACAACCATTTCATTGTATGGTCAGCTTGGTGAGCACCACAAGTTCCACTATGAACTTCAGATATTTCCACGTATGCTTCAGTTTCTCCCAGGAATTTGAGCAATATACCCTCAGGAGTCTTCTTGAACAATTCATTACCCATACAAACGTAGCTCAATGCCCTGTATATTATTTTCCTGTTAGTACTTCCGACTGGATTTTATAAATACCTTACAATTGGCTTTCACCATCTATATCTAACAAATTATAAATGGAAAAAATTTCAAAAATTTATTCCACACTATTATCCGCCCCCAAGATTTTGGGATTGACAAATTTGTAGGTGGTGTCAAGATAACTTTCTCTCTTACTTCGAAAAACTCCCTGAGCTTGTTTGTCGACACCTTATACCCATATGCAATTTATGCTAACTCATTAACTCATTAGCTTCTTGAGTCCAGTAATTAAGGCTTCATATCCACCTTGTTATTGGAATACTTTCTGAAAATTCTGGCTACAGATACTCAATGTCACGTCCAATGTTATGACACCGTATCTGACTTACTATATGACAGTAAATACAAAAGCAGTAAATAACACAGTCAATTGTTTACCCAGTTCAGTGTGCAACAACACCTACTCTGGGGGCTACCAAGCCAGGGAGAGAATCCACTATAAGAGATGTTAATTCAGGAATAAACCAACCAGTTTATCTCCTTCACTTAAGACCTACCCAATGCAATTCTAATCTAAGTACAACTTAAACCTGAGTTCCTACTCACTCCCCCTCAATCACAGCAGTGATACATAAACCAATTTGACTTGAGAATTGATGAAGACACTCTTCAAAACACACTCTTGATTAAGCTTCACAGCTTTTTAATCAAGTAACACAATCACTCGTGCTTCACAGCTTTGAGTGATGTACACAACTAACTTGACTCTGCTTCACAGCTTTAGTCAAGTAACATTCAAACACTCTTGCTTCAAAGCTTTGAGTGCTACACAACCCTTACAATTGAAACCTATTCCAAGACACTTATCACAATGATAATTGCTTGGAGTACAATAAACAAATCTATACAGATTACAAACTTGATCTTCTAATCAATCAGCAGGGATGACTTCAAAAACCGCAGCTCTGTTGAATATATAGCAGCTGCAACTTCAGTTAGGGTTTCCAAAAACCTAGGGTTGATTCCGTTTGACCTTAAGACCAGGTCACAGTACTTCATTGATCAGGTTAGGATTGAGCTAGGTTACTCCTCAGAAAACGCAGGATTCTGTTTAGGAAGGACTGAGTTATTTCCTGAAAAAACTCAGACTTATCCAATCCTGTAATCCTGCTAGTTCAGAACAGGATGTCATAACATCTGTTATGACATCTGAGAAAACCTGTCTACTGATTAGCAAAGTGTGATCATTTTGCAAACATGCTCAGATACACACTTATAAACATCAGTATTTGAGTTACAATATTTTTCTGCATATGTACCTAAAGAGTTAGTACAACCTGAACTAGAATGTTATGACATCAGTCATGACATTCACACATACACTTGGAATTTACCAAAAATGCAAGCCAATACCTAAACACCTACAAACTCCCCCTTTGGCAGATTTTTGGCTAAAGTCGCTAAACAATCAGAGATAGATAGATAGCAGCAGAAATAAGTGACAGTAGAAAAATATAGTGTTAAGTACTAATTAAGCAGTACCAAAAATATTCTCCCCCACTTTAGCCATAAATGGGCCAAAGATTACATGTTTATAAAGTAATACAGTTATCCAAGACAAAATAATGAGATCAGCAGCAGACAACAGCAGAACATACTTCCAAACTCCACCAGCAACATCACCAAGCAGCAATCATCCTTCAAGTACTGTCATCAGACTCAGAGGAGCCACTTTCTTCAATGTTGAGCTGTCCTTCATCTTCTTCCCTCATGCTTGCTTCAGCTTCTTCCTTTTCTAGCTTGGCAATTAGTGCTTCTAGGGTCCTTTTCTAGCATCCAGATCTTTGCAAGTTTCTTTTAAGACAGCTATGACATCTGATGTTTTGGACTGGCTCTTTGCAGACGATGTCTCAGCTGATGTTATGACAATGTCTGGAGCATGGGATCCCTGAAACAGTTTGTAGTGCAGGCCAAGGGCAGGGGCTCTTTTGCAGACTGTATCTCTTGCTACAAGTATGTCAGGATATTGTGCAAGGATGATTCCACAAATGAGGGAGGGAAAGGCAATTGGTCCTTTGACAGCATAAGTGCCAGCATGCTTCAAGGTTTGTTCAAAAATGTACCTTCCATAGTCAAAGGCAGTCTTGGTTCCTACAGCATAGATGAATCTCCCCAATCCTGTGGAGATGGTTGATTTGTGATTTGTAGGCACCCAGTTTGCTGCACCTATTTTATGCAAGATGGCAAATTTCATGCTGAGTTTACTAGCATTCAACTTCCCTTTCAATGGCCAGCACTTTACTTGCCTGGCAGTGATGGTCAAGCATACTTCATTGTCAGTTGCCTCTAGATCAGGACAGTCCTTATTTGTTCTTCCAAGAAACTTGTTGATTTCTGATGGAGAGAACTTGACCCTTCTTCCTCTAACAACCACACTCTCAAAGTCAGCTGACCTCCCATCAGCACAATCATTGGATAAGTTCACTACAAACTCTTTAACCAGATTTTCATAACATTTACCAAACTTCATCACAGTCTTTATTAGCCCAGCATTCCTGATCAGCTCCATGATGTCTTTGCACTCCAAAGCATCATTGTTGAGTTCTCTCTCCAAGGCTATTCTCTTCAAGAAAACATACTTCCACCTGTTTGCATTATCAGGATGATGAAAGGAGATGTTGTCTGTTGGCACTTCAGGCACTCTAGCAATCTTGCTGGAGGGGAGCTTCCTTCTGATGGGAGTATTGTCAATGTCAACCTCAAATTCTGATTCAGAATCAGAAGTTTCAGGTTGTCTAGCAGTCTGCACCTGTGCCTTCTTCCCTTTAGTCTGAATTTTCTCAGCCAACCCTTCAGCCTTGGATTTCTTAGCATCAGGCTTAACAGTCTCACTACTCTTTCTTTTCATCAATCTCCTAGCAATGCTAGGGTTCACATTTGCAATCAGTTCATTATCTGAGTAATCTTCATCCACATCAATGAATGTTGTCTTTTGGTGTCACAACATCCTTAGTGACATCTATATTTTCAGAACCTTCCACATTTGGACTTTCTGATTGATTCAAAGGGATAGAAATCCCCGGTACAGATTGGTTGCCACTCAGAATGCTGGAAACCAGTCTAGCAATAGCTTGGTGTACTTGAACTGATCCTTCTTTATTAGGTGTAGAAGACGAAGGAAGAGAAGAGTTACCAGAGATTGTAGCTTGAGCTCTTCCTGCATGTCTGGTCCGGAGCTTTTTGACTCTGGTTGGGTCAGTTGCCATCTCCCTGAGAGGAGTGACCTCAAGAACTTCAGATTCTAAGCATGTAGTGATTGCCCTAGAATCTTGATCAGATGATGATGATGATGAGTGAGACGAAGCCACCATGGTGGAAGATGATGTCTGAGACATTGTGTTTAACGTTGAGTAGCAGTAGCAGTTTGAGAAAACTCTTTGATTGGGAGGAGAAAACAGGTTGCAAGGATGAGAGAGATAGGGAGTACAAGGGAGTCTTTTCAACTTCTGAAGGCTTTTGAAGGAATTGTGAGTGAATATGATTAACCCACTAAATATAGACTTAATAGAATTAATCCCTTCAACCCTTGTTTTCAGCAAAACTAATTGCTATAATTTCTCATGTTGGTGAATGTTGCACCCCAAAATTTTCCCTCCCATATTCATCAAGATTTGTCAAGTCAAGGTCACAAAATTCCCCAAGGGTTGTGCAGTTCAACTGTCTCCTATACAGTCAAAACTAGGGTTTGGATTCTGATCAAGAAAAGGAAGTTTTCAAAGGCCCAATCAAGTCCCATATGCCTACAAAGATGGTCAAGTATCCTCATATCAAGTTTCAAGGCATTCAGCTCAAAATTGCACAGTCAAAACCCTAGATTGCACTACAGTCAACTGTAGGGGCAAAATGGTCATTTGACAGTCAAAAGTTCAAATTTTTGGTCAACATATCATTTTGAAGCCACAAACATCATTTGATCAATGCTTGATCATGATTCTCAAAATTTGGCTCAGAAATCATCAAAGATGCAAAAGTTGCTATATTTGGACAGCTGAAAAAGTCAACTGAAATTGACCAGGGCATAACTTTCACATGGATTATCAGAAAAATTTCATCCAAAGCTCATTTTGAAGAGAAATACATTTCCTACAATTCATCTTCATATTCCAAGTCCAAGAAATGCTCTCACAAAACGTTATCAATTTCAACATTATAGGTCATTTTCAAAAGTCAACAAAAAGGGACTTTAAGTCAAAGGCCATAACTTGAGATTGGTAAATCAAAATGACATGGTACCAAAGGCATTGGTTAAAGGACTCAAAGACCTTTCCAAAATGTCCAAGAACATGTGAAAAGCTTAAAAATTGAGCAAGTTATGCCTTGTGGAAGTTGGGAAATTTTTGGGAATTTTGAAAAGTCAACAATGGTTCAAATGACCTAAAAATGCAAATGGGCCCATTTTTCTTCCAAGTTTCTTCATGCCAAGCTTATGCACGACCATTAGGCCCAAAGGGAAGTATTTTCTCATTTTTTAATTATTTATTTGAATTTATATTAATATTAATTCATTTAAATTATTTTAATACATGAAAAATATAAAGCTTGACCTAAAAAAATCTTTTTATGCACATTCTACTCTCAATATTTCGTGCTTATTTGATTATGGAAGGTTTTGGTGTGATTGGAGCTGATTGAACAAAAGAACCATGAAAAAAAGATTCAAAAAAGATCTTATACAATCAAATATTGCAAATCATTGAATTCAAAGATTTTGTATAATTTTCTTAACCTAATATGCTCTATACATATTCAGGAATCAAAACCTAATGGTCTTAGACTCAAAACTGCGCAGCAATTGACATCACAAAACTTGAAAATTGTCCATAAACTCAAGAACTGAAAAGCATTCAAGAGGTAGTTTTAAGCCCTAACATTCATCCAAATAGCTTCCTTAGGCATTCCTGAACAGATTCCAATCGATATCAACCACCAAAGCGCAAAGAATCGGTAGTTAGAACTCAAACTGTAAAGCGAAATTCTTGAAATCACATATCATAAATCATACGTCTTTTTGCATTTTTGTTTATATATTCATGTTCCTGACAAAGTTTTAAAACTAACCATTATATTTAATTGGATTTTCATGCTGTATACAAGGTTTTGCCATGTCCATATTCTAGGGTTTGCAGGTTCTAAAATTGGGGTTTTTGCAATCAAGAAAAATTAGAGGCTAGGACTAAGACCACTAAGTTCAACGCGTCTGGACGATGAGGATGGTGTATTCGCGATGAATTTATGATCAATAGATTCCTATTCGCTATTTTTTGATAGGGCCTCTATGGCAACGGGTCAAAACCGTTGCTTTTTGGTTTTTATGTTTCAGAAAATAAAAAGAGAACGAAGACGATGATGCGTTGGCAAGCAGTGACTGGCTGTTTCAAATCTGCGCGCGTTCCAAGCACTAACTCCCACTTTCTCTTTTATTAATTGTCGTTTGTTATATATTAAATATGATTCATATGGCTCAGTGGCAGGAACTCATGCGTGCAACCTCCAAGACCTGGGTTCGAGTCCCAGGTCTGTGTAAAACTTCAATATTATTTTTCACAAACAAATCCCATGCAGCGTCCAAGTTAACAATGTACCATGCATCCTCCAAATCCAACGTGACACGTCCCTATCAAGAGCGAATCAAGGGCTCAGGATTGAAACGCACCATGGGCATAAGTCAACCTTGTAATACACGAGCTGGGGAAGTCAACAGGCCACTGCCTATTGGGCCAGGACCTTTGGATCAGCACCTCCCATTTGGGGCTACCCCCCCCTGGTTTGCATTTTTTCTATTTTTCTTCTTATATTTCATTTTTGCTATTTCATTTATTTTATTTGTTTTAACATAATTAATTTTATTTTTTTTTCATAAAAATACAAAACTTCACAAAAATTCAGAAAAGACAAAAATATAATATTTACAATATTTTAATTATTTTTCATAAAAAGCTTGCATGTAAATTAGTTAATTTAAATTAAGGTTTATTGTTAATTCTTTTCATAATAAAAAACACCAAAAAAATAGAATTTAGGTTTAATAACTTTTATTTTCTTTTTAATTTTTCCCTTTTTTTCAGAATAATAATATTATCTATTTGTTTTCATAAATTAAAAAATGTACATAAATAAAAATTAGGGTTTAATTTAGGTTAATATAATATTTTCACAATAAATTAAAAAAAAAACATTAGAATTAGGGTTTGACGCTTCCTTTTTAATTTTAATTAATTTCTCCTTCTAAATCTAAAAAACATAAAATACCAAAAAACATTTAATTTTTCATTTTTTATTTCTAATTCTTCATTAAACTTTAATTTTTTGCAAAAGGGTTCAACGCCCATGTTTATAATTTAATTATTTAATTTGCGCATTTATTTTATGTCCCTTATTATAATTTTGTATCTCTCCCAAAGCATTGTAATTTAAATTTCTCGCACTTTTATTCGCTTTATTTATTTTCCGCTAAATCGGGTCCGGTTTAATTTTGGCGATGTGGACCCGCGCCCTTTGTAATAGCCTTAGATTTATTTTTCGCAAACTTTATAACTGTTAAATATGCATGCAAGAATGAATGTCTTAATTAAAATCAAGCGTAGAACACGACAAACATGACAAGACAAATAACTGAAACATGACACACAATTTGCACACACCACCCCTAGGGTACGCCTCACTGTTGCCTTTTCGAAAGGTGATCGTCGAGTAGAGGATGTCTTAGTAAGTCCTCATGATCCGGGAACCTGGCATGAGGGTAGCTTCTAAGGTGTCTTCCCATTGCTCTGGTGATCACCATGTCCCGAACCTCGAATTGACCCGAACACCTCCAACGGTGGTGCTACCTACCTCTCAATGGTGGGATGGCACTACTTTAAAGGACATTTACACAGACGAATTCCTTAGGGTAGGTAGGTTCTCTGGATACTTGCTCTAAATTTCAAAACAAATCAAAAATACTTTTCACACCGACACTTTTCAAAAGCTTTCAAAAGCAAATTTTTCAAACACTCTGACGTACGAGTCGAACTGAAATTTTTCAAAGAAACTTTTTAAACCCACATTGAAAAGCAAACAATTTTGAAAACACAATGAGCAAGTATCTAAGAGCCCATGGATAACCATGGATAGAAAGGGTGCTAACACCTTCCCTTTCTATAACCCACCTCCCGAACCGAGAGCGATCTCTTTTAAGGAATTTTTCTGTGCTTTTGTCCTTTCCAATTGGAGAAAATAAAAGACGGTGGCGACTCTTGCTTCCGCGACATTTCGCGAACCAGCGTTAAACAGTCAGTTCCAGATCCACCGATCACAGAACTGGCGACTCTGCTGGGGACATACTTAAAGTGAGGTGTACCTTAGGGCTAGCTTATAACTATGTTTTCAATTGTTTCCTTGTGTGCTTTAAATTATGGGTTGCTTGGGAGTTCTATAGATCCTAACCCGGATCTGGGGATACCTTTCTTAGAAAGTAGCAACAAGGCTGTGAGGGAACTGTGCGGGGTATACCGACATGGTTGAAACAGTCTGCTACGTTGATGTGGCACTTTGGTGTGTACCGGTAACCCTTGAGTTCAGTCAAGGAGAGTACGGGGCCTCCGCGTGGTGTCGTGAAGCATCAACAGACCTTAGGAACCTTAATCGAACTATCTTGGCCTCTTTAGGGTAGTGAGATAACTGACTTTGGTGCAGTCCGAGGTTGGTTGATACTCGATACTACACTCAATTGAGGGTTGCTTTCCTGGAATATTTCGGTCGCCAGTTCAGTGGCTAAATCGAAACGATGAACAATGAAAGCAATCCCGTGATATTGGGAACCTTAGAACCCGGTTACTTTGATTAGGACAGGTTGAGCCCACCAACTTCAAGAGGGTACTACCCAGACCCCATGCTGGCCTAAACCCTAAGGGTTTCTCTTGTGTGACTTGTGTGCCTTTGTACTTGCCTACTTGCGTACTTGTTACCTGACACTTGTTTCTTGCAGGTCTCGTTTATAGTCCTTAATTGGGACTCATAACAGGGTACTAAATTTCTTGCAGGTCTTGTTTATAGTCCTTAACTAGGACTCATGACAGGGTTTACCAAATTTCTTGCAGGTGTTGTTTATAGTCCTTAACTGGGACTCATAACAGGGTTTACTAGATCTCTCGCAGGTTTTGTTTATAGTCCTTAATTGGGACTCATAACAAAGTATACTGAATTTCTTGCAGGGTCTGTTTATAGTCCTTAATTGGGACTCATAACCGGGTTTTACCTACATCACCCCCATGCATAGCATGACATCATACCATTGCATACCATTGCATACATCCTAACCCGTTTCGAGGATCTCAAGGGCTTGTGATGCAGGTCATGGTGAATCAATGATCCCAGCAAGGGGCAAAGAGGATTTATTTTCCTCTAGCCAAGGTTGTCAGGGGCTATGACCCACTGGATATGGTGAGCCTTTGACCCTTGAAGAAGGGCTCTCTACAACAGGAAGTTCCTTCAATCAAGTTGCCAGTTTCCAACTCTAACAAGTTTCTCTGTTTACCCTGCGAGGTCCTTGAAATCATTGCATTACATGTCATACATCTCATTGCATTGCAGGTATCCCTTTGACAGGTTGCTTACCCTCCTTCGCTGTTTATTTCAGCCGATCATCATGAATCCTGAATCATCAGCCGAGCAGACTATCAAGGACCTCCAGGCTCAGAACGCCCAGTTCCAAGAGCTGATCATGAATTTGACTCAGGGGCAACAAGATCTGAAAGCCTTGCTCTTGAAGAAGGACAAGAAGAAGAAGAGGACTGTTCTGTTCAGCCCTAGGCGCAGATCTAGGAATACACCGCAAGTTGAAACTGAGAGGACAACCCCATCTGTGGGAAAAAGCAGTCATCATGAGAGAGAGGTTCCCAGTCCAGTGGTCTCCGACAATGAGACAGATTTCGACGACGAACAATACCCTCCGGCTGAGGACAAGTACAAACAGTTGGAGGATAGGATGAAGGCTATGGAGGTGCAACAGGCACCTGGGCTGGATCTTGGAGATTTGGGTCTGTCACCTGGTGTGGTTATTCCCCGGAAGTTCAAAGCACCATCCTTTACTAAGTATGACGGGGCATCTTGCCCCAAGCTGCATCTGAGGTCCTATGTTCGGAGGATCCAACCATATACGGTGGACAAAAACTTGTGGATCCACTTCTTCCAGGAAAGTCTTTCAGGGACTCACCTCGAATGGTTCTATCAGCTGGATGGGACCAAAGTTCGTAACTGGGAGGAGTTGGCAACTGCTTTCTATAAGCAGTACCAGTACAATGCCGACCTTGCCCCCACGCATACTCAACTCCAGGGTATGTCGTTAGGCGCAAGCGAAGGTTTTAAGGAGTACGCTCAGAAATGGAGGGATCTTGCTGGAAGGGTACAACCACCTCTGACTGATCGGGAACTTGTTGATATGTTCTTGGGGACCTTGTCTGGTCCGTTCTACAACCACCTGATTGGGAATTCGTCTGCTGGATTCACAGATCTTATCTTGACTGGAGAGCGAATTGAAGCTGGTATCCGGTCTGGGAAAATTCAAGAGGCTGCACCTTCTGATAGAAAGCCTCATCATGGAAAGAAAGAATCCAATGCTGTGCACGGTAAAAAGAGCCGTCATGAGACAGGGTCAATCCAAATCTCCAATCCCGGACCTGCTCAACAAGGACAGGGGCAACAGCGAAAGGAGAAACGACAGTATACCAAACTCAACATGTCGTTGGATCAAGCACTGCAACAAATGTTGAAGGCAGGGCTGATCACCTTAAGGGCTCCTCTTCGGAATCCGAACACTTCTGCACCCAACTATCATCCCAACGATAGGTGCGCATATCATTCAGATAGCCCGGGGCATACTACAGACAACTGCTGGCCTCTCAAGAACAAGATCCAAGATATGATTGACGCCGGAGAGATTCAGTTTGAAGTGCCAGAGACTCCGAACATAATCACTGCTCCGTTGCCCAATCGTTGAAGACCTTTTGTTTATTTGAATTTCTGAGTTGTGTTCTTCTTTGCTTATATAAACAATTAATGTCATAGCAAACTCTTTTATGCTATTAATGCATCGCATATGTCTGTTTTGGGAATTAATACAATTGTTTTCATTATATTCAAACTTCTTTTCATATTTTTTCTGATGTCAACTCTGGATCTAAAATTCTGAGCCTCTTGAGGGAGGATGACGAAAACGATACCATGATCTACAATATGCTTTTGAACATACCCCGCTGATGAGGTACAGGCATTGTTTCAAATCCTAAACACTGGAGTTATAAGGAAGATAATCCCTCGTCAACCCCTTCGAGCCAAAGAAGTAGGAGTTTTATTTTCGAAAATCAAAACCCTTAATCATAACCTGGGGCAGGGTAGTCTCTCAGTTGATCCAAGTGCATAACGAATGGCACCAAAAAGTCTTTACAAAACGAAGAAAGACAGTGATGGTTCAGAACAATCAAAAGGACAGGCAGTCATCATCAAAATTCATAAATAAAAAGCCCAAAAAGTCTAAACCTACCAAGGGGACTTATGAAACTGGGGCATCCCGCTGACTGTAATTCCAAAAGGAAACAGTTCAGGCAAAAAAAAAAAAGAAAGGGATAACAAAATCAAGAAAGAGGTCTCACAAACCCTCAACTAAAGCAAAAATGACTGCCTATTCAAAAGAAATCATCAACATCTGAACCATCATTGGTACATCAGAGCAAATACTCAAGCAAGGTCTAACGCACGATCAACTGAGTTTAGGTTTGGAGAACATCACGAAGAGCGGGTGGGTACAAATAAAATTTGAGCCTTTATCCTTTGTTTCTTAAACCGTGAACCAGGCCACGTTATAACCCTCAAAAGTACTAGCTGAAGCATGGGTTAGTTCGAAAGCATACTGTTACGAAGGTATCCTGACTCCTTAAGGCTACGGTAAATAAAGAGTTGACATCATGTTTTTATAAACATTCATTTGTTTTATGAAAAAGAATACATTCTCAAAATCTTCAAGACAGACATAAGCTTTGCATTTTTAACATAACTTTGTTTGCATATGACTTTTTGTTTGAACAGCAGGGAAATTCGCACGATGAATGCCTAATGAACAGAAGTACTCCCAATCAAAGGGCAGACATGATCATGGTCCATCTTCTGGGGCAATCCAGTCAAGATTCGGAGAATCTCTCCAAGGCCAAACAACCTGGGGCAAATCTCCGCCTAAGTCACTTAGAATACTCCAGCAACGAATCTTGCACGATCAGACACCTTCTGGTAATATGGTAACACAAGCAGCCAGGGGCACCTCCCTGTATTCTAAGAGCATGGACATAGTCGAAAAATACTACGCATAATCAAAGACCCGCTAGGTTGACATGCCTAGGCAAAAACAAGGGCTTCCCGACGAACCAAAAGGGTTCGAGCAAAATGAAGGGATGAAATAAAAAAATATGTACACCTGGCAAGTCGAAAACCTGAAAGGGCGGCTTGGGCAAAAATGGGTATCCCGGTGGACTGAAAACCCGAAAGGGCGGTCCAGGCAAAAGTTAGGGATTAAAGCGTACGACTATGTCCTATCATCTTGTCACCCGCCTACCAGAAGAAGGTTTGACTCTCAACAACTATCAGCACCCCATAAGTGCCTCCCCCATAGAAACAGGGGCAATAAAGGTTGGTCTGAGCAGTCTGATTGTTCTATCCTCCAAAGTATCAGGGTAGGTCCGGTTGAAGAACGTAACCAATACAGTTCAATACCTCCCCCAGGAGAGTCCAACCCAGCTTCCCCAGGAAAGTTGGAATACATCTCCCCAAGCAGTAAGCTTATCCCCAGACGGTTCGGGAAGCTTATCCTCACGGAGCACGAACGCGTCTCCCGGCTTTATTCAAAGAGTTATTTCCTCAATAGGATATAACTGGGTTATCCTCAGCCAAAAGCCACGGAAAGAGCGTCGTCGACAGAATCTCCTTATCCCCAGCGAAGTCCATTCATACTTCCAATACAGCAAGGTATCCTCAGCGAGTCGTCCTCAACAATTCAGCAAAAGCATCTCCCCACAGAGTATTTCTTCCCAGCATGGTCGCTAGAATATCTTTATCTCCCCGCAGAATTATTCATTCGCCAAGTTTATTCCCCAACGGAGTTATCTTCTCCTACCGGTATACTTGCAACTATCATCCCTAACGGAGGCAAAGTCTGTTCTTCAAACATCAGCCCAGGAGCGACTTCCCGACACCCGTCAAGGATTTATTTCCTTAGACAAAAATATATTCATAAACATCACATCGTCATGCATATGCATCATGCTACACGAATCTCCTTAATTTTGAAAACATACAGTTCATGCACCATGATTTTGCATACAATTATGTTTTGCCTTTTCAGGAAAAAGGTCAATACAAAAATGACTACTATCAACTATCAGAATTCCTTCTAGATATAGTTTCAGATGTAAACCCAGCGATGGTGACGTTCTGATGCTGCTTCCAGAATTCCTTCTAGATATAGTTTCAGATGTAAACCCAGCGATGGTGACGTTCTGATACTGCTTCCAGAATTCCTTCTAGATATAGTTTCAGATGTAAACCCAGCGATGGTGACGTTCTGATACTGCTTCCAGAATTCCTTCTAGATATAGTTTCAGATGTAAACCCAGCGATGGTGACGTTCTGATGCTGCTTCCAGAATTCCTTCTAGATATAGTTTCAGATGTAAACCCAGCGATGGTGACGTTCTGATGCTGCTTCCAGATTCCCTTCTAGATATAGTTTCAGATGTAAACCCAGCGATGGTGACGTTCTGATACTGCTTCCAGAATTCCTTCCAGATATAGTTTCAGATGTAAACCCAGCGATGGTGACATTCTGATACTGCTTCCAGAATTCCTTCCAGATATAGTTCAGATGTAAAACCAGATATGGTGACGTTCTGATGCTGCTTCCAGATTTCCTTCTAGATATAGTTTCAGATGTAAACCCAGCGATGGTGACGTTCTGATACTGCTTCCAGAAGTCCTTTTCAGATGGTTCCCTCCCCAACGGTGTGTGAGGTAGTAATCCCTTTTTTAGATGTTTCCCTCTCCGACGATGAGTGTGAGGTGATAATCCCCTATGGTTCCCTCTCCAACGGTGTGTGAGGTAGTAATCCCTTTTTAGATGTTTCCCTCTCCGACGATGAGTGTGAGGTGATATTCTCTTATGGTCCCCTCTCCGGCAAGTGCGTGGGGTGACAATTCCTTTCCTGTGTTTCCCTCTCCGACGTTGAGTGAGGTGATCATTCCTTTCAGATTATAATTTTCTATGGTTCTCTTCCCGACATTGCAAAGATGGTAGTTCCCGCCAAGATTTTTCTCAACGAGCGTTGTTGAAGTTAAAGTCGCCCAAGGTTCTCTTATCATTCATGCTAAGGCAGTAACCATTCCTGGTTCATTCATCAGCGTTTGAAGCTCCAGACTCAGCTCCTGTAACCAGTCAGGACACATCTATACCAAACATCTAAAATCAGCTCCTGCAACGTGTCAGGTACTCATTTTTCTTTTGCAGGTATGCAGGTTCTCGCTAAGGAATCTCCCCCGCAATCAACACCCAGATGGCATCTATAAGCCCATCACCCTATCCAGCAATCTCCAGATGGCATCTATAAGCCCATCATCCTATCCAGCAATCTCTAAATGGCATCTGTAAGCCCATTCCCCCATCAATGCTACTATGTGAGCGCAAATTTCTGGGCACTCTAGTGTCCAATCATCTTTTACCATCGGATTACGAAAGGCACGTCAGCCAATCTGCATCCTCAGGTCTAAGAAGATTGAACAGGGGCAACTGTTGCACCCCAAAATTTGCCCTCCCATATTCATCAAGATTTGTCAAGTCAAGGTCACAAAATTCCCCAAGGGTTGTGCAGTTCAACTGTCTCCTATACAGTCAAAACTAGGGTTTGGATTCTGATCAAGAAAAGGAAGTTTTCAAAGGCCCAATCAAGTCCCATATGCCTACAAAGATGGTCAAGTATCCTCATATCAAGTTTCAAGGCATTCAGCTCAAAATTGCACAGTCAAAACCCTAGATTGCACTACAGTCAACTGTAGGGGCAAAATGGTCATTTGACAGTCAAAAGTTCAAATTTTTGGTCAACATATCATTTTGAAGCCACAAACATCATTTGATCAATGCTTGATCATGATTCTCAAAATTTGGCTCAGAAATCATCAAAGATGCAAAAGTTGCTATATTTGGACAGCTGAAAAAGTCAACTGAAATTGACCAGGGCATAACTTTCACATGGATTATCAGAAAAATTCCATCCAAAGCTCATTTTGAAGATAAAGACATTTCCTACAATTCATCTTCATATTCCAAGTCCAAGAAATGCTCTCACAAAAAGTTATCAATTTCAACATTATAGGTCATTTTCAAAAGTCAACAAAAAGGGACTTTAAGTCAAAGGCCATAACTTGAGATTGGTAAATCAAAATGACATGGGACCAAAGGCATTGGTTAAAGGACTCAAAGACCTTTCCAAAATGTCCAAGAACATGTGAAAAGCTTAAAAATTGAGCAAGTTATGCCTTGTGGAAGTTGGGAAATTTTTGGGAATTTTGAAAAGTCAACAATGGTTCAAATGACCTAAAAATGCAAATGGGCCCATTTTTCTTCCAAGTTTCTTCATGCCAAGCTTATGCACGACCATTAGGCCCAAAGGGAAGTATTTTCTCATTTTTTAATTATTTATTTGAATTTATATTAATATTAATTCATTTAAATTATTTTAATACATGAAAAATATAAAGCTTGACCTAAAAAAATCTTTTTATGCACATTCTACTCTCAATATTTCGTGCTTATTTGATTATGGAAGGTTTTGGTGTGATTGGAGCTGATTGAACAAAAGAACCATGAAAAAAGATTCAAAAAAGATCTTATACAATCAAATATTGCAAATCATTGAATTCAAAGATTTTGTATAATTTTCTTAACCTAATATGCTCTATACATATTCAGGAATCAAAACCTAATGGTCTTAGACTCAAAACTGCGCAGCAATTGACATCACAAAACTTGAAAATTGTCCATAAACTCAAGAACTGAAAAGCATTCAAGAGGTAGTTTTAAGCCCTAACATTCATCCAAATAGCTTCCTTAGGCATTCCTGAACAGATTCCAATCGATATCAACCACCAAAGCGCAAAGAATCGGTAGTTAGAACTCAAACTGTAAAGCGAAATTCTTGAAATCACATATCATAAATCATACGTCTTTTTGCATTTTTGTTTATATATTCATGTTCCTGACAAAGTTTTAAAACTAACCATTATATTTAATTGGATTTTCATGCTGTATACAAGGTTTTGCCATGTCCATATTCTAGGGTTTGCAGGTTCTAAAATTGGGGTTTTTGCAATCAAGAAAAATTAGAGGCTAGGACTAAGACCACTAAGTTCAACGCGTCTGGACGATGAGGATGGTGTATTCGCGATGAATTTATGATCAATAGATTCCTATTCGCTATTTTTTGATAGGGCCTCTATGGCAACGGGTCAAAACCGTTGCTTTTTGGTTTTTATGTTTCAGAAAATAAAAAGAGAACGAAGACGATGATGCGTTGGCAAGCAGTGACTGGCTGTTTCAAATCTGCGCGCGTTCCAAGCACTAACTCCCACTTTCTCTTTTATTAATTGTCGTTTGTTATATATTAAATATGATTCATATGGCTCAGTGGCAGGAACTCATGCGTGCAACCTCCAAGACCTGGGTTCGAGTCCCAGGTCTGTGTAAAACTTCAATATTATTTTTCACAAACAAATCCCATGCAGCGTCCAAGTTAACAATGTACCATGCATCCTCCAAATCCAACGTGACACGTCCCTATCAAGAGCGAATCAAGGGCTCAGGATTGAAACGCACCATGGGCATAAGTCAACCTTGTAATACACGAGCTGGGGAAGTCAACAGGCCACTGCCTATTGGGCCAGGACCTTTGGATCAGCACCTCCCATTTGGGGCTACCCCCCCCTGGTTTGCATTTTTTCTATTTTTCTTCTTATATTTCATTTTTGCTATTTCATTTATTTTATTTGTTTTAACATAATTAATTTTATTTTTTTTTCATAAAAATACAAAACTTCACAAAAATTCAGAAAAGACAAAAATATAATATTTACAATATTTTAATTATTTTTCATAAAAAGCTTGCATGTAAATTAGTTAATTTAAATTAAGGTTTATTGTTAATTCTTTTCATAATAAAAAACACCAAAAAAATAGAATTTAGGTTTAATAACTTTTATTTTCTTTTTAATTTTTCCCTTTTTTTCAGAATAATAATATTATCTATTTGTTTTCATAAATTAAAAAATGTACATAAATAAAAATTAGGGTTTAATTTAGGTTAATATAATATTTTCACAATAAATTAAAAAAAAAACATTAGAATTAGGGTTTGACGCTTCCTTTTTAATTTTAATTAATTTCTCCTTCTAAATCTAAAAAACATAAAATACCAAAAAACATTTAATTTTTCATTTTTTATTTCTAATTCTTCATTAAACTTTAATTTTTTGCAAAAGGGTTCAACGCCCATGTTTATAATTTAATTATTTAATTTGCGCATTTATTTTATGTCCCTTATTATAATTTTGTATCTCTCCCAAAGCATTGTAATTTAAATTTCTCGCACTTTTATTCGCTTTATTTATTTTCCGCTAAATCGGGTCCGGTTTAATTTTGGCGATGTGGACCCGCGCCCTTTGTAATAGCCTTAGATTTATTTTTCGCAAACTTTATAACTGTTAAATATGCATGCAAGAATGAATGTCTTAATTAAAATCAAGCGTAGAACACGACAAACATGACAAGACAAATAACTGAAACATGACACACAATTTGCACACACCACCCCTAGGGTACGCCTCACTGTTGCCTTTTCGAAAGGTGATCGTCGAGTAGAGGATGTCTTAGTAAGTCCTCATGATCCGGGAACCTGGCATGAGGGTAGCTTCTAAGGTGTCTTCCCATTGCTCTGGTGATCACCATGTCCCGAACCTCGAATTGACCCGAACACCTCCAACGGTGGTGCTACCTACCTCTCAATGGTGGGATGGCACTACTTTAAAGGACATTTACACAGACGAATTCCTTAGGGTAGGTAGGTTCTCTGGATACTTGCTCTAAATTTCAAAACAAATCAAAAATACTTTTCACACCGACACTTTTCAAAAGCTTTCAAAAGCAAATTTTTCAAACACTCTGACGTACGAGTCGAACTGAAATTTTTCAAAGAAACTTTTTAAACCCACATTGAAAAGCAAACAATTTTGAAAACACAATGAGCAAGTATCTAAGAGCCCATGGATAACCATGGATAGAAAGGGTGCTAACACCTTCCCTTTCTATAACCCACCTCCCGAACCGAGAGCGATCTCTTTTAAGGAATTTTTCTGTGCTTTTGTCCTTTCCAATTGGAGAAAATAAAATACGGTGGCGACTCTTGCTTCCGCGACATTTCGCGAACCAGCGTTAAACAGTCAGTTCCAGATCCACCGATCACAGTGAATGCCCAATCTGCCCCTCAAATTTTCAAGTTGATTTCCAACAAGCACCTTGGTAGAAGAATCAGTTAGCTGAAGCTCAGAGAAACTATGTTTCAGTTTAAATGATTTCTTCTCTCCAAAGTCAATAGGGTTTAAGGAAATGTTGAATGTTTTCAGATTATCACACCACAATGTCACAACATCTTGTGTAACATTGTCTTCAGGTAGCATCTGTGTTGACCAGAATTTTTGAGAACAGAATTTATGAGACTTGTTCTTTGCCACATCACATATATTATCAGCCTGTAGTTTAGGAGTTCTTCTGACATCTTCCATAGGAATAGCTCTTTTCATTCCTTCAAGTTTATGCTGCCACTGTTTCATATCTTTTTCTTCTTTGATGATTTGACTCAAAGTGGGGATATCAGTGTTCTCAGGCTGCCACACATAACAGTTATTTTTGGATTTTATTCCTCTCATTACAATATCTATTTTTTCATTAAACACTAGACATTCAGATCTTGAGAAGTTGACCATGAATCCTAGATCACATAATTGACTGATGCTGATGAGATTAGTAGTCAACCCTTTTACCAGCAGTACCTTATTCAGACTTGGAACTCCAGGGTAGTCCAAATTACCAACTCCTTTGATTTCTCCTTTAGCACCATCTCCAAAGGTCACAAAACTGGTGGTGTGAGGCATAACATTATTGAGGAGATTTTTGAATCCAATCATGTGTCTGGAACATCCACTGTCAAAGTACCAATCTTCCTTTGCTGAGATCTTCAGGGAAGTGTGTGCTATCAGTGCAGTAGCCTTTTTCTTCCATTGAGGAGCGTGTGGTACCTTTTTAGACTTAGGTTTGACATCTGATTTCTGATTAGGATATCCATGTAGTCTGTAGCAGAAGGGCTTTATGTGACCATATTTCCCACAATGATGACATCTCCATCTTTGGTACTTCTTCTTCATGTGTCTCTGTCCCTTATGTTGAGAGTAATGTTGAGACATCTGGTTTGACATTTGCTTCCTGGTAACAAATTTCTTTGTTTCCATAAATCCTAGGCCAGATTTATTTCCCATATTTTGTCCAGCCTGAAGAATCTCTTCCAATTTGTCTGTTCCATTTGTCAACATCTTGACTGATTTGGTCATTTGATTCAGTTGTGAGTTCAGCAGTTGAACTTCTCCTTCTAAATGACTTATAGTTTCAAGATTTGCTCTCTTTTCAGCCTCCAGCTTTACAATGAGTTTTGATTGTTTCTCATTTTGCACACAGACTTCACCACTTCTGATACACAATTTCTTGTAGGTATCAGCCAGTTCTTCAAATGTTACTTCTTCATCACTGGTGTCACTTTCAGAAGTACAAACACTAGTTAAGGCAGTAACTAGTTTGGCAGATTCTTCTTCAGAATTGCTTTCTGAATCATAGTCAGACCAAGTAACAGTCATTCTTTTCTTTTGCTTCTTAAGAAAGGTAGGACATTCAGCTCGAATATGTCCATATCCTTCACATCCATGGCATTGAATTCCTCTGCCTTGGTTTTCCTTATCTTCTGATCTTGGTCTTCTGCTGGAACTGTCAATGTCAGAAGGAATGTTATGAACATTTGACCTTGACTTTGGGTCCATTCTTTTGATGAGCCTGTTGAACTGTCTTCCAAGCATGGCAATGGCTTCTGATATGTTTTCTTCTTCATCCTCCTTGTGTTCAACATCAGTGTTGGTTACAAGTGCTATGCTTTTGTTCTTCTTGTCACCATTATCAGTGATCCCCATCTCAAAAGTCTGAAGAGACCCAATAAGTTCATCCACTTTTAACTTGCTAATGTCCTGGGCTTCCTCTATGGCAGTTACCTTCATTGCAAATCTTTTAGGCAAGGATCTGAGAATCTTCCTCACCAGTTTTTCTTCTGACATTTTTTCTCCCAGTGCTCCTGAGGTGTTGGCAATCTCCAAGATGTTCATGTGAAATTCATGGATGGTTTCATCTTCCATCATTTTTAGATTCTCAAACTTAGTGGTCAACATCTGAAGCCTTGACATCTTTACTTTGGAAGTGCCCTCATGAGTAGTTTTGAGGGTGTCCCAAACTTCCTTGGCCAGTTCATATTGATGTACTAATCTGAAGATGTTTCTATCAATTCCATTGAACAAGGCATTTAAGGCTTTTGAATTTCCCAGAGCTAACTCATCTTCTTCTTTACTCCAATCTTCCTCAGGCTTCAGACTGATTGTCCCATCTCTTTCAATTATGGTGGGATGAATCCATCCTTTGTCAGCAGCTCTCCAAGCCTTTTTGTCCAGAGATTTTAGGAAGGCAATCATACGAGGTTTCCAGTAGTCATAATTAGTTCCATCCAGAATGGGTGGTCTGTTTCCAAAAACTCCTTCTTTGTCCATAGTGCCAGAAAGTGATATCCCTAGATCTCACCCAGTAATACAGGCAGGGTGCCTGCTCTGATACCAATTGAAAATTCTGGCTACAGATACTCAATGTCACGTCCAATGTTATGACACCGTATCTGACTTACTATATGACAGTAAATACAAAAGCAGTAAATAACACAGTCAATTGTTTACCCAGTTCAGTGTGCAACAACACCTACTCTGGGGGCTACCAAGCCAGGGAGAGAATCCACTATAAGAGATGTTAATTCAGGAATAAACCAACCAGTTTATCTCCTTCACTTAAGACCTACCCAATGCAATTCTAATCTAAGTACAACTTAAACCTGAGTTCCTACTCACTCCCCCTCAATCACAGCAGTGATACATAAACCAATTTGACTTGAGAATTGATGAAGACACTCTTCAAAACACACTCTTGATTAAGCTTCACAGCTTTTTAATCAAGTAACACAATCACTCGTGCTTCACAGCTTTGAGTGATGTACACAACTAACTTGACTCTGCTTCACAGCTTTAGTCAAGTAACATTCAAACACTCTTGCTTCAAAGCTTTGAGTGCTACACAACCCTTACAATTGAAACCTATTCCAAGACACTTATCACAATGATAATTGCTTGGAGTACAATAAACAAATCTATACAGATTACAAACTTGATCTTCTAATCAATCAGCAGGGATGACTTCAAAAACCGCAGCTCTGTTGAATATATAGCAGCTGCAACTTCAGTTAGGGTTTCCAAAAACCTAGGGTTGATTCCGTTTGACCTTAAGACCAGGTCACAGTACTTCATTGATCAGGTTAGGATTGAGCTAGGTTACTCCTCAGAAAACGCAGGATTCTGTTTAGGAAGGACTGAGTTATTTCCTGAAAAAACTCAGACTTATCCAATCCTGTAATCCTGCTAGTTCAGAACAGGATGTCATAACATCTGTTATGACATCTGAGAAAACCTGTCTACTGATTAGCAAAGTGTGATCATTTTGCAAACATGCTCAGATACACACTTATAAACATCAGTATTTGAGTTACAATATTTTTCTGCATATGTACCTAAAGAGTTAGTACAACCTGAACTAGAATGTTATGACATCAGTCATGACATTCACACATACACTTGGAATTTACCAAAAATGCAAGCCAATACCTAAACACCTACACTTTCCATCCACTCTATATTTGAATTTTGTTGGCATTCCTTTTGGAGAAATCATCAAGACTCCTACACTAGTTCCATTCTTATGGCTCGACCCGTCAAAATACAATTTCCAAGGGTTCGTGTCTACCATGTTCACGGATGGCTCGACTATTGCGTGATCCACAATAAAAATCTGCCACAAATTTTCCTTTCATAGCCTTTAAAGCCATATAAGACAAAGAAAACTCAGTTAATGCAAGCGCCCACTTCCTAATTCAACTATGTAATATGGGTTTAGAAAACCTATGCTTAATAACATCAAAGTGAGACGAAACATAAACATCAACTGGATTTATATGTTGCTTTAATTTCATGCATGAGAAATACAAATGAAATTCTAGCACTGGTACACACCATGAGCATACTGATGTTTTCAACATCAGAACATGATGTCAGGACACATGTTACAACATTTGCAGACAGACTGAGTAGTAATGTCAAACTGGAATGATATGCAGAATTTTAAATGTAGGATGATAAAGAACACTGTCAATTGTTAACCCAATTTGATGTAGCTCACCTACTCTGGGGATACCAAGCCAGGAAGGAAATCCACTATCATTAGTATCAATTCAGAGCTAAACAATCCAAATTCAAAACCCTTCACTTAATCCCTACCCACTGTAACTACTACCTAGGCACCTCCTAGATATGAGAAATTTCATCTCACTTCCAATCACCACAATGAGAAAAGACCCACCCTAATCCCAGTGGCAGTCTAAAACCAATTACAATCACAGTAACTAGCACAAGGATAAGCCCAACAAAAGCTTACACTTCCAATACAAAAATTACTTAGTTAAGACTCTTAACTAAACTATACTTGGTTATGCTTAAAAGCTTTAACCAAGAACAATACTTAACTCCTTTTTTAAAAGCTTAGCGAAGAAGAATACTCAACTCGTTACCTAAAGGTTTCTAAGTGAGAACACTATGTCTACCATAATGTATCAAAAGATACAAGGGTGACTTACAAACACAAGAACACACGAGAGACTCTCAAACCTAAACCATTATATTTTTACAAACTATTAAGAAATAACTAGCCCTAGATTTTGGTCTTACTTTTATAAGCCTTCAGATGTCTATGGGCTTCGATTTCTCTGCCCAAATATTCCTTGATACACAAGATGAATGTTGTAACATAATCTCCTTAAATATTGGAACAAATAAAATCAAGTTTCCTAAATTTGTCTCTTCATCCAAATTTAGAAACTCTTGCACAATTGTAAATAAAATAAATTGCTCCAAAATAAAATCTTTTTGACCTTTAAACATATATGAGATATATCCAAAACAAATCTCTCAGAAGTAAATAAAATATGTCAAGAAATATAAAACAGCAGCGCCTGTTGTTGCAGACCAAGATATCATGACATCTTCCTTTGACATGTGGTTTAAAATACATAACAGTTAAGCAGTTGTGACAGTTGATGCAGATGTTATAACATCTAGCTCAATATCAGTAGAACCATGTTTTAGCAAAATTGTTTCCAATCCTAAAACAATGGTACTAACAATCTCCCCCTTTGGCAAATTTCGAATAAAACATCCAAAAGCCAATTACGGCTGGAGAGAGCATAAACATCACACACAGAAGCTACATGCTAGACATGTAAAGTTTGTACATGAGGAAGAAGAAGGATTTCTTCCCCAAAACCACTGACCCACTTCTTGTCACAGAGGGATAGATCTTCCACTCAAAAAGCACAAGAAAACTAACCTGAAAAATCACCAGACCAAAACTGAGGAAATCCTAAACGACATGCTTGAGCTATCCAAGTTCACACATCTGAGACTCATTTCCTCATAACAAAAAACATGTTCTATCTAAGTTCAAAAATAGAATGTCATAACATCTTGTTCGACATTTCTGCATACAAGAAAACACGACAATAGAAGAAACACATAAGCATGACAAACTATCATACTCCCCCTAAATATACTCATAATAAATAGTTGCATTTATTAAGACGCTGCAACCATACAAGATTACTCTCTCTTAGTAGCACAGTCCTATCATAATGTTAATCAACATGTCAAGACATGTGATATAACATCAGGGCATACACACTAAACACAACACTTTACTCCCCCTTTTTAGCTAAAATCTTGACAAAAACTGGATTAAGTGTACACATTGGAAACATAGAAAACAGATTAAAACAAGACACAAATGGGGGCACAAATGATAAAACAAAGCATACAACATAAATACACAACAAACACAATATTGCATAGAATTGGTGAAACAGATACACTACTGGTGGTTCTCTTTAATAATCCCTCACTTTTTATCCTTGTCAAATAACCTTCTGCACTCCTTGTTATTGTCAAGTGTTATACGAGATATAACACGTAACTTACATGACATGGATACACTAGTAAATAACTCAACAAGAGATTTATCTCTGAGTTCATCCTTCCCTGAAACAACACTTTTATCTTCCTTAGCTTCCAGAAAATGAAGCTTTATAGCATCAACCTTATGTCAGATTTTATTCCTCTTGTAACTTATCCAATAATGCCTAACTCTTAAACAGAGAGAGATGTTACATTGTTTGTAATGAAGACTCTGTCAATGGGAGCATTTTCGAAGAAAGTGTAGTTATTTTTACCAACAATCCACTACTCACAACAAGAGAGAGACACCCTTTTTTCTTCTACTCTTACCAAGCTTTGATTACACAGTCTAGGCTAACCATAACCATATTCGACTGGAAAATAAAGTATGCACGCCTTCTGTGCTGTTATTGACTTAATGGTAGAGCAAATTTCCAAAAACACCCTTCAAGGCTTCAATTTTGACTTTCATTAAAGGACTTACTAAACATGTCTCATAATATTTCTCCAGGGATCCCAAGTTAAGGAGAATACCTTTGCTTTCCGCAAGATCATTTACAAAACTAATACTTTTATCAATGAGTCTTGTCAAGTCAACCTTGAAAACTTGATTACACAGACTGTAACCAACTTGCCATAATACAATTTCATGAAAACTTTTATGACATTGTATGGTAACCATCAGAGAGCAACAACTTCCTTTAGCATTATACTCATCCTTAGTAAAGACTATGATACAAACATAACTTGGTTGGTTCAGCAGACAAGATTACTTTCCAAGGATAGTCATCCCCCATTAACACCAACGTCACCAGATTTGACAATGTAAATTTATTGGGTCCCCAGATTTACTCCAACATACACTTGTTAAGGTCTCCTTAAATTCTGAATACAAGATAGATTCAGACTTGAAAAGTGGTGGAGATCCCTTTACAATTCAAATTCCTTATCATTTATCCCTCTGGATAAAAATCCTGAACTCTAGCTGACTTGAGAAAATTTCTGATTCAGCTCATGCAGTTATTCAGAATCTTTTAACCTAAAGAATCTATTTCTAGAGTTGATGATCCAACATTTGGTTCAACATCCTTTTCTTCCTTAATGACAACAATATCTCTATAAATTTTATTAACGGTAAAGATGCTTAGAAATACTCATTAAGTACAGAAGGAAATAATAATGATCTTTGAAGACTTCAAAGATATTTGATTCTTCCATGTTCTCGTCCATCTAGCTCTTTTTCAGATCAACCAACAATCAAGCATATGGACTTGCTTCTATTCACCATATAGAACCCAAATTTCCTTTGTAGAGGTTGATCAAGAGCTTTTGATAACTTTCAAAAACCTGATGAGGTTCCAAAGAGGAAGTTCTAGAAATATTACAGCAGACTGATGTTGCAACCTTTGGTGTGACATCTACATTTCAACTTTCAAGGACATTCAGGATAAGTAAATAGGTTTTAATAGAAAATGTATTTATCTCAACTTCATCCTTCCCATAAGTGATCATTCATCAAAACCTTGATCATATACCTGGACCAACTCATTATATTAGATGTCAGACCTTTAACCAAGGAAAACATCAAGAGAATCTTGAACTATCCAGTTCATCAGCACCTTCAACTTTGGCCACATAACCAAAGTAACAAAACTGGTAGAATGAAACATAATACTCACCGGCCACTTTCCAAATTTAGACATGTTAATAACCTAACCAATGTCTGAATTCCTATCTACTTTTGTTGAATTCTTCAGAGGAACAAAAGATAGAAAACACCTCTTTTGGATTTTAAATACTCATGTGTTACTTCTTAGCTGAGAAGGTCTTTTGAGATATACATCCACTCATAAAATAGAAGAATGTAATGTACCCAAAAATTCATCACATAAGTGACATCATCAATGCAAGACCTGTCCTTTACTTGAGAAACCTGATGTCTTCAGGTTATTTTCTTCTTGACAGACTACTCCACTTTTAAAGCATAATTATTTGAAGGACATAGCCAGCCCAACATGATATCATAATTTTACACCACGATCTCTAGATAAGACTTTACAGATACACCAATATGATTACCACCTTGGTAAAAACCTCTTTGATCCTGATGTTAGAACAAATGTTCTAAACAATTGAACTTAACCTTCTATTTATTCTTCACGATACCTAGTTGAAATCACCTCCCAAGTAACAGAACATCATGGAATAACTCTACATTAGAAACCAAATCATAATACTCTCCCTTTTATTACACTCCCAGTTGATGATGACTTGAACTTCTACAAGGCTGACACCTTTAAGTCAACTCTCTTGATAAGAAGCAAGATGATCTTACAAACCAGCTTATCTTATAAGAACACTTTCCCCAACGAGCTGAAGGAATTTAATACAGCCATAGAGTTCATGAGAGGTCATGAATTGCTTTCATCCTCTTTCTTCTTCAAGCTTTGTGAGCAGCTAGACATCTACATCTTAGATGTGTGTGAGAGAGGTCTTGAGAGATTACAAGAGCCTTTGGCCATAACACACATCCTTATAAGCATTAACAATTATATGGACAAAGATCATATCAACCTATTTTGGCTTCCAAGAACAATTATTCCTTAAGTCTTAACACCAGAAATACAAACTATGAACTACCATATTTCTTCCATCAGAGGCATATGCAACATAAGACAAACTAAAACAACCTCAACATATTCTAGACAAGATGTTAGAACATCTTGTAGGACATCATGCATAAATACAACCATCAGTAGTTGTAATAACATAAGTATACAAACAACCATCAGTAGTTGTTATATCATCAACACAACCATCATTAGTTGTGACATAAATACAAAGACAACCATCAGTAGTTGTCAACAACATCATTACAACCATTAATAGTTGTAACATCAAGACAACCATCAATAGTTGTCATATTGAATCCAAGAAAGCAATCACCCTAGCCTTCCAATTGTCAAAAGTACCAAATATATCCCTGAAGCTCACCCAATGACAGAAAGTGTGCTTGCTCTAATACCAATTGAAATTCTGGCATTGGTACACACAATGAGCATACTGATGTTTTCAACATCAGAACATAATGTCAAAACTAATGTTACAACATCTATAGACAGATTGAGTAGCAACATCAAATTGGAATAATATGCAAAATTTTAAATGTAGAATGATAAAGAACATATTAAATTGTTAACCCAGTTCAGTGCAACTCACCTACTCTGGAGGCTACCAAGCTAGCAAGGAAATCCACTATCAGTAGTATCAATTTAGAGCTAAACAATCCCAGTTTACACCCTTCACTTAATCCATACCCAATACAACTTCTACCTAGGCACCACTTAGATATGAGAAATCTCCATCTCATTTCCAATCACCGTAAAGATAGAAGACCTACCCCAAATGAAGCTTTATAGCATCAGCCTTATTCCAGCTTTTACTCCTCTGGTAACTTATCCTATAATGCCTGAATCTTAAACAGAGAGAGATGTTACATTGCTTGTAATGAAGACTCAGTCAACGGGAGCATTTTCAAAGCAAGTGTAGTTATTTTTAAATAGAATCCACTATTCACAACAAGAGAGAGACACCCTCTTTTTCTTCTACTCTTCTCAAGCTTTGACTGCACAGTCTAGGCTAACCATAGACATATTCGACTGGAGAATAAAATATACATGCCTCATGTGTTGTTATTGACTCAATAGTAGAGCAAAGTTCCACAAACACCCTTAAAGTCTTCTATTTTTACTTTCACTCAAGGACTTACTGAACGTGTTTCACAATATTTCTCTAGGGATCCCAAGCTAATGAGAATACCTTTTCTTGCCGCAAGATCATTGACAAAACTAAGACTTTTATCAATGATCCTTGTCAAGTAAACCTTTAAAACTAGATTACACAGACAGTAACCAACTTGCCATAATACAATATCATGACAACTTTATGACATTGTATGCTAACCATCAGATTGCAACAACTTCCTTTAGCATTATACTCATCCTTAGTAAAGACTAGGATACAAACAAAACTTGTTTGATTCAGGAGACAAGATTACTTTCCAAGGATAGTCATCCCCTATTAACACCAACATCACCATATTTGACAATGTAAATTTATAGGGTCCCCAGCTTTACTCCATTATACACTAGTCAAGGTCTCCTTAAATTATGAATACAAGATAGATTCAGACTTGAAAAGTAGTGGAGATCCCTTTACAAGCCAAATTCCTTATCATTCATCCCTCTGGATATAAATCCTTAACTCTAGACGACTTTAGAAAATTTCTGATTCAGTTCATGCAGCTATTCAGAATCTTTTAACATTAAGAATCGGTTTCTAGAGATGATGTTACAACATTTGGTTCACCATATTTTTCCTCCTTAATGACAGCAATATCTCTATAAATTTTATTAACAGTAAAGATGCCTAAAGATACTCATTAAGTACAGTAGGAAACGATAAAGATCTTTGAAGACTTCAAAGATATTTGATTCTTCCATATTGTCGTCCATCTAGCTCTTTTTCATATCAACCAACAATCAAGCATATGGACTTACTTCTATTAACCATATGGAACCCAACTTTCCTTTGTAGAGGTTGATCAAGAGCTTTTGATAACTTGCAAAAACCTGATGAGGTTCACAAGAGGAAGTTCTAGAAATATTACAGCAGACTGATGTTGCAACTTTTGGTGTGACATCTGCATTTCAACTTTCTTGGACATTCAGGATAAGTAGATAGATTTTAATAGCAAATGTATTTATCTCAACTTCATCCTTCCCATAAGTGATCGTTCATCAAAACCTTGATCATATAATTGAACCAACTCATCATATTAGATGTCAGACCTTTAACCAAGGAAAACATCAAGAAAATCTTGAACTATCCAGTTCTTCAGCACCTTCAACTTTGACCATAAAACCAAAGTAACATATCTTGTAGAATGAAACATAATACTCACCATCCACTTTCCAAATTCAGACATGTTAATAACCCAACAAATGTCAGAATTCCTATCTACTTTTGTTGAATTCTTCAGAGGAACAAAAGACAGAAAACACCTCTTTTGGATTTTAAACACTCATGGGTTACTTCTTAGCTGAGAAGGTCTTTCGAGATATCCATCCACTCATAACATAGAAGAATCTGTTGTACCCAAAAATTCATCACAGAAGTGAAATCATCAATGCAAGATATGTCCTTTACTTGAGAAACTTGATTTCTTCAAGTTATCTTATTGTTGACAGACTACTCCTCTTTTGAAGCATAATTATTTGAAGGGCATAGCCATCCTAACATGATATCATAATTATACACCAGTAACTCTAGATCAGAATTTGTAGATACATCAATAGGATTACCACTTTGGTAGAACAGATGTTCTAGAAAATTGAACTTAACCTTCAATCCATTCTTCATGGTACTTGCTTGAGATTACCTACCAAGTAACACAACATCATGGCATAAATATACATTAGAAACAAGATCATAATACTCTCCCTTTTATTACACTACCAGTTGATGATGACTTGAACTTCTACAAGGCTGACACCTTTAAGTCAACTCTCTTGATAAGAAGTAAGATAACCTTACAAACCAGCTTATCTTCTAAGAGCACTTTCCCCAACAAGCTGAAGGCATTTCATACAACCATAGAATTCATGAGAGGCCATGAATTGCTTTCATCCACTTTCTTCTTCAAGCTTTGTGAGAAGCTAGACATCTACACCTTAGATGTTCCTGAAAGAGGTCTTGAGAGAATCACAAGAGCCTTTGGCCATAGCACACATCCTTATCAGCATTAACAATTATATGGACAAAGATCATATCAACCTATTCTGGCTTCCAAGAACAGTTATTCCTTAAGTCTTAACACCAGAAATGCAAACTATGAACTACCATACTTCTTCCACCCGAAGCATATGTAAAAGAAGACAAATTAAAACAACCTCAACATATTCTAGACAAGATGTTAAAACATCTTGTAGGACATCATGCATAAATACAACCATCAGTAGTTGTAACAACATCAGCATACAAACAACCATCAGTAGTTATTGTATCATCAGCACAACCATCAGTAGTTGTGACATAAAGACAAAGACAACCATCAGTAGGTGTCAACAACATCATTACAACCATCAGTAGTTGTAACATAAACACAACCATCAATAGTTGTCATACTCAATCCAAGAACTAATCACCCTAGCCTTCAAATAGAAAAAAGTACCAGAAATATCCCTGATGCTCACCCAATGAGAGAAAGTGTGCTTACTGTGATGCCAATTGAAATTCTGTCACTGGTACACACAATGAGCATACTATTGTTTTCAACATCAGAACATAACGTTAAGACAAATGTTACAACATCTATAGACAGATTGAGTAGTAATATCAAATTGGAATAATATGCAGAATTTTAAATGTAGAATGATAAAGAACACTGTTGTACCCCAAAATTTTCCCTCTCACTTATCAAGAATTTTTTTACAAAGATCTCCTTGACTCAAGACTGTAGTAGGGTTTGATCAGCTCAAGACACCTCCTTAAGCACTAATGACCAAAATTAGGGTTTGAATTTGCACAAGGATGTTTGGACTTCTATGCCCCATATGATTTTCATGGATCAGTATGGACCCCCAATATTACTCATGTCAATTCTCGAGCTTTGGATCCCATTTTTGCTCAGTCAATTGAGTAGTTGACCTAAAAAATCAACTGTACTGGAAAAAGTTAACTGTACACTGAAAAGTTAAACTTTGATTTTTTTTTGGTCAAAATCAAGTGTCAAAGATCACAATTCATCAAAAAATGTTAAAATATGAAACTCGTTCATCAAGAAATCAAAAAGTCAAGATTTCATTTTTGAAAGTCAAAGTTTTCAAACTTCGAAAATTTTCTAAGTGTTGAAAACTTCATATTTTTTCATAACATTGAGCCAATTTTTTACCATGATATAAGATGATTCAAGGAAAACTTCCAAAATGAAAGTTGTAGATCTCAATGAGATATAAAACTTTGTAGGGGAGGACTTTTTCTAGAAATGGTTGGATTTTGAGTTATAAATTCATGAAGTCATGGTATTTTTTAATAAACACTTAGAGAAATTTTCAGCAGTTTTGGTCAGGATTTTATCCCAACTTCTTGGCATGTTTTCACAAAGTTACAAGATGATTTTGTCAAAATGGCCAACATGAAAGTTATATAGGATGTTTCAAGCTTTCCAAAACTTCCAAGAGCATGAATTTATCATATTTGAGCTAGGAGATACAAGGATCTGAAGTTGGACATTCATTCTTGATTTACAAGGCCGATTTGTGATGAATAAGGAACAAAAATCTTAGCCATGCTGCATAATCTTCACTTTTCAGGCCTCTTGACTTGCAAATCTATCCATAATAATATGTTTACACAATTGATTGAACCATTATCCAAGTGGTTCAAGTATTGTCCATTGCATCTTTCCATTTTGGCACAAAGGCACCATTGCCATTCTTGCAAAGTTCACTTTAATCATAAAGTCAATTTCTTAAGCCTCTAACTTGTTGTCATGATCACACTAAACTTATAAAAGTCATAAAAAACATGTTTAAAGTGATCAACCAATTTAGATAGCTTGGTACAAGCATTGGAAACATGTTCTTCATGCTTGCTTCAAAAACAAGCAAGATAACCATAACATGTGATTCAAAATCTGAGTTGTTTGAAGTCTCAAACCTTCTCTATAAATAGAGAGGCCAATTGAAAGAGAAAAGGTCAGGAAAAAAAGGTGAAACTAACACTCAAAATCATTCTTGCTGTCAAAAACCAGAATTGCCCACAAAACCACCATTTTTGAGCTTTAAAGTCCAAATCTTTGAATCTCATACCTTGCAAGTTTTCTCCAAACAAACCATCCAAAAACTCCACATACATCATATAGAAGTTGTTCAAAAACAAAAACAACTTCTGTAACATCACTATCATCACTTCCCAAGCTCAACAACAGCCCATACAGCAGCTCAAACTCAAAGCACAAATTTCAGTTTCAAGGTAAGTTTTCTTGACTTTGAACTCTTTATACAAGCATTATTAATGGTTCATTTGTGAAGATAAAATGTAGATATAATTTCCTTGAATCTAACCATATGCTTGTTTTTCATTTTAACTAACCATGTGTTGAGAACTAACTTTTACATGTAGCAAAACAGTGATAAAAGCAAAAATAAAAGCAGTTATGCATCGACACGAAATGCTATGAGTCGACACATATTATGTCCAAAACAGGTTATGAGCCGATACAAGCTATTATGCGTCGATACAAAATGTTGCATGAGTCGATACGAAATGCGAATGCATCGACTCATACTGATTTAATTTTCATTTTTCAGCAGCAAGGAACTTTTCGTATCAATGCATAATGGCATGCGTCAATAAATAAATTGTTTTCGTATCAATACATAATGGCATGCATCAATACATAAACTGTTTTTGTATCAATACATAATGGCATGCGTCAATACATAAATTGTTTTCGTATCAATACATAATGACATGCGTCAATACATAAATTGTTTTCATATCAATACATAATGACACGCGTCAATACATAAAATTTTCGTATCAATACATAAGTATATATGTCAATACATAAATTTTTTTCCAAAAAAAAAATTCTTATTTATTTATTTATTTATTCATTTTTGTATATTATTTATTCATTCAATATGGTTGTAATAGTAAATTAGGATTTATTTGCTTTTGTCCCCCCATTTGTAAATTTGTATCCATATCCCCCAAATGATGTAATAGCGTAGGATTTTAATTTCCGTAACTTATCGCTTTAATATAATTGTTAGTAATTAGGGTGTGTATGGAAAGATAAAATCAACAAGTAGAAAACCCTAATACAAGACAAAACAAGCATGAAAATCAATACACTTGCACATAATCACCCCTAGGGTAAAATCCACTTGGTTGCCTTATAAATGGCCATATTACGCATGTGAGGTATCTTAGCAAAAATACAAGATCATAGTCCCTCGATGACGCTATCTAAGTTTCCTTTCAAAATGATCTTAGTCCCTAAATAAAAATTCTAACATACCTTGCAACATTTCTAATCATGGTTATACGATGACCCACGCCTGTCCCGTTTACATCCAAAGATAGGCTTACTTACCAAATCAATGGTAAGATAACAATGTCAAAGGAAAGAAGAAATGAACATGAAAGACTTTTGAGTAGGTAGAATGCTCCTAGTTACTTTCTCTATTTCAAAACCGAACATCCTTTCTACTTTCAAAACAAACACCTACACTTTCAAAACATCTTACAAGACTTGAAAACATTTTCAAAAGACCAACACTTTGTATACATTCTTACGAACGAGAATCATTACAAAGTTTGCCTAAACAATGGCCTCTTTACAAAATACTTTCAAAAACCATACAAAGCACAATTTCAAACAAAAGAAAGTGATCTAGAAATTAACTAAGAGCCCATGGAAAACCATGGATGAAAAGGGTGCTAATACCTTCCCTTTTTATAATCTACCCCCCGAACTCAAGAAACAAATCAAAGGTCTTTTCGGTGCTTTTTCTCCTTTCCTTTTGGATAAAAGAAAAGTCGGTGGCGACTCTTGCTAACCGCAAAATTTGCAATCAAACGCAAAACAATCAAGTCAGTTCTCCCACCATATCACAGAACTGGCGACTCTGCTGGGCAAAATTCTAAAAGTGGGGTTACCTTAGGGATAGATCACATTTATTTGCTTACATTGTTTGACTTGTATGCTTTACATTATGGTTCTTTGTTTGGGTTTGAATCCTCTACCCGGATTTGGGTTACCTTATAGGTAAGTAGCAATACATTGTGGAAACTGTGCGGGGTATACCAACATGGTCTAAGTAATAGCTATGTTAGTGCGACATACTTGTGGGTATCAGTAGTCTTTGAGTTAATCAAAGAGAATACGGGGCCGCTGAGTGATGTCATGAAGCACTAATGAACTTCTAGAACCTTTACTTGACCAACTTGGCCTTTAAGATGTAGTGAGATGACCGGCTTTGGTGCAGTTCGAAGTTGGTAGATACTCAATACTACACTGATTGAGGTTTGGTTTCTTGGGATATTTCAGTCACCATTAAAGAGGCTTATGCTGAAACAATTACCAAGGAAACAGACCAGTGATATTGAGCTCCTTAGTACCCGATTACTATTACTAGGACATGTTGAGCCAGCTAAACTTCAAGAGGGTACTTACCTATGAGACTTCATGCAAGCCTAAACCTAAGGACTTTTTTGCTTTGTTTGTATGTGCATACTTGTATATAACATCATAAACATCATAACATCATACACATTCATTAACCATTTCAAGGATTTTGGGATTCATCTTTGTTCTTGTTTTGTAGGACATGGATTCTATTCGCAGGAAAACTATTCAAGTCAACCTTGTAAGGATCCCTCCACAACTTAAGGAGCTAGCCTCAAGGATTCCTGAAAACTCTCCATTCACCGAGAGACATGGTCGCCTACTCAACTTGGTCACCTCCAACACAGATGAGGACATGATGAAGGTGCTCTTTCAGTTCTTTGATCCTTTACACCATTGTTTCATATTTCCCGACTATCAACTTGTGCCTACTTTGGAGGAATTCTCCCGACTCTTGAGGATTCCCATTCTCAACCAACTACCTTTCAACGGTACGGAAAGAGACCCAAATCCAGAAGAGATTACTCAAGCTCTACACTTGCACTCATCTGATGTCACAACTCATTGGGAAACAAGGAGTGGTGTCAAAGGTTTCCTAGCAAAGTTCTTGTTTGAGAACGCCCAAAACTGTTGGAACTCCTTGGATTTTCAATCCTTTGAGGAAATTGTGGCTCTCCTCATCTATGGGATGGTTTTGTTTCCAAATTCTGACCAACTCATAGACGTGAACACCTTCAAAATCTTCATATCCCACAACCTGGTGCCTACATTGCTAGGGGATATCCTACACTCTTTTCACACTCGCACAATGAGGAAAACGGGTGTTCTTATGTGTTGTACTCCTCTCTTGGCAAGATGGTTTATTTCACATCTTCCCCAATCTGTATTAAAGAACGAGCAAAGTTCAAGATGATCATAAAGGTTCATGACGCTCAAACATTCAGACATTCATTGGTGCTCCCGATCCATAGAGAGTGTTACTATTGTCGACCGTTGTGGAGAATTCCCTAATGTCCCTTTACTTGGCATTAGGGGAGGTATCACCTACAACCCCTGCTTAGCCTTAAGACAGCTTGGTTACGCCTGAAGGGATGGCCCGCACGAGATGCTGATTCAAGGCTTGGTATTTGACTACGACAACAACGATCATGGTCTTCGCCATAGATTTATACGAGCATGGAGGATGTTGAACAAGGTAGATAGCAGGAATTTGGGGCATAAAAATTCCATCCCTCTTGATCCTTACCTCAAATGGGTACTAACTTGTGCTCAGAGTCTTATGATGCCTTGTCCTTCCATTCTCCCAGTAATCATGGAGCCCGTCATGGAAGGAGATGTTTTATACATTATCCTACATCCTGACATGCCCACCTCTCTTGAAGACTTACAAAGAGATTAGATACAAATCAATGGGGAGCGAGATACTTTTGAAGCTCAATTCTATGCAAGTGAGAAGAAGGTTTTGGAACTCACTAGGCTACTTCATGAGGAGCAAACTCTGAATTCCTACATCGCACCAAAGAGGATGTGAACTACCTTTTTATCTTAGAGTTTTTGTATTATTTTGCCCGAGAAGGCATTCATGTACTTGAGCTTTAATCTATTAATATAACGTGTGCTTCCTTTTTATTTCGAGTATTAACATGTTCAGGGGGAGCTTATTAGCTTCACTGAATTTGCGTTCCATGGTGATTACCCTGTATGAATTGTTATATCAAAATACATGGTTTTGTCATCATCAAAAATGGGGAGATTGTAAGAACAAGATTGGTTCTACATTTTGCCTTATGTTTTGATTATAACTTTATATGTTATCTTTGATAACAATTGTGTACTCTAACAGTTTATGTCTAGTGTGTAGCTTTTGCTAAACAGGTTTTGCCTATAGTAAGAAGGCGTATGATGTCATCAAGTTCTGAACTCAACACTATGGAAGAATACCTTTGTTGTGTTACAAGTTAAGTCAATATTAAGGAATGTATCTTATGCAATGGTTCTAAGGATAGTTAGTAAAAGAGATTTTGATCGTGACTTGTTCGAGGAAGCTTTGGATGCCTTCTAAAGCTTTAATTTTTGATGTTCCAAGTTTTGAAGATGCTGAAGACAAGGTTATATTGAACGAGTTCTGAAGATCTAAAGACATTCTTCTGAAGACCGAGTGCTGAAGACTCTGAATGCAAGGTTTCTCTAAACAAGCTCTGAAAGGCTATAAAGACTTAGGTTATGAAGAAACATAGTTCTAATCCTTCTATAACATGCTTCATCAACAAACAAATCAAAAACCTCTGGAGGTATAGAAGACGAAGATCAAAACTAAGGGATTGTGTGTGGTGGTGAGTATAAAAAGTACAAAAGTACATTGTGACCTCTACTATCTAGGATGGTGTAAGGACAGACCTTTTTATACTATTATCTACCAGTCTCACCATGACCTTTAGGAACAAAATTGTTGTATTTGTGTTTCCTATTCTACACTCCAACAAATCTCTTTTTTAGCTAAAAAATAAGTACATGGAAGAATTTAAAATCAAATCAGTTCTACAAAACTACACTAAACCGCTGTAAAAACTCTATAGAGTAATTATTTGTATAGTTTTGTAAATAAGTAAGGAGCTTTTGTTCGTATCTTGCTATTAAAAAATTTGTGTTGTTGTACTTAAACATTGTGTAATCTTCTTGTGTACAAGCATCTTTGTGTACACATCTTTGTAATCAATTGTTGTTGATAGGTTCCTTGAGAGACTCTATGTAGTCTATATCATCAAGAAGATGTTGTTCACGGTCATAATGGTTTGCAATAAGGATCAACAGACTTATTAGGTGTAACAATAGGATTTATTGGACTTATTTTGGTTGTTTGTAATCTGGTTGATTATAGTGGATTAAGTCCTTATGTATAAGGCAAATCACCTTGTGAGGTGGACTAGAGTAACTTAGTTAACAGTGAACCAGGATAAAAAATAAGGGAAATACTTGTGTTCTTCTATTTTATTCACCTTTTATCTTTGCGGTTGAGTTGCAAAAAGATTATATTTGATGCAATCTAATTCAAACCTTTATTTCTTGAGTTTCTTGCACCTTTCAGTATAATCATTAGCACAATGGCCCAACTCGCCACACTTGTAGAATTTGATAGAATCGGGAGCCTCTCGCCCACTTGGCTTATTCCCATCTGAATTATTTTGTTTCCATATATCAGCAGGGTTCACATATAGCTCTCCTTGAAATTTTCCCTTCCCTTTCTTCTAACTAAGACTCTTGTGTAAGCATAATGGGATTTACTATCCTCATAAAAAATTCTTCATGTATTCACTAGTATAGGGAATTGGAGAATCTCTTGGTATCCAATGCCCTGCTTAATCTCCGGGCCCAAATTATTTCCACTTAGACCCTTCAGCTTTCAGATTATTATAATGCGGACCAAACTTCACCAGTTCTTCAAACTTGACTGAATACTCAGAAACAATCAATTCCCTTGTTTCAGCTCAAGAAAATCAATCTTCTTCTGTCCATGCACATCCTCAAGGAAGTACTTCTCCAGAAATGAAGCTTTGAACATATCTATGATACGGTGGGAGAACTGACTTTGGGTTTGCGTTTGTGTTTGCAAATGTTGCGGTTAGGAAGATTCTCCACCAACTTTTCTTTTATCCAAAAAGAAAAGGTGAAAAAGCACAGGAAAGACCTTTAGATTTGTTTTCTTGAGTTCGGGGGGTAGATTATGAAAAGGCAAGGTATTAGCACCCTTTCCATCCATGGTTTTCCATGGGCTCTTAGTTACTCGCTAGATCACTTTCTTTTGTTTGAATGTGCTTGTGGTGTGGGTTTTGAAAGTATTTTTGAAAATGGAACTTCGTAATGGTTCTCGTTTCTATAAGAACACCTACAAAGTGTTTGTTTCGAAAATAGTTCAAAGAGGTGTTTGTGAGATGTGTTGTTTGAAAGTGATTTTGAAAAGGTGTCTTTGTGATGGTTCTCGTTTCTATAAGAACGCGTACAAAGTGTTATTTTCAAAAATGTTTCAAAATGAGAGTGTTTGGTGTATAAAATGTTTTTATTGTGAGCAAGCGAGTAACTGAGAGCGAACCTACCTACTCCAAAGGTCTTAGATGTGTTTTTACTCTTCCTTTAGATGTTACTATCTTACCATTGATTTGATAAGAAGCCGCATCGTTGGATGTGAAGGGAAGGGTGTTGGTTCATCGGGATACCCTTATTTTTGTCTAGGCCAGTCGACCTAGCAAGTCTTTTTCATGCATGGTATTTTACGACTATGTCCACGTTCTCAGGATGTAGGGCGTTGTCACCGTCCATAGTGTTGTGTTGTAGTATTGTCAAGATGTTTTCTTGATGGCACATGATTCATTGCTGGAATGCATGTGTAATGCCCCAAGTGATTCAAATGGAGATCTGCCACTGGTTATTTGGCACTTTTGGAGAGATTGCCCCAGCTGTATTAGACATCATGTCATGCCCATTGCTTATGGAAGACCTGTTGTTGGAAGTGTCTTTCCTGCTGAAGTGATTTTGTCCATTGAGAGGATGTCTGTTCATTGAATATCCATTGTGCGGATTTCTCTGTTGTCAAATAACTAGTCATATGCAAACAATGTCATTTAAAGAATGCAAAGCCTATGTCTATTTTGAAGTTTGAAAATTCATTTTTTAGTAAAACAAACAAATTTTGTAAAAGTGTGATATCAACTCGGGATTTATAGCGAACCCTACAGGAGTCAGGATACCTTTTGTAACAATATGCTTTCGAACTAACCCATGCTTCTGCTAGGACTTTTAAGGGTTATAATGTGGCCTGGTTCACGGTTCAAGAAACAAAGGATAAAGGCTCAAAATTCATTTGTACCCACCCTCTCTTCGTGATATTCTTCAGTCCTATGCTCAGTTAATTGCACGTTTAGAATCCCAGTTGAGTTCTGGAATATTGTCCTTGATGTTCCGGTGATGGTTCAGATACAGACAATTTATTTTGAATAGGCATATATCTTTTTTGTCGAGGATTTGTATAACCACTTTCTTTTTTATTTTACTATCCATGTCTTTTGCCTGAACTGTTCCTTTTTTATTACAGTCAGCGGGATGCCCCAGTTTTTTTCTTAGGTCTCCTTCATAGGTTTTGACTTAGCGGGCTTTTACTTGGAGAGATAATGACTGCCTGTCTTGACAATCATGCGGAACCATCACCTTCTTTGGATTTGGGAGGACGTCTTTGATGCTATTCATTGTGTACGAAGCGGAAGATTACGACTGAATGCGCGTCTGAATTGACTGAGAAAAACTACCCTGCCCTAGGTTGTGATTAAGGGTTTTAATTTGTGTGAAAGAAAAACTCCTACTTCTTTGGCTCAAAAGGGTTGACTAGGGATTATCTTCCTTATAACTCCACTATTTGGGATTTGAAACAACGCATGTACATCGTCAGCAAGGTCTGTTCAAAATCATAATGTAGAGATTATGGTATCGTTTTCATCATCCTCCCTCTAAAGGCTTAGAGCTTTTGATCGAGAGATGAATATCACAAAAGGGAAGCAGTTTAAATATAGTGAATACGAATGAATTGATTGAAAACAGACATATGCAATGCATTGATAAAGTAACAGAGTTTGACATGAATAGATGTTCGAACAATCAAAAGAAAATTACAAATTGAAAATTCTAATGAACAAAAGCCTCTTTGCCTGAATTTGTCACTTCAGATGGTGTGTCTTTGAGGGAAGGTAGAAGAACTAAGCCTGACCATCTTGTGTAAACTCCAACACCCCTTCATCAATCAAGTTTTGAACTTTATATTTCAACCTCCAACAGTCGTCAGTATCATGCCCCGGGCTGTTGGAGTGGTATGCACACCTTGCATCAGGATTGTAGTTAAGGGACGAAGTCTTGGGATTCAGATGAGGCCCTATCAACTTAATCAGATTCATCCTTAACAGGTGTTGCAAAGCTTGAGACAGTGACATGTTGAGTTTAGTAAACTGTCTTTTGGGTATATACAGCTTACTCTGATTAACCCGTTGTTTTTGGTGAGGTTGTTGTTGGACCCGTGAGGTAGTAGCAATTTGGAAATGTCCACTCTTCACCAAACCAAACTCTTTCTTCTTGGAGGTTGATCAATGATTTGGTCCCCAACCTCGACTGCTTTCTTCATACGGTTGTATCCATCTTGATGAAGTTTGTTGATAATGGTTCTCAGCTCTTCTTGTCCCCGAGCTAGGCCTTGGATAAGAGCCATCTGCCCTAGCATCTGGGTTCTCATTGCTTCAACCTCATCTTGCAGTTGTTCCAACCATTCATCCTTATTGTCTTTAGGATTTTTCTTGGCTAGGTTCCCAGCGAGGAGTGCTTTCAACTCTTCCTGCCCCTTGTATAGGCTTAGGAGCATTTCCATGAACTGAGCCTCTTGAATTTGGAGATCTTTGTTGTCTTGTTTGAGAGCCATTTCTGAAATAAACAGCGAGAACATGAGAGACCTACTTTGAAACCTGTTTATGCAATGATATGTATGATATATGTATGCAATGTTTTCAAGGATCTCGCGGGGTAAACAAGAAAATGTCAGAAGTTGAGATTTGCAGCTTTCGTATCGTCGAATGTCCTTCTACGAGAGTCAAGCTCACCATATCAAGTGGGTCATAGCCCCTGACTCAAGTTATCGTGTTTTGATCTTTTGACGGCATTGGCTAGAGGAAAATAAATCCCCCTTCCCCTTGCTAGACGTTTGGTTCATCATAACCTGCACCACAGGCCCTTGAGATCCTTGAAATGATTAAGGAAATGTTATGGTATGATGTTATGATGTGTATGCTACACGTTTAAGCAAAGGTGCAAAGTAATGTAAGAAAGTAAACCCTGCAAGATATCCAAGTTATTGGATAATGACTGTAAACAAAACCTGCAAGGAACTCATGTCGTCAGATAATAAAACCCTGCAAGTAGTTCAAGTTGAAAGCATACAAGTCACACAAACAGCTTTAGGTTTAGGCTTGCATGGAGTTTGTAGGTAAGTACCCTCTTGAAGTTTAGTTGGCTCAACCTGTCCTAGTTAATAGTGATCGGGTTCTAAAGGATCTCAATATCACCGACCTTTCTTTTAGGCGTTGTCTCAGCACAATCAATCTTTTCTTGCGGCCGAGATATCCCAAAAGTCCAGCCTCAATGAGTGTAGTATTGAGTATCAACGAATTTTCAGCTCTACACTGAAACCGGTTATCTCACTACGTCCTAATGGCCAAGTTTGTTAAATTAGGGTTCTAAAGTCAGTTAGTGCTTCATGACGCCACTCAGCGGCCCCGTATTCTCCTCGATTCACCACAAGGGATACCGGTACTCACAAATGTGTGACACTAACATAGCCATTGTTTCAATCATATCGGTCTACACCGTACAATTTCCACAATCTATTGCTACTTACCTAAAAGGTGTCCCAGATCCGGGTGGAGGATCAAAGCAAGCCCAAACAGAGAACCATAATGTAAAGCATACAAATCAAACAAAGAAAGCAAGTAAATGTGATCTAACCCTAAGGTAACCCCACTTTTGTACGATCCTCAGTAGAGTCACAAGTTTTGTGATACGGTGTGAGAAGTGACTTTGGGTTTGCGTTTGTTTTCGCAAATGTTGCGGTTAGCAAGATTCGCCACCGAATTTTCTTTTATCCAAAAAGGAAAGGTGAAAAAGCATAGGAAAGACCTTTAGAGATGTTTTATTGAGTTCGGGGGGTAGATTATGAAAAGGGAAGGTATTAACACCCTTTCCATCCATGGTTTTCCATGGGCTCTTAGTTACTCGCTAGATCACTTACTTTTGTTTAAATGTGCTTGTGGTGTGGGTTTTGAAAGTATTTTTGAAAATGGAACTTTGTAATGGTTCTCGTTTCTATAAGAACGCCTACAAAGTGTTTGTTTTGAAAATAGTTCAAAGAGGTGTTTGTGAGATGTGTTTTTTGAAAGTGATTTTGAAAAGGTTTCTTTGTGATGGTTCTCGTTTCTATAAGAACGCGTACAAAGTGTTGTTTTAAAAAATGTTTCAAAATGAAAGTGTTTGTTGTATAAAATGTTTTTGTTGTGAGCAAGCGAGTAACTGAGAGCGAACCTACCTACTCCAAAGGTCTTAGATGTGTTTTTCCTCCTCTTTTAGATGTTACTATCTTACCATTGATTTGATAAGAAGCCGCATCGTTGGATTTGAAGGGACGGGTGTTGGGACGTTTGTATAGTCATAGAAGGCAACCCATGGAACGTTTTAGCAATGTCGTTTTAGGGACTAGATCGTTTACCGAAGGCAACATCGTGGGTCATCGAGGGACTACGATCCTTTATCGAGGGTCTTTTGATAAAATGCCCATGTTCGAGTTACTTCAGAATGAAAGCTTAGATAGTAGGGCTGTGAGAAGGAACCTGGATAGTAGGGTTACTTCGAAATGAAAGCCCGGATAGTAGGGCTATGAGAAGGAACCTGGATAGTAGGGTTACTTCAAAATGAAAGCCTAGATAGTAGGGCTGTGAGAAGGAACCTGGATAGTAGGGTTACTTCGGAATGAAAGCCTGGATAGTAGGCCTGTGAGAAGGGACCTGGATAGTAGGGTTACTTTGAAATGAAATCCTAGATAGTAGGGTTGTGAGAAGGAACCTGGATAGTTGGGTTACTTCGGAATGAAAGCCTGGATAGTATGGATGTGAGTAGGAACCTGGATAGTAGGGTTACTTCGGAATGAAAGCCTGGATAGTAGGGTTGTGAGAAGGAACCTGGATAGTAGGGTTACTTCGAAATGAAAGCCTGGATAGTAGGGCTACTTAGAAATGAAAGCCTGGATAGTAGGACTGTGAGAAGGAACCTGGATAGTAGGGTTACTTCGGAATGAAAGCCTGGATAGTAGGGTTGTGAGAAGGAACTGGATAGTAGGGTTACATAGGAATGAAAGCCTGGATAGTATGGCTGTGAGAAGGAACCTGGATATTAGGGTTTCTTCGAAATGAAAGCCTGGATAGTAGGGCTGTAAGAAGGAACCTGGATAGTATAGTTACTTCGAAATGAAAGCCTGGATAGTAGGGCTGTAAGAAGGAACATGGATAGTAGGGTTACTTCGAAATGAAATTCTGGATAGTAGGGTTGTGAGAAGGAACCTGGATAGTAGGGTTACTTCGAAATGAAAGCCTGGATAGTAGGGCTGTGAGAAGGAACCTGGATAGTAGGGTTACTTCGAAATGAAAGCCTGGATAGTAGGGCTTATGGGAAGTAACCTGGATAGTAGGGTTACTTCGAAACGAAATCCTAGATAGTAGGGCTAGTGGGAAGGAACCTGGATAGTAATGTCACTTCGTTTGATCTTGTAGATTAGTTGACCCGTTTGGTTTTGGGAACTGATTTTCTCTTGGTTGCCTCCAAATATGACATGTATAACTACTGGAGATGTTGGTGATAATTGTATTTCCTGAAAAGATAACAGGGTTAGTTATATTTTATGCATGAAACGCGTTGTGAGATGACGTCCTCGAGATTATGCTGTATTGGATATGTATGCGCATGTCATGATGTATGAGCATGGGATGTTGGTCAAGAGATATCCGAGTCCGGGAAAATAAATCCCTGACTGCTGCTGGAGAAAATAGAATTCCTGACTGTTGTAGGGAAATATGGTTGTTCTACTTCTTCTAGGGATGATGAATGGAAGTGACTGTACTTTTGTCAGGGGGAATTCTGTTTGAGAATAACTCTGCGGGGAACAATTTAGAAGGTGACTTTCCAAAAACTGAAGTAATGAGCTCTGTCTGGGAACAATTTAGAAGGTGAATTTCCAAAAACTGAAGTAATGAGCTCTGTCGGGGATTGAGCTCCTTTATCCAGAGAAATAAACTCTGCTCGGGAGAAAACTATATGAACCTCTTGCGATCACAAAATTTTGCTGGGGAACATAGATGTCGGTTCTCTGAAGGAACTTGGCTAGGGAAAGTAACTCCTGTTTGGGGAAGCCGATGTCAAAGCTTTGGTTGCCCCTACTATGTGGGGAGGCATAGATGTCACGGGGTCGCATTCTGAGGAAATGACAATGACTTTGCATCAGGACTTTTCTGCCCCTGTACCTACTGGAAAAAGTGCCTACGGAGGCTTTGTAGATTGAGTGTTATCCCAACTCATGAGGTGTTTGGTAACTGCCGATCAGAATGATAAGTCTTCTATTGATAGGCAAGTGACAATATGACGGGACATAATCGTACGCTTTGATCCCTAACTTTTTCCTGGACCGCCCTTTCGGGTTTTCAGTCCACCAGGATACCCCTTTTTTGCCCAAGCCACCTTTTCAGGTTTTCGACTTGCCGGGTGTAAAGATTTTTTTTTTTGTTTTTATCCCTAATTTTTGCCCGAACTTTTTTGGTTCGCCGGGATGCCCTTATTTTTGCCTAGGCCAGTCGACCTAGCGGGTCTTTTTCATGCATGGTCTTTTCTGACTATGTCCATGTTCTCAGGATGTAGGGTGTTGTCACCGTCCATAGTGTTGTGTTGTAGTACTATCAAGATGTTTTCTTGATGGCACATGATTCGTTGCTGGAATGCATGCGTAATTCCCAGAGTGATTCAGATGGAAATCTGCCCCTGGTTATTTGGAACTTTTGGAGAGATTTCCCCAACTGTGTTATACATCATGTCATGCCCCTTGCTATTGGAAGACCTGTTGTTGGAAGTGTCTTTCCTGCTGAGGTGATTCTGTCTATTGAGAGGATGTCTGTTCATTGAATATCCATTATGCGGATTTCTATGTTGTCAAACAACTAGTCATATGCAAACAATGTCATTTAAAGAATGCAAAGCCTATGTCTGTCTTGAAGTTTTAAAATTCTTTTTTTAGTAAAACAAACAAATTTTGTAAAAGTGTGATATCAACTCGGCATTTATAGCAAACCCTATGGGAGTAAGGATACCTTTTGTAACAATATGCTTTCAAACTAACTCATGCTTCAGCTAGGACTTTTAAGGGTTATAACGTGTCCTGGTTCACGGTTCAAGAAAAAAAGGATAAAGACTCAAAATTTATTTGTACCCACCCGCTCTTCGTGATATTCTTCAGTCCTATGCTCAGTTAATTGCACGTTTAGAATCTCAGTTGAGTTCTGGAATATTGTCCTTGATGTTCCGGTGATGGTTCAGATACTGAAAGTTTATTTTGAATAGGCAGACATATTTTTTGTTGAGGATTTGTATAACCTCTTTCTTTTTTATTTTACTATCCATGTCTTTTTCCTGAACTGTTTCTTTTTTATTACAGTCAGCGGGATGCCCCAATTTTTTTTCTTAGGTCTGCTTCACAGGTTTTGACTTAGCGGGCTTTTATTTGGAGAGATAATGACTGCCTGTCTTGACAATCATGCGGAACCATCAACGTCTTTGGATTTGGAAGGACGTCTTTGATGCCATTCATTATGTACAAAGCGGAAGATTGCGACTGCATGCGCGTCTAAATTGACTGAGAAAAACTACCCTTCCCCATGTTGTGATTAAGGGTTTTAATTTGTGTGAAAGAAAACTCATACTTCTTTGGCTCAAAGGGGTTGACTAGGGATTATCTTCCTCATAACTCCACTGTTTTAGATTTGAAACAACGCCAGTACATCGTCAGCAAGGCATGTTCAAAAGCATATTGTAGAGATTGTGGTATCGTTTTTGTCATCCTCCCTCTAAAGGCTTAGAGCTTTTGATCGAGAGTTGAATATCATAAAAAGGGAAGCAGTTTAAATATAGTGAATACGAATGAATTGATTCAAAACAGACATATGTAATGCATTGATAAAGTAACAGAGTTTGACATGAATAGATGTTCGAACAATCAAAAGAAAATTACAAATTGAAAATTCTAATGAACAAAAGCCTCTTTGCCTGAATTTGTCACTTCAGATGGTGCGTATTTGAGGGAAGGTAGAAGAACTTAGCCTGACCATCTTGTGTAAACTCCAACACCCCTTCATCAATCAAGTTTTGAACTTCATATTTCAACCTCCAACAGTCGTCAGTATCATGCCTCGGGCTGTTGGAGTGGTATGCACACCTTGTATCAGGATTGTAGTTAAGGGACGAAGTCTTGGGATTCGGATGAGGTCCTATCAACGTAATCAGATTCATCCTTAATAGGTGTTGCAAAGCTTGAGACAATGACATGTTGAGTTTGGTAAACCGCCTTTTGGGTATATCCAGCTTACTCTGATTAACCCGTTGTTTTTGGTGAGATTGTTGTTGGACCCGTGAGGTAGTAGCAATTTGGAAATGTCCACTCTTCACCAAACCAAACTCTTGTCTTCTTGGAGGTTGATCAATGACTTGGTCCCCAACCGCGGCTGCTTGCTTCATACGGTTTTATCCATCTTAATGAAGTTTGTTGATAATGGTTCTCAGCTCTTCTTGTCCCCGAGCTAGGCCTTGGATAAGAGCCATCTGCCCTAGCATCTGGGTTCTCATTGCTTCAACCTCATCTTGCAGTTGTTCCAACCATTCATCCTTATTGTCTTTAGGATTTTTCTTGGCTAGGTTCCCAGCGAGGAGTGCTTTCAACTCTTCATTCCCCTTGTATAGGCTTAGGAGCATTTCCATAAACTGGGCCTCTTGAATTTGGAGATCTCTGTTGTCTTGTTTGAGAGCCATTGCTGAAATAAACAGTGAGAACATGAGACCTACTTTGAAACCTGTTTATGCAATGATATGTATGATATATGTATGCAGTTTTTTCAAGGATCTCGCGGGGTAAATAAGAAAATGTCAGAAGTTGAGATTTGCAGCTTTCGTATCATCGAATGTCCTTCTACGAGAGTCAAGTTCACCATATCAAGTGGGTTATAGCCCCTGACTCAAGTTATCGTATTTTGATCTTTTGACGACATTGGATAGAGGAAAATAAATCCCCCTGCCCCTTGCTAGATGTTTGGTTTATCATAACCTGCACCACAGGCCCTTGAGATCCTTGAAATGGTTAAGGAAATGCTATGATATGATGTTATGATGTGTATGCTACGCGTTTAAGCAAAGGTGTGAAGTGATGTAAGCAAGTAAACCCTACAAGAAATCCAAGTTATTGGATAATGACTGTAAACAAAACCTGCAAGGAATTAATGTCGTCAGATAATAAAACCCTGCAAGTAGTTCAAGTTGAAAGCACACAAGTCACACAAATAGCCTTAGGTTTAGGCTTGCATGGAGTTTGTAGGTAAGTACCCTCTTGAAGTTTAGTTGGCTCAACCTGTCCTAGTTAATAGTGATTGGGTTCTAAAGGATCTCAATATCACCGACCTTTCTTTTAGGTGTTGTCTCAGCATAATCAATCTTTTCTTGTGGCCGAGATATCCCAAAAGTCCAGCCTCAATGAGTGTAGTATCGAGTATCAACCAATTTTCAGCTCTACACCGAAACTGGTTATCTCACTACGTCCTAATGGCCAAGTTTGTTCAATTAGGGTTCTAAAGTCAGTTAGTGCTTCATGACGCCACTCAGCGGCCCCGTATTCTTCTCGATTCACCATGAGGGATATCGGTACCCACAAATGCATCAAACTAACGTAGCCATTGTTTCAACCATATCGGTCTACACCGTACAGTTTCCGCAATCTATTGCTACTTACCTAAAAGGTGTCCCAGGTCCGGGTGGAGGATCAAAGCAAGCCCAAACAAAGAACCATAATGTAAAGCATACAAATCAAACAAAGAAAGCAAGTAAATGTGATCTAACCCTAAGGTAACCCCACTTTTGTATGATCTTCAGCAGAGTCGCCTGTTCTGTGATACAGTGGGAGAACTGACTTTGGGTTTGCGTTTGTGTTTGCAAATGTTGCAGTTAGCAAGAGTCGCCACCGACTTTTCTTTTATCAAAAAAGGAAAGGTGAAAAAGCACAAGAAAGACCTTTAGAGATGTTTTCTTGAATTTGGGGGGTAGATTATGAAAAGGGAAGGTATTAGCACCCTTTCCATCCATGGTTTTCCATGGGCTCTTAGTTACTCGCTAGATCACTTGCTTTTGTTTGCATGTGCTTGTGGTGTGGGTTTTGAAAGTATTTTTGAAAATGGAACTTCGTAATGGTTCTCGTTTCTATAAGAACTCCTACAAAGTGTTTGTTTCGAAAATAGTTCAAAGAGGTGTTTGTGAGATGTGTTTTTTGAAAGTGATTTTAAAAAGGTGTCTTTGTGATGGTTCTCGTTTCTATAAGAACGCGTACAAAGTGGTTTTTTCAAAAATGTTTCAAAATGAGAGTGTTTGGTGTATAAAATGTTTTTTTTGTGAGCAAGCGAGTAACTGAGAGCGAACCTACCTACTCCAAAGGTCTTAGTTGTGTTTTTCCTCCTCCTTTAGATGTTACTATCTTACCATTGATTTGATAAGAAGCCGCATCGTTGGATGTGAAGGGACGGGTGTTGCGACGTTTGTATAGTCATAGAAGGAAACCCATGGAACGTTTTAGCAATGTCATTTCAGGGACTAGATCGTTTACCGAAGTCAATGTCGTGGGTCATCGAGGGACTACGATCCTTTATCGAGGGTCTTTTTCTAAAACGCCCATGTTCGAGGGACATGACTATTTTTCCGATAGGCAACAAAGTGGGATTACCCTAAGGGTGCGTGTGTGCAAAGTGTGTTTGATTGCATGCATTTTAGTCTTGATTAGGGTGATCTATTTATTGATTTTCGTATCTTGCCATACACACCCTATTTACTAGCATTTACATTTGAAAGCGATAAATTACAGAAATGTAAATTCCTACGCTATTACAATGTTTAGGGGATTGGGGTACATATTTATGAATGGGGGTTGCAAGTAAAAATAAGTCCTAAGTTACTATTACAACCATATTGAAATGTACAATATAGGAAAGAAATGGACTTGTTTAGAAAATGTTTTTGTCTTAAGGAAATAAATTAAAAGGAAAATATTTTTATGTTTTTTATGTTAATATAAAAAAAATGATGAAAAGGGAAATAAATGAAAGACAGAAATAACGTGCTACTGCAAGCAAAAATAAACAAGGATCAGAAGTTCTGAAGCCAGACGTGTGATGACTCAGAGAGGAACGTCAATGGGATCAGAGGTTCTGAGTTGGTGCATTCTGAGACCCTACAAGAAACGTCAAAGGGAAAGGGAACAAAGGTTTTGGATTGGTACATTCTGAAGTCCCGCAAAAAACGTTAGAGGGAAAACACAGAGGTTCTGGATGGTGTTCATCCAGTGAACCAAAAGTCAGAAGTTCCGTGTTACGCTAAAATAGTGAGTAAACATCAGCACTTCAGTGCGTTATCAACATGTAAGCATCAGAAGTTCAGTGTGTGTTAACAGTGAGAAAAATTATAGAAGTTCTGTGTGTTAAAACTGTGAAGAGAACTCAGAAGTTCTGCATGCTTAAACAGTGAGAAATTCCTAGAAGTTCTGTATGTTAAAACAATGAGGAGAACTCAGAAGTTCTATGTTATGCTAAAACTGTGAGTGAAAATTAGAAGTTCCATGCCATATTTCAACTCTTAATCAGCACATCAGTAATTTATTCAGTTCTTTTTAAACAGCAAATCAGAAGGATAACAGCACAACAGTTTATAGAAGTTCCAAATCTAAATCTGAGTCTAGCCATAATCAAGAAACTCTTATCCACAGTTTTTCTACTTATGCAATGATATGGACAACATTAATACTATGATATTTACATGTTAATGATGTTCAGAACAAAAAAAAAACAAGCAAAGTCAGAAAGACTTACCTTGAACCTGGAGCGTGCTTGGAGCTTTGAGTGGCAGCCTTTGGATGTTCTGAGTCAGCAAGAGCAACGGAAGAGGAAATGTCAAGCTCTTTGATTCAAAGGGAAGAACAAAGGTTTGGCTTTCTGTTTGGGATTTCTAGATTTTTTATGAAGGTTTCACAGTTTTGTTTTCTCTCCTTTTTGCCAACCTCTCTCCAAAAGCCAGCCCCTTGAACGTGTGATGGAGCCAAGTATTTATAGGTGAATTTGTTGTGATTTTGGGGGGAAAACAAATGGGATTCAAACCTTTTTGGTATATTGTTCCATTTCTTTTTTAATCACAGTTTTGGTATGCTAATTTGATGCAAATATGGGGTTTGAGAAAGTGCAGGCGTGGACTGGGTCAGCAGCAATTTGGAGCATTGTGGAAGCTGGTTGCAAGACTGTGCCATAGCAGGGCAGCAGGTTACTTAAACGAGGTTTTGGGATTTGGTGATGTTCTGATCACAGAAGATCAGAAGCGTAACCTCCAAATACTGGAGGGGCATCTTCTGACCGAAGCGTTGAACATAGCCTCCATATGCTGAAGAATCATGTTCTGACTGAAGCATCATGTTCTGACCAAAGAGCATCGCTTCTGCATGTTCTGATTGAAGCGTCATGTTCTGAACCGTGTTTGCAACTTCTGACTGCGCTTTCATGGAGGCTGGCTCAGAAGTTCTGAAGCATCATATACTCTTAACACTTAGAAAATTTTCTAAATGTTTAGAAAATTTGATTTTTTTTCAAAGTAACTTCTGACTTCTGATTTTGATAAACCAGTTTAATATCTTGATGAAATATAATTGTTGGAACTTGATTTTTGATTCAAAAGTCATAGTTTGACTCCTTTGGTGTGTAAATAAACATTTTGCCCTTGTGAACGATTCTCTTGGAAAATTTGTAATTTCAGATTTGCAATTGGATGGAAGCAAACTTGAGGGTCCAGGTTGATCCTTTGAGAAATGAGTGGGAAAATTTTGGGGTACAACAATATCCAAGTGATTTATGTACCTACAATTTCCATTCTCTGACGAGCATTATCCCACCAGTCCTTGGCCTCTTCTTCCAGCATATGACTACCAAACTGCACCTTCAGAACCTCAGTGCATGCAATCACTCAGATAGTCTTCTCAATCCCCTTATCCATGCATGTGCACCATCTAGGTTATGTCTTCACTTGAATGTTGGTAGATTGTTCCTATCAAACTTTCCCAAAGCATATAACTCGTCATTCTCTCCAGCATTCTGATTGTTTTGTTGATTTTGAGTCATTGCTTGAGCCAACGATTCTAAAGCCTCAGCAATAACATGTGCATTTCATTATCTAGCCATTCTACACATCAGCAAGTAGGCATTAGAAAGAAAAAACATAGACAATGTTCACACACTAATGGACTACCACGGAACATACAACATACAAATACCTGGCTGGATAGACCGTCGTGCTCTCATACCACCATGTAACACCCTAAACCCCGCCTATAATTTATCAAAAAAGTTAATTAACAAAAAAAATAACCACTTAGGGTGTCACACACAACCAAACATGGCTTTCCCCGTAACACATATCACAACAAAATATTGTATACACACATTTTCACTTAGGATATTTACACGACATCAATTCATATGATTTGTACTTGGGATGTTTACACGACATCCAATTCATCTGGTATCATTGTAGTGGAATCATAATTAAATCAATTAAAAATCATATTTCACTAATAAAATTTAATTTCATAAACTTCAACGTTCACAACATAAGCAAAATGAGTTGTATTCTCCAACTCTCAACAACTTTGACATCTCAACAAAATATAATTAGTAAACTTCATCAAAATAAAGCTAAGCAAATGAAAGCAAATGTTCCCAGCCCGATGTTACATAATTAGAGTAAGACCCTACTAATAAAATAAAAAACTAATGGAAGTCACAACAAGAGTTATCTTCCACTTACTTCTACTAATGCTACTCCTGAGTGTCTTCAAGTTGTCCATGGTGGACAACATTAAAGAAAAGGGGTGAGAATAAACTTCAATAATTAGCGGTGAAAATAAGTAGAAGTAGAGTAACACATAACAACAACATACATGTTATTCAAATCAAGACCAACATATTAAGTATTCTCATCCAAACAACACACCAACAATGATAAACATAAATGCAACACTTATACAATGCACTCAACACCGACTAAACATGCATGTGGTCCCAAATATGAACACACAGGTTCATCTCTCTCCTCGATCAACCACCATAGGACTAGATTCCCTCTTGGAACCAGAGCACACCAAAATCACTACCACCATCATAAGTAACACTTCACTGATTCCCACTGAAACCAGCTACTCGTAAAAGAACATATGAATTACTTCAGATGGAAGAAAGTGAAAGTATAATTGATTTCTTCACTAGGGTTATGAAACTAGTGAATCAAATCAAAGCATGTGGAGAAATGTTAATAACAAGATCATTTATTGCAAAGATCTTGAGATCTTTGGCTTCGAAGTTCGACCACGTGGTGATTTCCATACAAGAATTGAAAGATATTTCGACATTGACAAAGGAAGAGCTTTAAGGGACACTTCATTCTCATGAACAAAGAATAGCTGAGAGAGCTGCAGGAAATTCGAAGAGTGATGTGGCTTTGTAGGCGCAGTCGGCAAGAGAAAATAAAGGCAAAGGAAAGTGGTTCGATAATAGAGATAGATGAAGCTACAACAACTCAACTGGTAGAGGAAACTAGCAGGAAGAAATTGTGTCGAACCAATGAAGACCCCCATACCAAATCAACCAAAGAGGTGGTGTTGGAGATAGAGGAAGAGGCGGTGGTCAAAAACCTGACAAGAGTCATATTCAGTGTTTCAATTGTTAGAAGTATGGTCACTATTCTAATGATTGTCTAGAAAAACTAAATAATCAACAAAGTGATGCAAAGTTTACAAAACATGAAGAAGAAGAAGAAGAAGAAGAAGAGATGATGTTGATGGTCACAACTAGAGATGAAGAGAGATTCAAGGACTAATTGTACTTGGATTCAGGATGCTCATCACACATGTCTGGAAGGAAAGATTGGTTTGTTAACATAAAGCCCTCAATGAAGAACATGGTGAAATTTATAAATGGAAATACTCTAGCAGCTGAAGGTATTGGTGATGTTTTGATTTAAAGGAAAGATGGAAAAAGGTCAATAATTTCCAATGTGTTATTGTTATATCCCAATATTTACCCCCTAATATTTCTCATCATCTCATGTCATAATGCATCAAGACACACACATTAGGGTTATTTCTCTCTTTATCCTATCTTTAAGTTTTCTCTTGAGGTATTACCAAGCACCTTGAATTGTGTATCTTGTACATGTGTTATTTTAACTAACATCAATATGTGTATATATGTTAATTTGAATGTTCATATTGTAGGTTATCACAATTGCATTCATTTCACCATCTAATCTAGGATTTGAGGGGTGATTCTCCATCAAATGGTTCTCTAATGGATTGCAAGAGCTCAATCCTCAAGGTCATGTCTATGGAATCAAAGATTTGTGGTTCAATGAGCTCTTTCACTTTATTTATGTTGAGATCTCCCTAAAGTTGGTGGTGGAATTCATCAAGAAGATTCATAGGTTCATGTGTTTATTTCCATGCCTTCTTCAACAAGCTTCATTGAGACTTAAGCTCCATCTTTGAGTGTGCTTCAATAAAACATCACTTCAAGGCCTCTTATGATTCATAATTCTTATTTTGCCAAAAAAAAGTCCAAAAGATTCAAGGTTGGTTCAACAAGTTTGACCTAATTGAGCAAATACTATATTAAGTGATCACAAGTGCATAACTCATTCAATTTTAAACATTTTGCGTTGGTTCTTTTTTCTATGCATTCTTATCATCATCTACAAAAACCTATCTACACATGACAAGATCTAACTGTGCAAGAAAAATACTCAAAATTTAAAGGGGGTTTCAGGTCATTTTGACACTCTCTGAGTTAGGGTTTGTTGACTTCTAAGGACCATGTATTGCTCATTGTTTGAGATTTTTGATTGGTTCCAAAGCCATGATTCTCTTTAAATTGTACTTAACAAGCTATCTTCATAAGTCTAAGGCTAATTTTGAATGGAAGATCACTAAAAGTTGAGAAAGATTACAAGTCTCCTTGAAGAGCCTTTGAATTCTAGGGTTTGCCTTCAAATGATCATAACTTGGTCAAATTTTATCACCTTGAGCCCATTATTTTTCCAAAATAATATTTATTATGTCTACTACAACTTTGTTTTTATATGCAAGACTTGAAGATGATTGGAAAGTTGTTGAAGAAATGAAAATAGTATAGGTCTTTTGTGGATTTCCCTAAATTTGTTCTCCATCTTCCAACGCCCATAACTCTTTAAATTTATATGATATTTGAGTGATCTCAATTCCATACTTCAATTAAAGAGGTCTACTTGATGTCATCTTCAGATATCAAGATCAAATTTTGAGTGAAAGGTCATGTAATTTTGAAGAATATTATAGGTCATTTTGAAGTTCAACACTTAGAATTGTTTTAAGTACAAAACATTTGTGTGTTTTTCACAAATTCAACTGGACATAACTTTTGCTCAAGCATCTAAATGATGTCTTTCTTGGAATATTGTAAATATTGTAACCTTATATTTCAAATGTTTAAGAATCATCCCATAAAGGTCCATGAGTAGTGAGCTATACATTATTGAAATTGGCTCCATGGAATCTGTTTTTGCTTCAAGTCAGAATTTTTTACCACGAGTAAACTTGGATTACAGGTCAAATTACTCAAGGTTTAGTTGATAATCTTGTTTAAATAATTGGCCATATGCGTTTTGACAAGAATTGCACTAATATCAGGTCATTTTTAGGCATTTCAAGTCACACGTTTGGCATGATCACAACTGGCTTGGTTTGCATGATTTTCCCGTAGTTCCTCTAGTTTCTCATCATCATCCACTTTCCTATAAATAGAGGATGATATCCCACTCATTTGACAAGCTTTAGAGAGACAAAGAACTTTTGTTGAACTCCCTCTATACCTCTCAATTCTGCAACTTCGAACTCAATTCTAAAGCGCTTCCAGCTCTTATTTATTAATTGATTCTTCATCCTTGAACTTCACTGAAGCTAACAAAAGAAGAACCAAGCCTTGAGGTGTCCTAAATCACGCAAGCCAAGTCCAATTTTAGAGAAAATTCATCTGACTTCGTTCAGGTAGTTTAAGGCACCAAATCTTCTAACTCAAATTACTGGAATGATCTATGATGTTCATTGATGCTTGCTGATGGTTTAATTTTGATCAATTGATGCATTTCATGCATCTGTTTTCGATTTCAAAAATTTTCAAAACTCTCTGTTTTTCTCATATCTACTGAGTTATGGTTTAAAGAAATTTTTCGCGAGGCTGAGGTTAGGATCGTTTGGAAGAGACGAATCCAATGATACCAGTTTGGGCTTCTAATGGTTTCATTCGAAGAATCTAATAAAAACCCAACACGCAAAGGTCTGGAGGTTGAATACGACCTATGTGTCGTTCTGAAGAAGTGAAAAACACAAGAAGGGGGGGGGGGGGGGGTTGAATTGAAAACTTGAAATCAAATGCGCAATAACACAGTATTTTTATCCTGGTTCGTTTGATCTCAAACTACTCCAGTCCACCCGTCAAGGTGATTTCGCCTCTCTCCAATGAGGACTTAATTCACTAATCACCAACAGATTATAATCACTACTTTGACAACTGTCAAAGTCCTCTTGAGTACAACCACAATCCGGTTAATCTCAAGGAAAATTGTCTTAATCAAAGATACAAGAGTACTGTGTATAGTTGTTTTTCGTTACAAAAATAGTTATAACAACTGTGATATTTTACACAAATTTAGAGTGTGGAATGGAGATGGGTAAGCTTGCAGCGTTTTGAATTGTATTGCAGTAGCGTTGAAAAAATCATTAACAATTTGATCACTTATGTTATTTATATCGGTGTAGCGGTGGAAATGTTCAAGACTAAGCCATTGGATTGACTAGACTTTATACAAATCAAAATAAAAATCGCCACCGCGCTTTATTGTTTCCAAAGGAATGGGAAAAGAGCGAATAACCCAAAAAAGGGGGAAATATTTAAGGTAAGGGGGTTGGTTATGCAAAGGGAAGGTATTAGCACCCTAAACATCTACAGTATTCCACAGGAACCTCTATGTAAAATCTGTATATTTTGGCTATAAAAATGTGTTGTATATAAAATGGATGGTAGAGGTGAGAAAAGAAGTATATTTTTATAATTTTTGCACCCCCCGCGGTTGCGAACCTTTAGTGCCTACATACCACCTTTCATGCAATAGGGGATCAGGGTACATGTAGTTCCTCTTTTTAAAACTTTGAAAACACAAGTGTGTTGGTTGATTTTAAGAGATAAGACATCATCGTCATTGTCCGTGTGGAAAACATACTTACTACCCACAATCATGAGAAAAGAGAATTTGCATCATCTCAAAGTGGAGGATATGGCTTGGATTTTAAAATCAACAATGCATCACTCAACACCCAAGTGGAAAATATCTCACTTCACTATATTTTGTAGAAGTATAGTTGTTTGCATCACTACAAGGATTGACAAGAGCCTAACATTTTAAGAAAAGTTTAAAGATAAAAGCCAAAGTGACAAAATGGTTTGAAATGAGATTGATTGACTTTTAGTCTTCTCACAAAAATGTCAAAGCATTATTAAATTGATTGGAATTTATTTATGAAAATGTTTTGAAAAATGCATGGACCTAAGTCCAAGTTTATTATGAAAGTGGTTTAAGTTTCAAAACAAGAAGATTTTTCAAAAGGAGCGAGAAGATTTTTTAAAATTAAAGATGGGAGGAGAAGAAGAGACTGTCCTAAATCATAAGGTAAAAGCTAAGGATAAGAACCATCTGACCAACAAGGAGCCAAAACTTGACATTATGAGCCAAGATAGAATTCCCATTTTTTGGATTGAAACCAAGCAAGCAAAGATACTAGACCTCTTCAAATGTATTAAGTCTTCACAAAAATTGGGCAAAGTAACGGCTGTATACGAGTGAATTCCAGATTACAAACAAATGATGTAATCACAAAATCTTGCACACAAAAACAAACAAGCAACCCAATGTCTTGAGGTAAACCTCAAGAGCTCCAGACAAAATAATCAGATAGGATCACAAGGTCTCCAAGATAGGCCAAGGTTTCTAATCCTAAGTCCAAGAAAAAGTCCCATGCCCCATAATGCCAAGGATAGTAACCAAATAGTCCAAGTACCATTAAGAGTTTTTTAGGGTTTATGTTTATTATTAAGAATCTTAAGAAAAGAAAAGAAAAGAAAAGCTCAAGTGAGCAAAGTAAAAATGACAAGAAAATAAATGCTCAAATGAGCAAAGATGAAAATGGAATGAAATGAATATGCTAAAAAATAAATAGTACATAAAGCATAAAAGAATAAAAGCATAAGATAAACAAGTCAATAATTAGTGGTTAGTTGGATGACCATCTTAAAACTTGCATTTGGAACTCATTAGAGGATTGGTAGAACCAAAGCCTCCACACAATAAGTTGCATTTGCTTTTTGTCAAGTATATCATCCATTTGGAATTCTTATAAATACTATTTAATGATCAACGATGTTTAAGTGATCCGCGTTGACCAAAGGTGTTGTAGATCCATTAAAGGATTGGTAGAACCAAATCCTCCACACAATGAATCTCAAGGTTATTGGATCAAAGAGATCAAATTAACATACTTGGGCTTGCAATCATAAGTTTGGGCCACGAATGATCATTTATTCGAATCGGGACAAGATTTAGCGCTATGTTAAGTAATCATAAGTGGACTTATATAGAAGTCGCACCTATTTTGAGGTCGGTCAATAGCAATCTATGCACCATTTGTTTTGAGACATGATATAGAGATCATGCTCTAACAACATTTAGTGCAATGAGAAGGGGATGAGATGAAGAGGATTAGGGAAAAAGATGAATAAACCACTTTTGAATTAAAATTTTAATCAAACTATTATTAAAATCATTCATCCATTTTTTGTGGAGTTAAACTCAACACCATGGATCCAATGATGTTAATAAAGTCATGATAAAAAAATCAACCCAAGACAGCCAAAAAATAATCACAAAATAATAATATATTTAATATATACATTAAAAGGTTAAAAAATGTTTTAAAAAATGGAAAATAATGAGAAAAATATCAATTATGTTCAAATTAATCAAGAAATGAAAAATAAGACCATAGAAAAATCAGAAATGGATCCAAATATTTTTGTAAAATTTTTGGTAATTTTAAAAGTCAGAAACTATTTTTTTTAAAATAAAACAAATGGGTAAAATAAACAAAAATAGTAAAAAATAGTAAAGTTAGAAACAAAAATAAAATAGGGTCACCAGTTTTGTCAGAATATCATTGGATCATTCCATAATTTTTTCAGAATTTAAAAATGCATAAAAGTATTTTTAAACATTTTAAACAAATCAAATAAGTGTAAAATTTATAAAAAATACCAAAACACAAAATTAAATTGTGAAAAAATAAAAATCAGAAAGAGAATAATCAAAAATATTTTTCATAATTTTTTCAGATTTTTTGGACTAAAAATGAATTTTCTATGATTTTTTGAAATTTAAAACAATTAAAATATAAAAATCAGAAAAAGAAAATAAAAGTAAAATATGTGGACCATTGGATGAGAGTCAAAACGCGTTAGTAATCAAATCCAAGGGATCTGGCGCGCTGTACATATCATGGTCATTAATGAATAATGTACAGAATCAATAATAAATCAGATTTTTGAAAAATACAAATGGCACGCCATCATTGGTTGGAAGATGACACGTGGGTCATCTTCAATCTCTAGGCAACGTGATTTGCAGGTCTCTCAAACTGTAAAATCATAAGCTCAGACCTATGCCAATCGCTTCGTCTCTTCAAGACGAAAACAACCACACCCTCGCGCCAAATTTATATAAATTGTAGCTCAAGCAATTTGGAAGGAAAGTTTTGAAAAGGGATTTGAAAATTCATGGTCAAAACGTGTTTCCAGTGAAATTTAAGTGTTGCGACTAGAACCAGGGCAATGAGAGCAACACAATGATATCAGAGTTTTGAAGAATTGATAAAGGAATCTACCTATTAAAGTTGAGTTGCAGAGCTCTGAAACTGGACTTCTATGGAACAGTATAGGGCACGATTCTTGAATTTAATTATATGGTTAGCTTCAGAGAAGATCAGGGAAGGTTAATTGAAGGAAAAAATGGATTGAAAAATGCTTGAGAATGGATTTTGAAGTTGCTGAATTCTGGGTTGTGAAACAAGTTTGGCAGGGTGATTCTGGCTGTCTAAGCTTGGGAAATTGAATGGGGGATGACCCTCTATTTATAGGGAAGCAAATGGGATCAAAATGAATAGCAAATGATGCTTTTCGGAAGGAATTCGTGTGGGTTTGCATCATGGAGAAAGTGTGACTCAAACTTGATCAAAACTCAGCCAAATCGTGCGCTTCATGATGCTAATCACTTCTGGCAAGTTGCTAAACATGATTAGAAACAAAAACGTGTGGAAGTCTTGTGATTAGAAGCTAAAACAAAGATTTCAAAATCCTGACTTTGTGAAAAATTGAGTTTCAAACTACCAAATTCAAATCCATGGCATTTCCAACTCAATGGGGTCTTAGGGCATAATTCTTAATGCTTTGGAAAGATGAGGTTACAAGCTTTGCAATGGAAAAAGAATGGAATCAAATGGATGCTTGAGCTGAAAGTTATATGGAGTCAAAGTTGAAGAAAAAGAGTTGACTTTCCATACTTAGAAATATTTCAAATTCTTCTTTAAAAATGACCTATAATCTTTTGTATCCAAACATGGCCTTCCACTTAGAATTTGCTCTTGACCAAAAAAGATGGAATGAAGTAGATCTCTTGAATGACATTTTTCAATTTGAACCACTCAAAATCTCCAAAAAAAATGTGAAAGTTATGACTTATTGAAGTTGGCCAAAAATCATGAAATAACCTATAATCTTTTGCATCCTTAAGGTAACTTACCTCCATTTTCTAACTTTGTACATAAAAGAAGGCAGAAGTAAACATCCTTAAGATCATCATGAAAAAATAATGGGCTCAAGGTGATAAAAAGTGACCAAGTTATGACCATTTGAAGTCACATATGGAAAATTGGGGATTCATCTGGATGACTTGTAATCTTTCTTCTTCACCAAGTTCCTTCCAAATGAAAACTCCTTGGAACTTTTGAAGTAATTTGTTGGTAACTCTTTGAAGAGAAAGATGTCTTTGAAATCACTCAAAAATACCAAAAGATGAGCAAGATATGCTCCTTTGAAGTTCAAAACCCTAGCCTCTAGATCAAGAGAATGCTTTGAGGAACTTTGCCAAGTTTGAACAAACTTTTTGTGCCAATATTCTTCCTTTGTGAATAGAAGTTGTTGAGGATGATGATGAGGACTCATGGCCACCAAAACCACTTCCATATCTTGAAATTAGAGAGAAATATGCTCTTGCGACCAATAGGAACAAGACCTTGTCCAATCATGACAACTTCTTCCATTAACCCTTTGTATTTTTGAATCCATTTTGATAACTTTGAGATATGTTGAACCAAAATAACCCTTGTCATGCCATTTCTTCCAAAACCACTCCAATAGTGAAGTTTGAATTCCCCAAGCTATGTTGACTAGGGAATGGAAATAAACTCATGAACCCATGAAGCAACTTGCTAAACCTCATTGCCTTTACCTACATTATTAACAAGTAAGGCAAACCAACATTGCAATTTATTAATTAGAGAGAAAATCAAAGAAAAATATTCATGATCACAAAAGAAAATAAGTCAAGGTGCTTGGTAACTCTTCAAAAGAGCAAGGCTAAAGATAGGGAGAAGAAACAAAAGCCCTAATGTGATCTTGTTGTTATTAAAACAATATGGTATGATGAAGGAATCTTAGAGGCAAAAATTGGGGTACAACAGCTGCCCTTATTTAAGTTTCTTCTATCCAAAGATACGAAGGTTAAAAATCTTTGTGTCGACATGATCGAAGATAATTAAATATAAAACAAACCCTATTTTTGGCCCTAAGATGCCATGCAAATTCTTATGCATATGAATGCATATGAATAGTACCAAAGAGACACAAAGTATCACTGGGGATGCAACAAAAATGAAGAAACAAAGGAGCAACCCCATCAGGAAAATAAATCACTGGTGAACCAAAAGAATTGAATCAGAGAGGAAGATAATAAGCATCGACGTTCACTGCCAATGTCCTACCGACATTTACTGAAGGTAGAAAGAGAAAATATATCATATCATCACCGTTCACTTACGATGAACTATCAATGTTCACTGAAGATAGCAAAAAGATAATAAACACTGACGTTCACTGCCGATGTCCTACTGTTGTACCCCAAAATTTGCCCTCCCATATTCCTCAAGAAATTGCCAAGCCAAGTCACAAAATTCCCCAAGGGTTGCACAGTGCAAAGGTCTCCTATACAGTCAAAACTAGGGTTTGGGTTCTGATCAAGAAAATGAAGTTTTCAAAGGCCCAACCAAGTCTCATATGCCTACAAATATGGTCAAGTATCCTCATATCAAGTTTCAAGGCATTCAGCTCAAAATTGCACAGTCAAAAACCCTAATTGCACTACAGTCAACTGTAGGGGCAAAATGGTCATTTGACAGTCAAAAGTTCAAATTTTTGGTCAACATATCATTTTGAAGCCACAAAAATCATTTGATCAATGCTTGATCATGATTCTCAAAATTTGGCTCAGAAAATCATCAAGATGCAAAAGTTTCCTTATTTGGACAGTTGAAAAAGTCAACTGAAATTGACCAGGGCATAACTTTCACATGGATTATCAGAAAAATTCCATCCAAAGCTCATTTTGAAGAGAAAGACATTTCCTACAACTCATCTTCATACTTCAAGTCCAAGAAATGCTCTCACAAAAAGTTATCAATTTCAACATTATAGGTCATTTTCAAAAGTCAACAAAAAGGGACTTTAAGTCAATGGCAATAACTTGAGATTGGTAAATCAAAATGACATGGGATCAAAGGCATTGGTTAGAGGACTCAAGGACCTTTCCAAAATGTCCAAGAACATGAGAAAAGATTAATAATTGAGCAAGTTATGCCTTGTGGAAGTTGGGAAATTTTTGGATATTTTGAAAAGTCAACTTTGATTCAAATGGTCTAAAAATGCTAATGGGCCCATTTTTCTTCCATGATTCATCATTCCAAGCCTATGCACGACCACTTGGCCCAAAGGGAAGTATTTTCTCATTTTTTATTTATTTATTTGAATTATTATTTATATTAATTCATTTAAATCATTTAAATATGTGGAAAATATATAACTTGACCTAAAAAATCTTTTCATGCATGTTTTGCCATCAAGATTTCGTGCATAGGCTAATTAGGAAAGATTTGGTTTGATTTGAGCATAATTGATACAAAAACCATGTGAAAAAGATATGAAACATAATGGAAAAAATCAAATATTCAATCAATGATTACAAGAGATTTTTATGAATTTTGTTAACCTAATACATTTACTACATAAGCATGAATCAAAACCTAATGAGAATAGGCTAAAAAGCTGCGCAAGAAACATATTTGCAAACTTGGAAAAACTCCATAAAACTCAAAACTGAAATCAGTGTTAGAGGTGGATTCAAAGCATAATATTGGTTTCAACAGCTTCCTGAAGCTTCACTGATCACGTTCCAATCAAAAACCTCCACTCAAACGCCAGGAATTGGTAACGAGAACCTCAACTGTGTCAAGAAATTTTCAGAATCGTGCATCATGATTTGTGCATAATTTGCAATTTTTATCCATTGATTCATGTTTGTTATGAGTTTCTGAAACTAACCATGCAAATTAATTTCGTTTTTGTGCTATATACATGATTTGGCCATTGATGCAGTCTAGGGTTTCTTGGGCTCCCAATTAGGGGTTCCCTAATAACGTAAAATTCGACCACCACAATACCATCATTGGACTCAGCAAGCTTAGACGAAGAGGATACCACACTCGCGATCAATTTATTGACCCTATAGCGCTAGTCGCTATTTTCTGGAAACAGGCCTAAGAAAACACCATAAAAACCGTTGCTCTATAGTCTTGTTTCAGAGAAAAAAAGAAACACAAGGAAGAAGACGGCGTGGTGTCATGATCTGATTGGTCTATTTAAAAGTTGGCGCGCAGGACCCACTAATGCTTCGCTTTTCTTTTATATTGTTTATTTGTTACTAATATAATAAACGCGTTGACATGGCTCAGTGGCACAGGTGTTGCTTGGTGATGTTAGTGACCTGGGTTCGAACCCCAGGTCTGTGCAATTTCAATATCATTTTTCCCTAATAATTCCTATGCAGCGTTTGTGTTGGAAACCATGATGCATCTCCAGATCTATCCATCCACGCGTCCATCAGAAGCAATCCAAGGGTGCAGAATTGATGAGCACGCTAAGCCTTAGTCAATGCGCTACACGCTACGCAAAAAAGTCAAACGGATCAACGCTTAATTGGGCCAGATTGCTAGGCCTACACCTCCAATTGGGGCCTGAACCCCCCCCTGGTTTGCCTTCTCTATATTTTTTATTTTTATTTTCAATTATGATTTTATTTTCTTTATTTGTTTAAGTTAATTGATTATATTTTTATAAAATACAAATATACAAAAAATGCCTAAAAAATCAGCAAAAGATAAAAACATAATAAATTATTTTATTCTAATATTTTCATAAATAAATTAATATGTAATTATTTAGTTTTAAATTAGGTTGTGATTTTAATTTCTTTTAATAACAAAAATACAAAAATATGTAGAAATAGGTTTAGTTATTGTTTTTATTTCTTTTTCCCTTTTACCATAATAACATTCATTATATTTATTTTTTATAATTAAAATTGTACATAATTAATTAGGGTTTCATTTAGATTTTAATTTAATATTTTCACAATAAATTTAAAAGCCATTAGAATTAGGGTTCGCATTCAATTTTCATTTTAATTAATTCTTTTTCATATTAAATCATAAAATACTAAAATACCAAAAACATCTTTCTTTTAAAATTTAATTCCTTATTAATTTAATTTTTGCAAAAAGGGTCCAACGCCCATATTTTTAATTATTTAATTTCGCGTATTTATTTTAAGTCGCTTGAATAATTTTGTACCTCCCCCAAAGCCTTGTAACAATTACTTTTCGCATTTTTACTTTGCTTTATTTACTTTTCCGTCAAATCGGGTCCGGTTTAATTTTGGCGATGTGGACCTGCGCCATTTGTAATAGTTTTAGATTTACTTTTCCGCAAATATTTTTAAACTGTTAACAAAAAGCATGAAAGAATGAATGGACATAAATAAAATCAAGCGTAGAACACCAATTGACATGACAAGACAAATATCAACGAAAACGACACACTAATCGCACACACCACCCCTAGGGTACGCCTCACTGTTGCCTTGCCTCGAAAGGTGATCGTCGAGTAGAGGACGTCTTAGTAAGTCCTCATGATCCGGGAACCTGGCATGAGGGTAGCTTCTAAGGTGTCTTCCCATTGCTCTGGTGATCACCATGTCCCAAACCTTCGAATTGACCCGAGCACCTCCAACGGTGGTGCTACCTACCTCTCAATGGTGGGATGGCACTACCTTAAAGGACATCTACACAGACGAATTCCTTAGGGTAGGTAGGTTCTCGTAGATACTTGCTCTCTTCAAAACAAACAAAAATCTTTTCACACCGACACTTTTCAAAAGCTTTCAAAGCAATTTTTCAAACACTCTGACACAAGAGTCGATCTGAAATTTTCAAAGAAACCTTTTTTTTAAAACCCACAGTTGAAAAGCAAACAAACCATTTTTGAAAACATAAATGAGCAAGTATCTAAGAGCCCATGGATAACCATGGATAGAAAGGGTGCTAACACCTTCCCTTTCTATAATCTACCTCCCGAACCGAGAGCAATCTCTTTAAGGAATTTTTCTGTGCTTTTGTCCTTTCCATTTGGAGAAAATAAAAGACGGTGGCGACTCTTGCTTCCGCGACATTTCGCGAACCAGCGTTAAACAGTCAGTTCCAGATCCACCGATCACAGAACTGGCGACTCTGCTGGGGATAATCTTATAAAGTGGGGTGTACCTTAGGGCTAGGTCATAACTATGTTTTCAATTGTCTTCTTTGATTGCTTTATTATTGTGGGTTGCTTGGGAGTTCTATAGATCCTAACCCGGATCTGGGGGATACCTTTCTTAGAAAGTAGCAACAAGGCTGTGAGGGAACTGTGCGGGGTATACCGACATGGTTGAAACAGTCTGCTACGTTGATGTGGCACTTTGGTGTGTACCGGTAACCCTTGAGTTCAGTCAAGGAGAGTACGGGGCCTCCGCGTGGTGTCGTGAAGCATCAACAGACCTTAGGAACCTTAATTGAACTATCTTGGCCTCTTTAGGGTAGTGAGATAACTGACTTTGGTGCAGTCCGAGGTTGGTTGATACTCGATACTACGCTCAATTGAGGGTTGCTTTCCTGGAATATTTCGGTCGCCAGTTCAGTGGCTAAATCGAAACGATGAACAATGAAAGCAATCCCGTGATATTGGGAACCTTAGAACCCGGTTACTTTGATTAGGACAGGTTGAACCCACCAACTCCAAGAGGGTACTACCCAGACCCCATGCTGGCCTTAAACCCTAAGGGCTTGTCTTGTGTGCCTTGTGTGCCTTACATGTTTGCCTTTGTACATATTTGTGGTGTGTTTAATCATAGCATCATGACATCATCCAGCATCATATGCATTAACTAACCATTTCAGGGGTTCGAATTTTCATCTTTGTTCTTGTTTTGTAGGACATGGAAACTGTTCGTAGAAAGACAATTCAAATCAGTCTTGCAAGGATCCCTCCTCAGCTTAAGGAGCTCATATCCAGGATTCCTGAGAACTCTTCATTCAGTGAAAGGCATGGAAGCCTCATCAGCTTAGTCAACACCAACATTGAGGAAGATATGATAAAGGTCTTGTTCCAGTTCTTTGATCCTCTGCATCACTATTTTACCTTCTTGGACTATCAGTTAGTACCTACATTGGAGGAGTTCTCCCGGTTCCTGAAGATCCCTATCCTTGATCAGCTACCCTTCAACGGTACAAAAAAGGAACCTAAGCTTGAAGAGATTGCTAAAGCCTTGCACCTACAGTCATCTGACCTCAAGGGACACTGGGAGGTTAGAAGTGGTATCAAAGGGTTCTTAGCCAGGTTTCTGTTTGAAAAGGCCCTTGAATGTTGGAACTCCCTTGACTTGCAAGCTTTTGAAGAGGTTGTGGCCCTCCTTGTTTATGGTTTGGTGTTGTTCCCTAATCCAGACCAACTTATTGACATCAGTGCTGTTCAGATCTTTATGTCCAGGAATCCTATACCTACATTGCTGGGGGACATCCTTCACTCATGTTACACTCGAACCATGAGAAAAAGAGGTGTCCTTATGTGTTGCACTCCTCTCCTGGGAAGGTGGTTTATTTCGCACCTTCCACAATCAGTCTTGAAGAATGAGCGGGGTTTGAGATGGTCACAACGGTTGATGACTCTTACGCATGCAGATATACATTGGTGCCCTAGGTCCAGAGAAGATGTCACCATCATTGATCGTTGCGGGGAGTACCCTAATGTTCCTTTACTTGGAATCAGAGGAGGTATTACTTATAGCCCATGCCTGGCTTGGAGACAGTTTGGTTATGCTCGGAGAGATGGTCCTCATGATATGTTAATTCCTGACATAGTTTTTGACTTCGACAATGATACTCAAGGACTTCGCCAAAGATTTATCAGAGCCTGGAGGATGCCAAGTAGGATAGACAGCAAAACACTGGGGCACAGGAACTCCATCCCTTTGGAGCCTTATCTCAAGTGGGTACGCACCCGCTCCCAGGAGTTAGTGATGCCTTATCCTCACATGCTCCCAATAATCAAAGAACCAGTCTTGGAAGGGGAAGTGTCCTACACTATTCAACACCCTGATATGCCCACATCCTGGGAAGAGATGCAGAAGAGCTGGATCCAGCTTAAGGAGGAAAGGAATTCTCTTGAGACTAGTCTACATGCCAGTGAAAAGAAGGTCTTGGAGCTCACCCGCCTGTTGCATGAGGAGAGGAATCTCAACACTTACATAGCTCCGAAGAGGATGCGCAGTGTATTTTGGGATTGATTTGATTTTTGTACTTTTGCCCATGAGGGCTTGATGTATTAAACAATGATTTCCTTAATGATAACGTGTGTTCCTTTTTGTCTACAACAAATTTGAATTTTCGAACCCTTGAATGCATTGCATACGCATTTCATACATCATGTGCATAGCAGGTTTTCCCCTTTTCAGGTTGCTTACAGTTCTTCGCTGTTTATTTCAGCATCATGAATCCCGAATCTGCATCAACTGAGACATCAATCAAGGCTCTTCAGGCGCAGAATGCGCAGTTTCAAGAACTAATCAAGGGTCTGGCTAAAGGCCAAGAAGAATTAAAGACTATGCTCCTGAAGAAGGAGAAGAAGAAGAAGAGAAGAACTGTTCTGTTCAACTTGGGCCGAAGGTTTGGCAACACTCTGCAGCATGAAGAGGCTGGTTCTTCTGTCGGCAAGAGTCCTTCTCAGGCAGAAGTAAAGGTCCCTAGTCCGGTAGTCTCCGACAACGAGACAGATTTTGATGAAGAGCAGTACCCTCCTGCAGATGACAGATACAAGCAGCTGGAGGATAGGTTGAAGGCCATGGAGGTTCAACAGGTACCTGGGCTGGATTTCGGAGATCTGGGTTTGTCAACCGGTGTGATCATCCCCCATAAGTTCAAAGCACCCTCCTTCTCCAAGTATGACGGGGCGTCTTGTCCCAAGCTGCACTTAAGGTCCTATGTTCGGAAAATTCAGCCGTACTCTGCGGATAAGAATTTGTGGATCCACTTCTTCCAGGAGAGTCTTTCAGGGACTCATCTCGAATGGTTCTATCAGCTGGATGGGACCAAAGTTCGTAACTGGGAGGAGTTGGCTACTGCTTTCTACAAGCAGTATCAATATAATGCCGACCTTGCCCCCACACGTACCCAACTCCAGGGTATGTCGTTAGGTGCAAGCGAAGGTTTTAAAGAGTACGCTCAGAAGTGGAGAGACCTGGCTGGCAGGGTGCAGCCACTGTTGACTGATCGGGAGTTGGTGGACATGTTCTTGGGGACCCTATCTGGGCCATTCTTCAACCATCTCATTGGAAATTCTTCTGCTGGGTTCACTGATTTAATCTTGACTGGAGAAAGGATTGAAGCTGGGTTAAAATCTGGAAAAATTCCGAAGGGTGCATCGTCTAGTTCAGAAAAGAAACCATTCAAGAAGGAGTCTAGCGCCGTATATGGTTCCAGGAGATCAGAGAGACATGAGCACCGCCAATCCGTCAGTGCGGTAATGATCGCTAAGCCTGCTGCCGCTCCCCGGCCAAACAATACTCAGAAGGTCGAAAGACCCCGGAGAGAATTCACCGGCTTAAACATGACCTTGTCGCAGATCCTGCCACAGTTACTCTCAACCAATTTAGTGACTGTCAGGGAGGCGCCGAAGTTTCCAAATACTGCATCTCCCAAGTACAACCCGAACGCTCGTTGTGCTTACCATTCAGATAGCCCGGGGCACTCTACTGATGATTGTTGGGCGTTAAAAAATAAAGTGCAAGACCTTATCGACACAAAGGAGATACAGTTCGAAGCGCCGGCGAAGCCGAATGTAGTTACTGCCCCTATGCCTCAACATGGGGTAAATGCTGTGGATGAAGATGTTTATGTTGTTTCTGTGGATGATCTAGCCACTCCTCTAAAGATTGTCAAGAAGAACCTACTGCAGGCCGGTTTATTTCCGGGTTGTAGTGAGGGTTGCCTGTTCTGTGCTGTGTCCCCATCTGGTTGTCCCTTGCTAAAGTTAGGCATCCAAAGCTTAATGGATAGCAAGGAGATTCTATTCAAGAAGTCTGCTGTTCGGTTGGTTCCAGTGGAAGAAGTTTCTGTGGTGACTATCTTCAAAAATCCGATCCCGGCTCTCCCGAAGAAGCTCATTCAAATCATGACCGTTGCACCTGTTATTATCACTGTTCCAGGGCCCTTGCCTTATGTATATGATAAAGCTGTCCCTTGGCACTATGGGGCAGACGTATATGTGAATGGGATTAAACAAGAGTTCAACGCTGGCGCCAGCATTTGTGATATCACTGGCCCAGCCAAAGTTACCCGCAGTGGCAGGCTCTTCTCGCCTGACATTGCACCGCCTGCTGCCCGAAGACCGCTCCTGATAATTCCTACAAGTACACCTATTCCTGTTGCTGATCAAGTTGTTGTTCCTGCTGCTGATCCGATTGTTTCTCCTGCTGCCGAGTCATCCAATGCTCGGGGCAAGGGAATTGAAGTTGAGCCTTCCCAGATGGAGGCACCCGTACCCATAGCTGTTGAGGCCTCCCCACAAGAGATGGAGGAGATTCTGAAGATTATAAAGAAGAGCGATTTTAATGTTGTGGAACAGTTGGGGCATACGCCCTCCAAGATCTCCATGCTCTCTTTATTGCTGTGCTCCGAGGCCCATGCTAAGGCCCTAATCTCATTCCTCAAGACGACCCATGTGCCACATGAAACCTCTGCGGTCCAGTTCACTGATTGCGTGGCAAGTCTGACGGCAGACAACGGTTTGGGTTTCTCAGATGCTGACTTGACCGCAAAGGGAAGAGACCATAATGATGCTCTGCATGTCTCTATTGAATGCAGGGGCACTACCTTGGCACATGTGTTAGTGGATACTAGGTCATCTTTGAATGTGCTACCCAAGAAGGCTTTGGACCGTCTAGATTGTGAAGGACTGGAATTAAAACCCAACAACATCATCGTCAGGGCTTTTGATGGTTCAAAGAGGATGGTCCATGGAGAAGTTGACGGCCCGATTCGAGTGGGCTCTCAGGTGTTCGACTCCACTTTTTATGTGATGGACATCCGTCCATCTTACTCTTGTTTGCTGGGTCGACCCTGGATACATAAGGCTGGGGCAGTGACCTCTACCTTGCATCAGAAGCTGAAGTACCCCGTCAGAGGGAAGATTGTCACTGTGCAGGGAGAGGAGGAATATATGGTGAGCCACCTGAACTCCTTCAGATACATTGAGATGGATGGGGAGTTTATTGAAACCCCCTTTCAGCATTTCGAGGAGGTGTTTCCAATTGCAGCAACAGAAGAAGGTGGTCCTTTGAAGATGGCTTCCCTGAAAGACGCCCGGGTTGTGGTTCAGAAGGGTGAATGTGCCGACTGGGGCAGACTTCCAGACTTTACTCAGAAGACTGATAAACTTGGGCTGGGTTTCACTACAGAAGGTCAGAGAGCTATGAGGAAAGCAAAGATCGGAAGACCTCCGGTATTTATTAAAAGTTCAGGAGTGAATGCTGTTGGGGAAGACCATGAAGTGGACGAAGCTGAATTCAACAGCTGGATCTATCCGACGGCCGAAGACGGATTGAACAATTGGAGTGCAAAGGACCATACCCCTGTTACCTTTGTGACGCAGTAATAAATTTCTTTGTTTCATTATTTTGTAATAAACAATGATAAACTCTATGGCCCGGTGTCTTACCCGAGGCACCGTGGTTCTATTTGTGAGGGCATACAAACTGTCATTTTATACATCATGAATGAAAATCTTGGACGTTTTTCGCATTACAAATATTGTGCTCCTTTTCTGTCTTTCTTTTCCTTTACATAATTTTCAAAACAGCTGTATTTACACACACACTCACTCATACAGGTTTCAATCCACTCTGGATCTTACTGATAACAACTCTGCTACCGCCAATTATGACTTCGAAAATCCGATCAACTTAGCCGAAGACGAAGGTGAAGATGATTGCGAAGTGCCTGGCGAGCTTGCAAGACTGTTGCTTCAGGAAGAAAGGGCAATTCAACCCCATGAAGAGCCAGTGGAAACCATAAACTTGGGTACTGAGGCAGACAGGAAAGAGGTAAAGATTGGTGCCAACCTAGAGCCCAGCGTGAAGCAACGGTTAACCAAGATGCTGCATGATTATATGGAGATCTTTGCCTGGTCCTACGAAGACATGCCCGGGTTGGATACCGATATTGTGGTCCATCATTTGCCAACTAAGGAAGACTGCCCTCCAGTTAAGCAAAAGGTCCGTCGGATGCGTCCAGAGATGTCTGAGAAGATTAAGGTCGAGGTCATGAAACAGTTTGATGCCAGGTTCCTTGCTGTAACTTCTTACCCTCAGTGGGTTGCTAATGTGGTGCCGGTACCTAAGAAGGACGGTAAGGTCAGAATGTGTGTCGATTACAGGGATCTGAGCAGGGCCAGCCCCAAGGATGACTTCCCCTTACCTCACATTGATGTCCTTGTTGACAATACAGCTCAGCACAAGGTGTTCTCTTTCATGGATGGTTTCTCAGGTTACAATCAGATCAAGATGGCACCTGAAGACATGGAAAAGACTACATTTGTTACTCAGTGGGGCACCTTCTGTTACAAGGTCATGCCATTCGGGTTGAAGAACGCTGGGGCAACCTACCAACGTGCCATGGTTGCCTTATTTCATGATATGATCCATCATGAGATAGAAGTGTATGTTGACGATATGATCGCAAGGTCCCAGACTGAGGAAGAGCATCTAGATCATCTGCAGAAGTGTTTGACCGGTTGAAACTGTACAAACTGAGATTGAACCCGAACAAGTGCACCTTCGGGGTAAGATCTGGGAAGTTGCTAGGCTTCGTGGTTAGTGATAAAGGTATTCAAGTGGACCCTGCTAAGGTCAAAGCTATTCAAGAGATGCCAGTTCCTAAGACAGAGAAGGAAGTCAGAGGCTTTTTAGGACGCCTGAATTACATTGCTCGCTTCATCTCACATCTGACTGCTACCTGTGAGCCAATCTTCAAGCTGCTGAAGAAAGATCAGGTAGTACGTTGGAACGATGAATGTCAGGCTGCCTTCGACAGAATCAAAGAGTATCTCCAAGAACCACCTATCCTTATGCCACCGGTTGAAGGGAGACCTCTGATACTATATCTGACAGTGCTTGACAATTCAATGGGGTGTGTGCTGGGGCAGCATGACGAGTCTGGCCGAAAAGAGCACGCCATTTATTACCTTAGCAAAAAGTTTACCGACTGTGAGACCCGATACTCACTGCTTGAGAAAACTTGCTGCGCTTTGGTATGGGCTGCTCGCCGGCTGAGACAGTATATGCTGACTCACACTACCTTGTTGATCTCAAAGATGGATCTGATAAAGTACATATTCGAAAAGCCTGCTCTGTCTGGGAGAATTGCAAGATGGCAAATGATCTTGACGGAATACGACATTCAGTATACAACCCAGAAAGCCATCAAGGGAAGTGTATTGGCAGACCACCTGGCACATCAAGCTGTAGATGACTATCAGTCAATGAACTTCGAGTTTCCGGATGAAAGCATTATGATAGTGACTGATTGTGAAGTACCTGGACCGGATGAAGGACCTGAACCAGGATCCCGATGGTCTATGCACTTTGACGGAGCTTCCAACGCTTTGGGAAATGGTATCGGCGCCATAATCATATCTCCACAAGGTACTCATACTCCACTCACTGCCCGGCTGTGTTTCAACTGTACCAACAACATGGCGGAGTATGAGGCATGCATCATGGGTCTTCAAGCTGCGATCGACCTAAGGATCAAATTTCTAAGTGTCTTCGGAGATTCCGCTCTTGTGATCAATCAGATCAAGGGAGAGTGGGATACGAAACATCCAAACCTGATTCCTTATAAAGAATGTGTGTTGACCCTGATTCCCCACTTCACGGAGATAACCTTTGAGCACTTTCCAAGAGAAGAGAATCAGTTGGCGGACGCGTTAGCTACAATGTCTTCAATGTTCAAAGTCAAATGGGATAATGAGGCTCCCCGGATTATCATCTGGAAATTGGACGAACCGGCATACTGTTGTGATCTAGAAACTGAATTGGTGACTGAGAAGCCTTGGTACCACGAAGTGAAGAGATACTTGGAAGCTCAGGAATACCCTGAAAGTGCATCTGTCAATGATAAGAAATTCCTGAGGAGGTTTGCGGCCAAGTTCTTCCTTAGCAACGGCATCTTGTACAAGCGAAACCATGATTCAACCTTACTGCGTTGTGTGGATAAGACTGAAGCGGAAAGAATCATGGAAGAGCTACATGAAGGGACCTTTGGTACACATTCCAGTGGACACACTATGGCTAAAAAGATCCTACGGGCAGGATATTACTGGTCCACAATGGAAGCTGACTGTTACCAACATTCCAGGACATGCCACAAGTGCCAGATTTATGCAGACAAGGTGCATGTTCCTCCGGTTCCCCTGAATGTTCTGACTGCGCCTTGGCCGTTTGCAATGTGGGGCATAGACATGATCGGCGAGATAAAACCTACGGCATCCAATGGACATCGCTTTATCCTAGTGGCGATTGATTATTTCACGAAGTGGGTTGAGGCAGCATCCTATGCTACGGTAACCAAGACTGTTGTAGCACGGTTTATTCGACACAATCTGATCTGTCGATATGGCGTCCCTGAGCGAATAATTACAGACAACGGTACCAATCTGAATAACAAGATGATCGCTGAGCTCTGTGAACAGTTCAAGATACAGCACCACAATTCTTCTCCTTACAGACCGAAGATGAATGGGGCTGTAGAAGCAGCGAATAAGAACATCAAGAAAATCGTGCAGAAGATGACAGTGACTTACAAAGATTGGCACGAGATGTTACCATTCGCACTGCATGGGTACCGTACCTCAGCTAGGACGTCAACCGGGGCAACTCCTTTCTCTCTGGTTTATGGCATGGAGGCAGTCTTGCCGATCGAAGTGCAAATTCCCTCTCTCCGGATAATGAAGGATGCAAATCTGGACGAAGATGATTGGATCCAGACACGACTTGATCAACTCAACCTCATTGATGAAAAGAGACTTGCTGCTATCTGCCACGGTCAGACGTATCAGAAACGGATGATCAGGGCATTTAACAAAAAGGTCAGACCACAGGAATATCAAGTTGGGGATCTGGTTATCAAGAGAATCATCCTTCCTCAGAGTGATCCAAGGGGCAAATGGACCCCCACATACGAAGGGCCATTTGTGGTTAAGCATGTGTTCTCAGGAGGAGCCATGATATTGACCAACATGGATAGTGACGACCTTCCTCACCCCGCCAATGCAGACATAGTTAAAAAATACTACGCATGAAAAAAGACCCGCTAGGCTGACATGCCTAGGCAAAAATTAGGGCTTCCCGTCGAACCAAAAGGGTTCGGGCAAAATGAAGGGATGAAAATGAAAAATCTGTACACCCGGCAAGTCGAAAACCTGAAAAGGCGGCTTGGGCAAAAATGGGTATCCCGGTGGACCGAAAACCCGAAAGGGCGGTCCAGGCAAAAATTAGGGATAAAAGCGTAATACTATGTCTCATTGGATCACTTTGCATCCAGAATCTGGTATCTACATCAAGTTCAGACGGCATCAATCAGTCAGCTTCACCTTCAACCAAGGTCATCAAGTGATGAGACGCTCGGAGTTATAAAGGCAATAGCAGAGTTGAAACCCAGTGGATCATTCATATTTCACACAGCTGTTTTATTTTCTTTTGTACAAAATCTGTATAAATTCTCTTGTTCGGCGGCGTTCTCTTATTAGGACGTCAGCCTCTTGTATACAAAACGCCTATTTTCAGGCCATTCAAAATCAATACAAATATATTTTCAGTTAAACGTGCCAAGTGTATTTCTTTTTCTGTTTTGTTTTGCGAAGAACGTCCAAGGTTCAATTTGTGATATATGCATTGACAATAATTTGCTAACTCATAAATATTTGCATACGAAACAAAGGAATTAATTGCAGGTGACACTAGAAACAGGGGCAATAAAAGAGTTGTCTAAACAATCCAATTTCACTATCCTCCAAGGTATCAAGGTAGGTTCAGCTAAAGAACATGACCAGTATACCTTAATTCCCCAGAGAGTGGTTCAGCAAAACAGTACATTCCTCTCCAAGCAAAATTATCAAATCTCAAGGAAGTTGAGTGCCCAGTAGATCTCAATACTTCCCCAGCAGCATATATATTCTTAACAAGCATCCCCGGCAGTCTTGGTCTAAAGACTGTTCCCCGGCGGTATATCAACATTCAAAGGAATCACTTCCCCAGCATATCAAAACTCCCCCAGAAGAGTCCAATTCAGTTCCCCAGGAAATTTGGAATTCATATCCCCAAGCAGTAAGCTTATCCCCAGTAAATTCTGGAAGCTTATCCCTCGCAGAACACGAACGCGTCGTCCGGCTTGATTTAAAGAGTTATTTCCTTAACAGGATATAACTGGGTTATCCTCAGCCAAAAGCCACGGAAAGAGCATCGTCGACAAAGTCTTCCTATCCCCAGCGAAGTCTATCAACATTTCCGATATAACAATGGTATCCTCAGCAAGTTAACTATACTCAGCAAGACATCCTTCTCCCCACAAAGTATTGCTTCCCAGCATGGTCACTAGAGCATCTTTTCTCCCCGCAGAATCTTCCATTTGCCAAGTTTATTCCACAACGGAGTCATCTTCTCCTACCGGTATTCTTGCAGTTATCATCCCCATCGGAAGCAAAATCTATCCTTCAAACATCAGCCCAGGATACGACTTCCCGGCACCCGTCAAGGATTCACTTTCCTAGACAAAAACATACATAAAACATCACATACATCATTACAACATGCATAGACACATCGTATCATACAAGTCTCATTTATATTGAGAACATCATTGCTTGATCCATATCATGCATTGCATATGACTGACCTTTACCCTTTTAGGAAAGATCCAGTTAAGTTCTCAAGCTACATTTCAAGACCTAGACCGGTTCAGTTAAATCGATCCCAAGATTTTCCTGATGCTTATCCAGTCAAAGGCCTTCTCTGGTTCAGTCAGATCGACCCTAAGATCTCCCTGATGCTTACCCAGTTGAAGATATTTCAAGACCTAGCCTGGTTCAGTTAAATCGACCCTAAGATTTTCCTGATGCTTATCCAGTCAAAGGCCTTCTCTGGTTCAGTCAGATCGACCCTAAGATCTCCCTGATGCTTACCCAGTTGAAGATATTTCAAGACCTAGCCTGGTTCAGTTAAATCGACCCTAAGATTTTCCTGATGCTTATCTAGTCAAAGGCCTTCTCTGGTTCAGTCAGATCGACCCTAAGATCTCCCTGATGCTTACCCAGTTGAAGATATTTCAAGACCTAGACCGGTTCAGTTAAATCGATCCCAAGATTTTCCTGATGCTTATCCAGTCAAAGGCCTTCTCTGGTTCAGTCAGATCGACCCTAAGATCTCCCTGATGCTTATCCAGTTGAAGTTATTCCAAGACCTTGTCCGGTTCAGTTAAATCAACCCCAAGATTTTCCTGATGCTTATCCAGTCAAAGGCCTTCTCTGGTTCAGTCAGATCGATCCTAAGATCTCCCTGATTCTTATCCCAGTAGAAGACACCCAAGATTTTTCTCAACGAGCGTTGTTGAAGTTAAAGTCGACCAAGACTCTCTTACCATCCATGCTAAGGCAGTAACTATCCCTGGTTCATTCATCGCCGTTTGAAGCTCCAGACTCAACTCCTGTAACCAGTCAGGACACATCTATACCAAGCATCTAAAATCAGTTCCTGCAACGTGTCAGGTACTCATTTTTCTGTTTTGCAGGTATGCAGGTTCTCGCTAAGGAATCTCCTACGCGATCAACATCCAGATGGCATCTATAAGCCCATCATCCTGTCCAGCAATCTCCAAATGGCATCTATAAGCCCATTTCCATCACACTGCTACTATGTGAGCGCAAATTTCTGGGCACTTTAGTGTTCAATCATCTTCCACCTTCGGATTACGAAAGGCACGTCAGCCAATCTGCTTCCTCAGGTCTAAGAAGATTGAACAGGGGCAACTGTTGTACCCCAAAATTTGCCCTCCCATATTCCTCAAGAAATTGCCAAGCCAAGTCACAAAATTCTCCAAGGGTTGCACAGTGCAAAGGTCTCCTATACAGTCAAAACTAGGGTTTGGGTTCTGATCAAGAAAATGAAGTTTTCAAAGGCTCAACCAAGTCTCATATGCCTACAAATATGGTCAAGTATCCTCATATCAAGTTTCAAGGCATTCAGCTCAAAATTGCACAGTCAAAAACCCTAATTGCACTACAGTCAACTGTAGGGGCAAAATGGTCATTTGACAGTCAAAAGTTCAAATTTTTGGTCAACATATCATTTTGAAGCCACAAACATCATTTGATCAATGCTTGATCATGATTCTCAAAATTTGGCTCAGAAAATCATCAAGATGCAAAAGTTTCCTTATTTGGACAGCTGAAAAAGTCAACTGAAATTGACCAGGGCATAACTTTCACATGGATTATCAGAAAAATTCCATCCAAAGCTCATTTTCAAGATAAAGACATTTCCTACAACTCATCTTAATACTTCAAGTCCAAGAAATGCTCTCACAAAAAGTTATCAATTTCAACATTATAGGTCATTTTCAAAAGTCAACAAAAAGGGACTTTAAGTCAAAGGCAATAACTTGAGATTGGTAAATCAAAATGACATGGGACCAAAGGCATTGGTTAGAGGACTCAAAGACCTTTCCAAAATGTCCAAGAACATGAGAAAAGATTAAAAATTGAGCAAGTTATGCCTTGTGGAAGTTGGGAAATTTTTGGATATTTTGAAAAGTCAACTTTGATTCAAATGGTCTAAAAATGCTAATGGGCCCATTTTTCTTCCATGATTCATCATTCCAAGCCTATGCACGACCACTTGGCCCAAAGGGAAGTATTTTCTCATTTTTTATTTATTTATTTGAATTATTATTTATATTAATTCATTTAAATCATTTAAATATGTGGAAAATATATAACTTGACCTAAAAAATCTTTTCATGCATGTTTTGCCATCAAGATTTCGTGCATAGGCTAATTAGGAAAGATTTGGTTTGATTTGAGCATAATTGATACAAAAACCATGTGAAAAAGATATGAAACATAATGGAAAAAATCAAATATTCAATCAATGATTACAAGATATTTTTATGAATTTTGTTAACCTAATACATTTACTACATAAGCATGAATCAAAACCTAATGAGAATAGACTAAAAAGCTGCGCAAGAAACATATTTGCAAACTTGGAAAAACTCCATAAAACTCAAAACTGAAATCAGTGTTAGAGGTGGATTCAAAGCATAATATTGGTTTCAACAGCTTCCTGAAGCTTCACTGATCACGTTCCAATCAAAAACCTCCACTCAAACGCCAGGAATTGGTAACGAGAACCTCAACTGTGTCAAGAAATTTTCAGAATCGTGCTACATGATTTGTGCATAATTTGCAATTTTTATCCATTGATTCATGTTTGTTATGAGTTTCTGAAACTAACCATGCAAATTAATTTCGTTTTTGTGCTATATACGTGATTTGGCCATTGATGCAGTCTAGGGTTTCTTGGGCTCCCAATTAGGGGTTCCCTAATAACGTAAAATTCGACCACCATAATACCATCATTGGACTCAGCAAGCTTAGACGAAGAGGATACCACACTCGCGATCAATTTATTGACCCTATAGCGCTAGTCGCTATTTTCTGGAAACAAGCCTAAGAAAACACCATAAAAACCGTTGCTCTATAGTCTTGTTTCAGAGAAAAAAAGAAACACAAGGAAGAAGACGGCGTGGTGTCATGATCTGATTGGTCTATTTAAAAGTTGGCGCGCAGGACCCACTAATGCTTCGCTTTTCTTTTATATTGTTTATTTGTTACTAATATAATAAACGCGTTGACATGGCTCAGTGGCACAGGTGTTGCTTGGTGATGTTAGTGACCTGGGTTCGAACCCCAGGTCTGTGCAATTTCAATATCATTTTTCCCTAATAATTCCTATGCAGCGTTTGTGTTGGAAACCATGATGCATCTCCAGATCTATCCATCCACGCGTCCATCAGAAGCAATCCAAGGGTGCAGAATTGATGAGCACGCTAAGCCTTAGTCAATGCGCTACACGCTACGCAAAAAAGTCAAACGGATCAACGCTTAATTGGGCCAGATTGCTAGGCCTACACCTCCAATTGGGGCCTGAACCCCCCCTGGTTTGCCTTCTCTATATTTTTTATTTTTATTTTCAATTATGATTTTATTTTCTTTATTTGTTTAAGTTAATTGATTATATTTTTATAAAATACAAATATACAAAAAATGCCTAAAAAATCAGCAAAAGATAAAAACATAATAAATTATTTTATTCTAATATTTTCATAAATAAATTAATATGTAATTATTTAGTTTTAAATTAGGTTGTGATTTTAATTTCTTTTAATAACAAAAATACAAAAATATGTAGAAATAGGTTTAGTTATTGTTTTTATTTCTTTTTCCCTTTTACCATAATAACATTCATTATATTTATTTTTTATAATTAAAATTGTACATAATTAATTAGGGTTTCATTTAGATTTTAATTTAATATTTTCACAATAAATTTAAAAGCCATTAGAATTAGGGTTCGCATTCAATTTTCATTTTAATTAATTCTTTTTCATATTAAATCATAAAATACTAAAATACCAAAAACATCTTTCTTTTAAAATTTAATTCCTTATTAATTTAATTTTTGCAAAAAGGGTCCAACGCCCATATTTTTAATTATTTAATTTCGCGTATTTATTTTAAGTCGCTTGAATAATTTTGTACCTCCCCCAAAGCCTTGTAACAATTACTTTTCGCATTTTTACTTTGCTTTATTTACTTTTCCGTCAAATCGGGTCCGGTTTAATTTTGGCGATGTGGACCCGCGCCATTTGTAATAGTTTTAGATTTACTTTTCCGCAAATATTTTTAAACTGTTAACAAAAAGCATGAAAGAATGAATGGACATAAATAAAATCAAGCGTAGAACACCAATTGACATGACAAGACAAATATCAACGAAAACGACACACGAATCGCACACACCACCCCTAGGGTACGCCTCACTGTTGCCTTGCCTCGAAAGGTGATCGTCGAGTAGAGGACGTCTTAGTAAGTCCTCATGATCCGGGAACCTGGCATGAGGGTAGCTTCTAAGGTGTCTTCCCATTGCTCTGGTGATCACCATGTCCCAAACCTTCGAATTGACCCGAGCACCTCCAACGGTGGTGCTACCTACCTCTCAATGGTGGGATGGCACTACCTTAAAGGACATCTACACAGACGAATTCCTTAGGGTAGGTAGGTTCTCGTAGATACTTGCTCTCTTCAAAACAAACAAAAATCTTTTCACACCGACACTTTTCAAAAGCTTTCAAAGCAATTTTTCAAACACTCTGACACAAGAGTCGATCTGAAATTTTCAAAGAAACCTTTTTTTTAAAACCCACAGTTGAAAAGCAAACAAACCATTTTTGAAAACATAAATGAGCAAGTATCTAAGAGCCCATGGATAACCATGGATAGAAAGGGTGCTAACACCTTCCCTTTCTATAATCTACCTCCCGAACCGAGAGCAATCTCTTTAAGGAATTTTTCTGTGCTTTTGTCCTTTCCATTTGGAGAAAATAAAAGACGGTGGCGACTCTTGCTTCCGCGACATTTCGCGAACCAGCGTTAAACAGTCAGTTCCAGATCCACCGATCACACCTACCAACGTTCACTGAAGGAAGAAAGAGAAAATATATCATATCATCGCTGTTCACTGACGATGAACTATCAACATTCACTGAAGATAGAAAAAAGATAATAAACACTGACGTTCACTGCCGATGTCCTACCAACGTTCACTGAAGGTAGAAAGAGAAAATATATCATATCATCATCGTTCACTGACGATGAACTATCAACGTTCACTGAAGATAGCAAAAAGATAATAAACACAGACGTTCACTGCCAATGTCCTACCAACGTTCACTGAAGGTACAGAGAGAAAATATATCATATCACCTCCGTTCACTAACGATGAACTATCAAAGTTCACTGATGATAGGAAAAAGATAATAAACACTGGCGTTCACTGCCGAAGTACTACCAACATTCACTGAAGGTAGAAAGAGAGAATATATCATATCATCACCGTTCATTGACGATGAACTATCAACATTCACTGAAGATAGAAAAAAGATAATAAACACCGATGTTCACTGCCGATGTACTACTAACGTTCATTGAAGGTAGAAAGAGAGAATATATCTAGTTATCCCAAAATTCTGGCATTTCACCTTGAACGGGTCTCAACTTCTTCTTTAACCAAGGAAATCTGCATGGAAAAGATCAAACACAAGTTGTCTCGAATAAAGAGACTTGTTACTCATTATCATGGGGAATTGCAAAGAGAAATGACTTTCTGGGGAAATGCCACGATATTCCTGCTGAGGAGATAAAGTCTTCCCGTGCAAAATAAATGCACAAACCAAAACTCAAAGTTTTCAGAAATCCAAAGTAAATAATATTGTCATGCAACCACAGATCCAAATCAGAAATAAATTGGAGCAAGACGGCCAACGGAGATACATCCTTTGAGAAATAAACTCAAGAAGGAAAACCAAATTCAACTAAGCAAAGAGCGCTACTGGAAGGTCAGAACACAATGTTAATGATCGATGATTTTTAGCCATGCATGATGTATGTATGAATGTATGAGTGCTATCGTGCATATGCTGGTAAAAAGGATACACAATCAGAACAAACAAACAACACCGCCTCAGGTACTAAGAACATCAGGCTAAACTTCAACCAGAAAGATCATTCCAAAAAAGGTAAAAACCAACTGCGGAAACCAAACATATTGCCTGCCTTAACTTCACTGAGGAGAAACATAATCTGAAGGTAGCCAGATCAAACAGATATCGGGATAGAACATCCTTCTTCCGGTTTCATCGGAAAAACTAGTTTTCCAAAAGCAACATGTCTACTAAAGATTGCAAGACCAACCTCAACTAAAGCAGACTGACGCCGAAACAACCAAACCTCACTGGGGGGTTCAAGCCTACCTCTCTGGAGAAAAACTGCGGATTGAAACTTTATATCATGAAAACTTAATCCAACAAAAGATGCCCTGGGATAGCCTCCCTGGGAATCAAGAAGTCAACATTATAGAAAGAGGTCAAACCCACGGGGATTTTAAATTACACCCAGCACTTAGTGGGTGAAAACCCAAAGGTTGATAATCATTTCAACACTTCTCAGAAGAGATATTACCCTGGTCTAGTTTCCTGGGAACTAAATACCAACAATAATTCCAATACTGCAGAAAGAGCGACATCTCAGCACACCAAGGGAATAACAACCTTTCATCATATGAGGGAAGACTTCGTTGGGGAATCTGGTATGGAGGCTTCTGACCACGTAAACCCAAAATCAAAAGTGAACCAAGACCTGACTGGGGATAATGGGATCACAAACCCAATACTGTACCTTACAATGATTGGTATCGTCTTTAACTATTTGAGTAACACACAAAGATTGCGCACATACCAGCAAAATGACCTGAGAAAACCTTCATGAAGGAAGTAAATCTTCTTAAAACAACTGGAGTTTGTTCATTCTTGTGATCACCATTTTTGTTGTCATTGTTTCATCACAAATCCCAAAGTAAATTGAATTGTAAAGATCTCTTTTTTTGAAAAGTCAATTTTGATTTTTAATCTTTTTGCTTTAAAAGTTATTATCAGTAATAAATGGAGTCTTTGCAAGCTAAATAAAATAAGAACACAAAGAATTTGGGCAAAAGCTCGAATTTCATTAATAGAATGGTAGTCTGCGAATGGCGAGACAACATGGATGATTACAAAGTTTGGGAAATGGTAATACATAATGCAAAAGATACATTGAGATACAATGACCACTATCCTCCCTAACAACTTTTGAAGTCCTGAGCTACAGCTTTTGTTGAAGTATGGTGGGGATCCGAGAAGATTGTTGCTTCATCGATCAAGTCTTGTCTGACGTAGTTACTTGGCAAAAAAAAACCTAACTTTTGCCTAAGCTGCCCTTGCAGGTTTTCAACTTAGCGGGAAATTTATTCTGTTTATGTCTCTAATTTTTTCCTAGACCTCCCTTTCGGGTTTTCAGCCTACAGAGATGCTCCATTTTGCCTAAGCCGCCCTTTCGGGTTTTCAACTTAGCGAGTTGTTCTTTTATTTCTTTAGGCGAAGTATTTTTTTACTGCGTCAGCATTCATGGGACGTGGGAACTCCTCGCCATCCATAATTTCAAGAATTAATGCACTACCAGAGAAGGCTTTCTTGACAACATACGGGCCTTCAAAATTGGGAGTCCACTTACCCCTAGAATAAGTGTTGAAAGACATGATCTTCCTGAGCACGAGGTTGCCTTCCCTGAATTCACGAGGTTTGACCTTTTTATCAAATGCTTTCTTCATTCTCTTCTAATACAACTGCCCATGACATAAAGTTGTCATTCTCTTTTCCTCAATCAAATTCAATTGGTCAAACCTGTTCTAGACCCATTCAGCCTCTGTCAATTTGGTTTCCATTATCACACGTAACGAGGGAATCTCTACTTCGACAGGGAGTACCGCTTCCATTCCATACACCAGGGAGAACAGGGTTGCTCCTGTTGAAGTGTGGACAGATGTTCGATATCCATGCAGAGCAAAAAGGAGCATTTCATGCCAATCATTATAAGTAACAACCATTTTCTGGATAATTCTCTTGATATTCTTATTAGCAACTTCGATAGCCCCATTCATCTTGTTGTCCCAGAATACAGCCCATGGAATTATCTAACACTGTCAGATACATAATCAACGGTCTTTCTTCGACAGGAGGGAGCAATATAGGAGGTTCAAGCAGATATTCTTTAATGGTCTCAAATGCCCTTTGGAAGTCATCCGTCCACACACAACCTTGATCTTTCTTTAACAACTTAAAGATCGGTTCACATGTTGCAGTCATGTGGGAAATGAATACGTAAATATAATTCAAACGTCTGAGGAACCCTCTGACTTGCTTTTCATTTCTTGGCACTGGAATCTCTTAAATTGGTTTGACTTTATCAGGGTCAACTTCAATTCCTTTCTGGATAATAATGAAACCCAACAATTTCCCCGACCGAACACCGAAGGTAAATTTATTTGGATTCAAGCAGAGACGATACTTCCTCAAACGCTGAAACAACTTCAATAAATCTTCTACATCCCCTTCTTCAGTTTGGGATTTGGCAATCATATCATCAACAGATACTTAGATTTCTTGATGCATCAAATCATGGAATAGGGTCATCATAGCCCTCTGGTACGTTGCACCAGCGTTCTTCAACCCGAAGGGCATCACTCTGTAACAGAATGTTCCCCAGGGTGTGATAAACGTTGTTTTTTCCATGTCCTCTGGAGCCATTCTTATTTGATTATACCCGAAAAATCCTTCGATGAACGAGAATACTTTGAATTTTGCTGTGTTGTCCACTAACATGTCAATGTGAGGCAATGGAAAATCATCTTTTGGACTTGCTTTATTTAGATCTCTGTAATCTACGCACATGCGGACTTTTCCGTCTTTTTTCGATACTGGGAGAATATTGGCAATCCATTGAGGATACACTGACGTCACAAGATAACCAGCATTAATCTGCTTTAAAACCTCCTCTTTGATCTTTACTGCCATATTTGGGTGAGTTCTTCTTAACTTTTGTTTAACTGGCGGACACTCTGGCTTCAACGGCAAACGATGCTCGACAATGTCTGTACCTAGACAAGGTATATCTTGATAAGACCAAGCAAAAATATCCACATACTCTTTCAACAGCTCAATCAACCCGCTCTTCACATCAGGATGCAACGATGCTTCAATCTTGACTTTCTTCAGATCTTCTTTTGAACCCAAATTAATCACTTCCAAAGGCTCTTTATATGGCTGAATGGTATTTTCCTCGTGCTCAAGCAACCATGAGACCTCTTCCGGGATCCCATCATAATCTTCCTCTTCAGCCCCAAACACAAGACAATCAAAGTTGGGAGAGGGTGCAGGGTCATTGTATTCAACGAGTTTTTTAATTAATCTGCACATATGATTTATGATTATTTTTAGAAACTGACACATATAAAAAGTGATCATGAAGATTAATTTTAAGTCATTATTTATTTTGAAAGGTTTTTTTTATTACCATTTCCCAAGAAAAAAGAAGAAAATAAAAGACATAATTTTGGAAGCAAAGACAACTTTTATTAATGATCTTAAAAGTTATAGCAAACAGATAAGCCCTACAACATTAATACTTACACCTTGGGAAGAGTGAAAGCTTTTCAAAAGAAAGAAACATATTAACAAAACAAATTACTTTGAAACATGTATGCAAGAAGGAACATCAATGGTGACCCAGTTATGAACTAGGACTCCATGCATCACATAATTCAGTACTTCCTGCTCTGCTTCATCCTCTTCAACAACATTAATTCCAGAACCAATTGGATGGAGGTAGCCTGCGCTGCGGAAAACATCCTGATAACTGTTCATAGTAGACTTTGACTTCAAACTTTCGCCTTTGCCATTCTTCGAAGAGAAACCCAAACCAACTCTGTTTTTGTTCATGGGTGGATCCACAAGTCGTCCGCAAACTGCGTTATGACCATTGCGCACATCCTGTTGCGTGTCCTTCAGCGGAGCCACAAAATTCTCATTCCTCCTTATGTTGTCAATGGATAGGGCTTGGAACTAGGTTCCAACAGTAGCCTCATCCACTTCTACAATACTGAAAGAGGATAGATGGGATATCAACAACGCCTGCTCCCTATTTATGATCACTACCTTCCCTTCACGCACAAATTTTAGCTTTTGATGCAGCGTTGAAGTGACAACCCCTGCTTCGTGTATCCATGGTTGTCCTAGAAAAAAACTATACGCAGGAATAATGCCCATGACCTGGAAGGTTATCAGGAACAAATGTGGTCCTATATGGATGGGTAAGTCCACTTCACCGATGACAGATTTCCTCGACCCATCAAAAGCCTTCACAATAACGCCACTCGGACGCATAGGTGTTCCCTGATACTTTAACTTTATGAGAGTACTCCTCGGTATAACATTCAACGCGGATCCATTATCAATTAGCACATTGGGCAGTGAATCATTCTCGCAGTTCATATATATGTGGAGGGCCAGGTTGTGATTCCTCCCTTCATCTGGTAACTCATCATCGCATAAACTGAAGTTGTTACATGATGTAATGTTTCCAATTACGCTGCTGAATTGATCTAATGGCATGTTACTCTCCACAAAATCTTGGTCTAGTACTCTCATAAGTGATTCTCTATGAGCAGAGGAATTCATTATTAAAGCTAGGATGGATATCTTTAAAGGAGTCTGCAATAGCTTATCTACAATTCTGTAGTCGCTCATCTTAATTATCTTCAAGATATCATTTACTTCTTTCTCTAATGTGGCCCGGCTAGTCTCTCCTGTAGCCTTCTTACGCTCATCATTCTCAGCAATTTTCTTTCCAGCAACAAAATCTTTTCGAATAACCGGCGCAAACACACGACCACTACGGGTCACCCTGCTATTTTCAGCTATATTTCCAACATCTGGAATTGGCTGGATAGGAACCTCCACCCCCATCTTCTAAGATTGTAGCATTGTATTTGTAAGGCACATCATTATCTGATTTATAGGGAACAAGACCTGGCAGACTAATTACCAATGGGGTAACAGTTGGTTTGCTATGGTACTCCACTTCAAGATGAGCAGGTGCACCAAAACAAGGTACAATGATGTTTACCCCTTCCTCAACACAATCAGGCATCAAAAAGTCATTTCCGGCAAATAAATCTTCGTCTGAAGATAAATACTCATCCGTAGAGGCATACTCTTCCTCTAACTCTTCTTCCATCAAACAAACTTCAACCATATCAATCTCCTGATAATCATCTCTCTGACATGTGATCTTGATAGTTCCATTGTCTAACAGCAATTGGACACCCTCCCTCATAATTGAACATCCTCAAGGGGTCTCGACAGCATACTATGCAAGATCCATATTGGTGTTAAACCTGACCAGCAGTACGGCAGAAGGTAGCATGCAACTGCACGAGATCTTCATTCAAATACTCCACATCAAAAATTCTGAATTCACCAGGACGTCCAGAAACCATATTCACTTCCTCTTCATATTCTGCCCTAGGCCTGATTATTTGGATTAAACCCTCATCCATCATCTCCTGTAAATCAGCCTTTATCTTCTCGCAACCCTGTATGTCTGTACTGCAAACAACACAACCGGTATGGTCATGCGTATAGTAGCTGAATTTACAGAGGTCTGTGTGCAGCTTCACCAAATCCCCTCTAACCAGATTAATGTTAAAAATCCAGAAGTCGCCTGGACAACCGACCACCATATTTACAGCATTCACGCCACCGTGCTTGGGCAAAGGATTGTCTTTCACATTAGGTCCCATGTCTTTGAAAGATAGAATTCCAGACTTCATCATCCTTTGCACTTCATTCCTCAAAGGATAACAATTCTCAACACCATGCCCTGGTGCTCCTTGATGAAAGGCACACGTCTGGTCTGCTTTGTAATACCAAGGAAATGGTGATGTCACGGCGGGAGGTGGTCGTGTCTAGACCAACTTCTTCTGAATCAATGCTGATAGTAGCTCTGCCTAGCTCATGGGAATAGGGTCGTAGTTCTCCTTTCTCTGATTATTCCCTTGGTTCCTTTGCTGGGACTGTCTTTGATAAGCAACGGTAGTCAGAGCGGCATTTATAACAGGAGTAACTGAGGCGACTTGCTGGTGACGCTGATAATTCCTTCTAGGAGGGTTTACTCTCCTCTCTTGTACGACAGCATTTGTATCCCCCTCTTTATTCTTAGTAAACCCATAAGATGGCTTCTTCACACCTCTAGATCCTTCACCCTTCGCCAAACGGCCTTATCTTACTGCCTCTTCTAGGCGGACACCCATTCCTACCATCTCTGTAAAATCACTTGGGGCACTTGCTACCATTCTTTCGTAGTAGAAAGTGCCCAACGTCTTCATAAAAACTTTAGTCATTTCCTTCTCCTCCATGGGAGGAATCACTTGTGCAGCCACTTTGCGCCATTTCTGCGCATACTCCTTGAAAGATTCTCTGTCTTTATAAACCATGGCCCTAAGCTGGTCATGATCGGGTGCCATGTCCATATTGTATTTGTATTGTTTAATGAATGCTTCTCCTAAATCATTAAAAGTATGGATGTTGGCGCTGTCTAAACTCATGCACCACTTCAACATTGCGCCGGTTAGACTATCATGGAAAAGTGAATCAGCAGACGCTGATCATCAGTGTGGGTAGACATTCTCCTCACGTACATCACCAAGTAAGCATGAGGGCAAGTGTTGCCCTTGTACTTCTTAAACTCTGGGACCTTAGACTTAGCAGGCACTTTAACATTCGGGACCAAACACAGCTCATTCACATACTGCCCAAATAGCTCTTTTCCCCTAAGAGCCTTCATCTCTCTTCGCATTCTATCAAACTGCTCTTGGAAATCATCCATTATGTCATAAAGACCCAAGTCTTCACTCGGCGGAGGGAAAGGACGACACACATCTTCATTAACAAACGGAACCAAATTCACTGAAGGAGGTGCAGCAGGGATAGCATGCACCACAGGAGGCGCTGGAGTAACAACAGTCTGAACCACTGGAGCATCTTGAGGGCCCAAATTGAAACCTCCAAGTGCGAAATTCTCTGGCATTCCCCACGGATAACCTTGAGGCATACGGTTTTGAATAACAGCCGGAGTAGCGGATACAGGAACAGTTGGAACTTCAGTATTTGCCCTTGTTGGTTGAGTTTGAACACTCGGTGGTTGATTCTGAGCAACCACCAGAGCTTCCATCAGAGTAGTCAAATTGGCCAAGCCAACCTTTAAAGCAAATACTTCTTCGCGCAGCTCGCGATTCTCCTGTTCTAAGTTGTCCATCTTCTTTTTGAAGTTAGCCCGAGTGTTGTAGTAATGAGTCAGGTTGCTGAATGAAGTAAAAAAGCTTGGTAAGACACCTGGGTATGCATAACAAATGCAAGAAATATGTGCAATATGATGCATGACATGCAATGCATATGATTATTTTTACTTTATCATTTAATATTTTAAGGGATTTAACGTTTATAGACATATTGCAAACATCAAAATAATAACGTATTTGAAATACTGAAATTTTTTATTATAATAACTTCAAAATGGATTACAAGTTTCAATGATCCCAAGTACAAGATGAAAATACAATCTAAAAATCCTGAGAAAAAAACTGATATAGATTAATCTATATGCTGGCGCTTCCCTGTGAGCCTGGCAATCTGAGCCCTCAACCTCTGGTTTTCTTCCACATGTCTGATGGCAACCTCTTTCCAATCATCTGGATCAGGAAGTTAGTAACCATCACCTATTTGAGGCTTAGGAGAAAATAAATCCCCTTGCCTCTCCATAGACTCTACCACTCGACTCTCAAGGACCTCGATCAAATCGTCTTTCTCCTTCAGGTCTGCTCTGTAGGAACTCTCTAAAGTCTGGAACTTGTTCTTCCAAGCATCCCTTTCCTATTGCATCCTAACCAAAGCAAGTTGCAGCTCTTCCAGATCATCTAATAAGGGAGGAGTTGTCTTCACAAATAGGTCAGGCATGGGTGTTTCCCGAGTATACAGAATATTTAACTGAATGGCTCTCGATCGAACCCACTGAAGATATGGCTCCAAAGAAACAGCACCCCTAGGTCCCAAATCCTTCCTACTGTTCTTATAAATGTGACGCCAGGCCTTCGCAATCTTCTCTCTAGCTTCCATGTGGTCTTCTCCTTCCTTGAGAAATAAACTACTCAAATGAATACTATTCGGTTTATCCCTCATCGGGTAACCAAGTTGTCGCCGTGCAAGAACAGGGTTATAGTTAATTCCTCCCTTTGTACCAAGAAGAGGTACATTGGGGAAACTACCACAACTGTCAATAATATCTTTATCCTGATAAGCTCGATGATACCAATCAATATCCGAGTGAGTAAGTTACATGATCTTAGGAGCCCAAGGGGGTTCCTTCTTGACATCCCAAAAAGCATCAGACTGAGGCATATAAGAGATGAACCACCGATACAACAGAGGCGTGCAACAGATAATCATTCCTCCATGATAAGAACTCCGAAGATGAACAGAGTAATAAGCATCACCCAACAGTGTAGGAACCGGGTTTCCAATCATGAAAATCCTGATAGCGTTAATGTCGACAAACTTGTCCACATTAGGGAATAAGAATAATCCATAAGCAAGTAAAGCAAAGATGGCCTCAAAAGCAACCGTACTCTTCATTCTGGAAAAGTAACGAGCTTTCCCCAATAAAACTGAGCTGGTAGTCCTCTAATCCCTCCTTTAGTAGTCATATGGGCTTCCACCTCAGACTTCCCCAGATGAATCAAAGCAGCAATCTCATGTGGTTTTGGCTCACCCTCCAAACCAGTAAAAGGAACACGATCAGTAACGGGTAAATCAAATAGATAGGAATACTCCTCTAGTGTAGGCATCAACTGATAATCGGGAAAAGTAAAGCAGTGATACACCGGATCATAGAACTGGGACAAGGTCGAGAGAATACCCTCCTTCATCTTCAGCTTCATGAGTGGAATAATGGATCCATACTTCTTCTGAAAGTCTGCAGAACACTCGATCTCTGGAATTAGACTGATCAACTCATCTATCTTGGGATCCTTGAAACTGTATTTCCCGGTCTTTCTCTTTCCAGGATCCATGGTTAACAGTACCTGAGATATTCACACATAGTCAACATTTAAATCACTTGAAATATTGTTTTCTTCAAAAGATGCTTATGAGTTCATGGATGCATGATGCAGCAATCACACACAAGATCACACATATAGGGTTCATAGGTTCAATGTCACGAGCATGAGGTCGAAGGTACTACCCATAAGGTGTTGGTCTAAGAGTTATCACCTGCCGAACAAGGTTCTAGAGGTTCCCAGAGTCTACATCCTTTCTTCGGATATTACCAACTTCCCAATTAACTCGGTAATTAGTAATATTCTCAAGAAAGACTCGTCCAAGCATAGTATCGCGTGACAACTATTTCCGGATTACTCTGTCATAGCTTCTGCACTACACCTAAAAGGCCAAGATGGGTTTGGTATTCTACGGTCCTCAGTTTCAGCAGGCTCCCAGGTCGAAAGCAGTATGTCTTCCCGATTACAAGGTAAACTACACTACAGTCAAGGGGGCCTCCACTGAGTAGGGGATCTCATTCCTCATTTTTTGGGATTACTCCCTCAAAGTTAACATGACTATACCACCTGTCTTATCTTAAATTTTGCCCAAGTCTGGGTATAAGACTTTATGAATAATCACCAAGCACCCTGAAAACCAGGAAAATCCAGACTATGATCGGTGGATCTGGAACTGACTGTTTAACGCTGGTTCGCGAAATGTCGCAGAAGCAAGAGTCGCCACCGTCTTTTATTTTCTCCAATATGGAAAGGACAAAAGCACAGAAAAATTCCTTATTGAGATTGTTTCTCGGTTCGGGAGGTAGATTTATAGAAAGGGAAGGTGTTAGCACCCTTTCTATCCATGGTTATCCATGGGCTCTTAGATACTTGCTCATTTGTGTTTTCAAAATGTTTGTTTGCTTTTCAAGTGTGAGTGGGTTTTTGAAAAAAGTTTCGTTTAAAGTTTCAGATCGACTCTTGTATCAGTCCTCAAGAGTGTTTGAAAAGTTGTTTTTGAAAGCTTTTTGCAAAGTGTCGGTGTGAAAAGAGTTTTTGATTTGTTTTGTTTTGAATTAGAGCAAGTATCTACGAGTCATCTACCTACCCTAAGGAATTAGTCTGTGTAAATGTCCTCAAGGTAGTGCCATCCTACCATTGAGAGGTAGGTAGCACCACCGTTGGAGGTGTTCGGGTCAATTCGAGAGTTAGGGACAGTGTGGTCACCGAGCAACGGTAAGACACCTTAGAAGCTACCCTTATGCCATTGATCTTTTTATTCCGAGGAAACTATTCCGAGGAAACTTGTTTCGAGGCAACTTGTTTCGAGGCAACCGTTTCGAGGCAACTAGATCAATGGAACATAAGGACTCACTAAAGACGTCCTATACTCGACGACCACGTTTCGAGGGGCAAGGCAAGAGTGTGGTCACCAGAGCAATGGTAGGACACCTTAGAAGCTACCCTTATTCCATGTTCATGGACATAAGGACTTACTAAAACGTCCTATACTCGACGACCACGTTTCGAGGGGCAAGGCAATAGTGAGGCGTACCCTAGGAGTGGTGTGTGAATTGTGTGTCATTTTCAGTTATATTTTATCTTGATCATGCATTGAGTGAGCTACGCTTTGATTTTATTTGGGCATACATTCTTTCATGTGATTAACAGTTTAAAGGTGCGGAATTTAAAGTGCGGAAAATAAAGGTCCTACGCTATTACAAGGCGCGGGTCTATACATCGCCAAATTAACAAAGACCCGATTTTGAATAAAAGTGCGGAAAGTAAATGTCCTAATTACTATTACAAGGCTTTGAGGCAAATACATTATATTTAAAAAGGAAATAAAAATAAACGTGCGAAAAGAAATTAGAATCGAATGCGAGGGCGTTGGACCCTTTTAAGAAATTAAATTGGAATTGAGAGTTAATTAATTATTTAATGAGAAAAGAAATTGTTTTTTTATGTCTTTTTGTATTTAATGAAAATAAAGAAAGAAAATTAATTATTATTAGAAACCCTAATTCTACACTATTTTTAATTTATTAAAGAAAAATATTTAAGTTTAAACCTAATTTACTAATTGCTTAATTACAAGTTTATTTACAAGATAATTAATAATTAATAATGATAAAAGGGTTATTTATTAAGAAAAAGAATAAAAATACTAAAACCCTAATTTCTATATATTTTTTTAATTTATTTAAGAAAGAAGATTAAAATAAAACCTAATTTTACTAAATTGATTTATTAAAAGATTTATTTACAAAAAATATTAATGCATTAAATAATAAATAAACATATTTTATTTTTGACTTTTCTGATTTTTTTTGTATTTTTGTGTTATAAAAACTATTTTTATGAATTAACTAAACAATTAAAATAAATAGAAAAAAGAATAGAAAAGAAAAAATAAAATTAGAAAGAAGAATAGAATGCAAACAGCAAGGGGTTTCTGGCCCAATTATGGAGGTGTTGTTGAAGCAATTAGGCCCACTGAAATCTGGCCACATTGACTTTCTGGGATTTCGTGTGCATCAGCTGACCAGTGCACATGGTGGACTGCTTTTGTGACCATTGGATTGATCAATCAGATTGTGTGGCAAGCAGAGGCATATGCGTTGTATGGTGGGTCATAGGGAGCGTACTGCACAAAATCATGTTAAAGGAAAAAATATTGAATAAAGTGGGGGACCTGGGAATCGAACCCAGGTCCCAATACCTGCCAGCCAAGTCATCTTCCACCAAGCCAAACGCGTTTATTCGTTAACTTAATGGACATTGATCAATATATGCAAAAAGTGCAATTATTCTGGAACCAACGAAAAAACGCGCCAATGATTTGAATGCACCACTCACGTTCCTCCACGCATCATCTTCTTCAATTGTTCTGAAACAAAAACATTTAAATAGCGGGGGTTTTAAACCCCCACTAAACTCAAATTGAAAAATAGCGAATAAGTCATATGCAAATATAAAAAGGGCACGATGGGGGGAATTGATTCGTTGGAAGGTTCTGAATCCAGTGGTACAGGTCTCGTGGCCTAATTTTTTCAGATGAGGAAACCCCCAAATTCAAACTTCTGAAACCCTAGAACACTTTCATGGTGGATTTCTGTACAGGCAGCCATTCTTCAATTGAACGATACCATTAGCTTTAGAATGATCACGTTAGTGTAAATCAATGGTTAAAAGTTACAAATAATGCATGGAAAATGGAATACGATTATCAAAATTTTCAAGAAAAGTGAAACAATGTTATACCAATTCCTTGAGTATGAAGGGTTGGCTTTGATTGGAATGGTTTCCTGGATGTGTCAGGAGTGTAATGGAATAGTTATTTGGCTTTGAAACGAGCTCTAGCTGTGAAAACAGTTTTCAAACTTTTGGTCAAAAATGCAAGTTTTGCTTCTTTGTTTCAGCGCAGCTTTCTTGTTCTTAGGATTAGGTTTTTGTTTGTATATGTATGTAGCATGATTAGTTCAAGCAAAACAAGCCCATGATCCATGTATTCAATGCTTTTGAATTTGTGATTTTCCATGATTCTTTTCAATCTTTTTGTTATGAAAAACATGCCTATTTTGGAAGATTTGGTCCTTTGATGTGGTACACGAAATATTTAGGCCTTAATGAGAGAATATGCTGCACAAAAAGATTTGGAAAACATGTTTTAGTATTTTTCTCATATTTAATTTTAATTAAATGAATTAATAGGATTAAAAACTCAATTAATTAAATAAAAATAAGAAAATAACTCCCCTTTGGGTCAATGGGTCGTGCATAGCCTTTGGGTGATGATTCATGGAAGAAATTGAGGCCCATTAGCATTTTTGAGGCATTTGAAGCAAAGTTGACTTTTCAAAATTCCCAAAATTTTCCCAACTTCCACAAGGCATATCTTGCTCAATTTTTAAGCTTTGATCATGTTCTTGGACATTTTGGAAAGGTATTGAAGTCCTCTAACTAATGCCTTTGGTCCCATGTCATTTTGATTTACCAATCTGAAGTTATGGTCTTTGACTTAAAGTGCCTTTTTGTTGACTTTTGAAAATGACCTATAATGTTGAGATTGATATCTTTTTGTGAGAGCATTTCTTGGACTTGAAGTGTGAAGATGAGTTGTAGGAAACGTCATTCTCTTCAAAATGAGCTTTGGATGGAATTTTTCTGATAAACCATGTGGAAGTTATGCCCTGGTCAATTTGCAGTTGACTTTTTCAACTGTCCAAATATAGAAACTTTTGCATCTTGAGACTTTTTGAGCCATGCCTTGAGAATCATGATCAAGAATTGATCAAATGATATTTGTGGCTTCAAAATAAGATGTTGACCAAAAATTTGGACTTTTGACTGTCAAATGACCATTTTGCCCCTGCAGTTGACTGTGAAGCAATTAGAGTTTTTGATTGTGCAATTTTGTGCTGTGAGTCTTGAAACTTGGCATATGGATGCTTGACAATGTTTATAGGCATGTGGGACTTGTTTGGACCCTTGGAAACTTCAATTTCTTTGCCAGAACCAAAACCCTAATTTTTTACTGTTAGGAGGCAATTAGACTGTGCAACTCTTGGGAGATTTTGAAGCATGATCTTAGCAAACCTTGAAGAATATGGGAGGGCAAATTTTGGGGTACAACAGTTGCCCCTGTTCAATCTTCTTAAACCTGAGGATGTAGATTGGCTGGCGTGCCTTTCGTAATCCGAAGGTGGAAGATGATTGAACACTAGAGTGCCCAGAAATTTACGCTCACATAGTAGTGTGATGCAGAGAATGGGCTTACAGATGGCATTTGGAGATTAATGGATAGGATGATGGGCTTATAGATGCCATGTTGAGAGGTGATGGATAGGTGGATGGGCTTATAGATGCCATTTGGGTGTCGATCGCGTAAGAGTTTCCTTAGCGAGAACTTGCGTACCTGAAAAAGAAAATGATTACCTGGCCTGTTACAGGAGCTGGTCTTCAAACTTTTTATGTAGATGTGTCCTGACTGGTTACAGGAATTGAATCTTTAAACCTCTTCAGACGTGTCCTGGCGAGATACAGGAATCGAGTCTGGAGCTTCAAAAGGTGATGAATGAATCAGGGATGGTTACTACCTCAACGGGACGATGAGAGAACCTTGGGCGATTACTACCTCAACAGTAACGATGAGAGAACCTGGGGGCGATTACTACCTCAACAGTAACGATGAGAGAACCTGGGGGGCGATTACTACCTCAACAGTAACGGTGAGAGAACCATGGGTGATTACTACCTCAACAGTAACGATGAGAGAACCTGGGGTGTCTTCTACTGAGTCTTCATCAGGAAAATCTTTAGGGATCGATTTAACTGGACCAGAGAAGGCCTTTGACTGGATCGGCATCAGAAAAATCTTTAGGAGTCGATTTAACTGAACCAGGCAAGGTCTTGGAATCTTCAACTGGAATAAGAATCAGGGAGATCTTAGAGTCGATCTGACTGAACCAGAGAAGGCCTTTGACTGGATCGGCATCAGAAAAATCTTTAGGAGTCGATTTAACTGAACCAGGCAAGGTCTTGGAATCTTCAACTGGAATAAGAATCAGGGAGATCTTAGGGTCGATCTGACTGAACCAGAGAAGGCCTTTGACTGGATCGGCATCAGAAAAATATTTAGGAGTCGATTTAACTGAACCAGGTAAGGTCTTGGAATCTTCAACTGGAATAAGAATCAGGGAGATCTTAGGGTCGATCTGACTGAACCAGAGAAGGTCTTGGATTAACTTTGACTGGATAAGAATCAGAAAAATCTTAGAATCGATTTAACTGAACCAGAGGAGGTCTTGGACATAGCTGAGAACTTAACTGGATCTTTCCTGAAAGGTAAAGGTCAGTCATATGCAATGCATGATATGGATCAAGCCATGATGTTCTCAACATAAATGAGATCGTGTGATGCGTTTATGCATGTATCATGATGTATGTGATGTTTTTGAATTTATTTTCGTATAGGAAAATATATCCTTGACGGGTGCCGGGAATTAAATCCTAGGCTGATGGTTGAAGAGAGTTCTTTGTTTCCGCTGGGGATGAAGATTGCAAGAATACCGGTAGGAGAAGATAACTCCGTTGGGGAATAAACTTGATGAAGAGATTACTCTGCGGGGAATAATTACTCTAGCGATCTTGCTGGGGAACAATACTCTGTGGGAGGAGAGGTACTTTGAGATGTTGATGGTAACTTCACTGGGGGTACCGTTGTTACGTTGGAAGTGTTAATAGACTCAGCTGGGGATAAGAAGACTTTGCCGAGAACGGTCTTTCCGTGGCTTTTGGCTGAGGATAACCCAGTTATATCCTGGTAGGGAAATAACCTTTGAATAAAGTCGGGGGACGCGTTCGTGCTCTGTAGGGGATAAGCTTCCAGAATCTACTAGGGATAAGCTTCCTGCTGGGGAGATGATTCAAACTGTCCTGGGGAAATCTTGAACCATGCTGGACTCTCCTGGGGAAATTTTGAGATGTACTGGAAGTGACTCCACTGAACGTCTGGTATACCGCCGGGGAACAGTTTTAGACCAAGACTGCCAGGGATGCTTGTTAAGAATATTCGTATATTGTGTTGAGGAATGTTGATCTGCGGGGGATACCCAACTTCCTTAGGGCTGATAATATAGCTTTTCTTGGGGAGAATGCATTGACTTGCTGGCTCACTCTCTGGGGAATTAAGATATATTGGTTATGTTTTCCAGCTGAACTTACCTTGGTACTTTGATGGACAGAACAATTAGATCACTTAGACCACTCATTATTGCCCCTGCTTCTAATGTTATCTGTAATTAATCCTTTGTTTCGTATGCAAACATTCATGAGTTAGCAATTAGTGTCAAATGCATATATCACAAATTGAACCTTGGACGTTCTTCGCAAAACAAAACAGGAAAAGGAAAAATAATTGGCAATTGATCTGAAAAGTGAATTTGTATTGATTTTTGAATTTGCCTGTAAATAGGCGTTTTATGTACAAGAGGCTGACGTCCTAGTAAGAGAACGCTGTTGAATAAGAGAGTTTATACAACTTGTACAAAGGGAAAAACAAAACAGCTGTGTGAAAACAATAATCCCACTGGGTTCCAACTCTGCTATCGCCTTTATATCTTCGAGCGTCTCATCACTTGATGACCTAGCTGAAGATGAAGCTGATTGATCGATGCCGTCTGAACTTGATAGTTGATACCGGATTCTGGATGCAAAGTGATCCAATGAGACATAGTATTACGCTTTAGTCCCTAACTTTTTCCTGGACCGCCCTTTCGGGTTTTCAGTCCACCGGGATACCCATTTTTGCCCAAGCCGCCTTTTCAGGTTTTCGACTTGCCGGGTGTACAGATTTTTTTCATTTCATCCCTCATTTTGCCCGAACCCTTTTGGTTCGCCGGGAAGCCCTAATTTTTGCCTAGGTATGTCAACCTAGCGGGTCTTTTATCATGCGTAGTATCTTTTTACTATGTCTGCATTGGCGGGGTGAGGAAGGTCGTCACCATCCATGGTGGTTAGGATCATGGCTCCTCCTGAGAACACATGTTTAACCACAAATGGCCCTTCGTACGTAGGGGTCCATTTGCCCCTTGGATCACTCTGAGGAAGGATGATGCGCTTGATTACCAGATCCCCAACTTGATATTCTTGTGGTCTGACCTTTTTGTTAAATGCCCTGATCATCCGTTTTTGATACGTCTGACCATGACAAATAGCAGCAAGTCTCTTTTTGTCAATTAGATTTAGCTGATCAAGTCGTGTCTAGATCCAATCATCTTCACTCAGATCTGCATCCTTCATTATCCGGAGAGAGGGTATCTGTACTTCGATCGGTAAGACTGCCTCCATGCCGTAGACCAAGGAAAAAGGAGTTGCCCCGGTTGACGTCCTTGCTAAGGTACGGTACCCATGAAGAGCGAACGGTAACATCTCGTGCCAGTCTTTATAGGTCACTGTCATCTTCTGCACAATTTTCTTGATATTCTTATTCGCTGCTTCTACAGCCCCATTCATCTTCGGTCTGTAAGGAGAAGAGTTGTGGTGCTGTATCTTAAATTGCTCGCAGAGCTCAGTGATCATCTTGTTATTGAGATTGGTACCGTTGTCTGTAATGATTATTTCTGGGATGCCGTATCGACAGATCAAGTTATGCAGAATGAACCGTGCCACGACATTCTTGGTTACAGTGGCATAGGAAGCTGCTTCAACCCACTTCGTAAAGTCATCGATCGCTACCAGGATGAAGCGATGCCCGTTGGATGCCGTAGGTTTAATATCGCCGATCATATCTATGCCCCATATTGCAAAAGGCCAAGGTGCAGTCAGGACATTCAGGGGAACCGGAGGAACGTGCACCTTATCTGCATAAATCTGGCATTTATGACATGTCCGGGAATGTTGGTAGCAGTTAGCTTCCATAGTGGACCAGTAATATCCTGCCCGAAGGATTTTCTTTGCCATAGTGTGTCCACTGGAATGCGTTCCGAAGGTACCTTCGTGTAGCTCTGCCATGATCCTTTCTGCTTCAGTCTTATCCACACAACGCAGTAAGGTCGAATCATGGTTTCGCTTGTATAGAATGCCATTACTGAGGAAGAACTTTGCTGCGAACCTTCTCAGGAACTTCTTATCGTTGACAGATGCACCTTCCGGATACTCTTGAGCTTCCAAATACCTCTTCACCTCATGGTACCAAGGCTTCTCAGTCACCAACTCAGCCTCAAGATCATAACAGTATGCCGGTTCATCCAGTTTCCAGATGATGATCCGGGGAGCCTCATTGTCCCATTTGACTTTGAACATGGAAGACATCGTAGCTAACGCGTCCGCCAGCTGATTCTCCTCCCTCGGAAAGTGTTCAAATGTTATCTCTGTGAAATGGGGGATCATTGTCAACACACATTCTCTGTAAGGAATAAGGTTCGGATGTTTCGTATCCCACTCGCCTTTGATCTGATTGATCACGAGAGCGGAATCTCCGAAGACACTCAGAAACTTGATCCTTAAGTCGATCGCTGCTTGAAGACCCATGATGCATGCCTCATACTCCGCCATGTTGTTGGTGCAGCTGAAACATAGTCGGGCAGTGAGTGGAGTATGAGTGCCTTGAGGGGATATGATTACAGCGCCGATACCGTTTCCCAAAGCGTTGGAGGCTTCGTCAAAGTGCATAGACCATCGGGATCCTTCCTCAGGTCCTTCATCCGGTCCAGGTACTTCACAATCAGTCACAATCATGATGCTCTCGTCCGGAAACTCAAAGTTCATTGACTGATAGTCGTCTACTTCCTGATATGCCAAGTGGTCTGCCAATATACTTCCTTTGATAGCTTTCTGAGTTGTGTACTGGATGTCGTATTCCGTCAAGATCATTTGCCATCTTGCTATTCTCCCAGACAGAGCAGGCTTTTCAAATATGTACTTTATTGGATCCATCTTTATGATCAACAAGGTAGTGTGAGTCAGCATATACTGTCTCAGCCGGCGAGCAGCCCATACCAAAGCGCAGCAATTTTTCTCGAGCAGTGAGTATCGGGTCTCACAGTCGGTAAACTTTTTGCTAAGGTAATAAATGGCATGCTCTTTTCGACCAGACTCGTCATGCTGCCCCAGCACACACCCCATTGAGTTGTCAAGTACTGTTAGGTATAGTATCAGAGGTCTCCCTTCAACCGGTGGCATAAGAATGGGTGGTTCTTGGAGATACTCTTTGATTCTGTCGAATGCGGCCTGACATTCATCATTCCAACGTACTACCTGATCTTTCTTCAGCAGCTTGAAGATTGGTTCACAAGTAGCGGTTAGGTGCGAGATGAATCGAGCAATGTAATTCAGACGTCCTAAAAAGCCTCTAACCTCTTTTTCTGTCTTAGGAACTGGCATCTCTTGAATAGCTTTGACCTTGGCAGGGTCCACTTGAATGCCCTTGTCACTTACAACGAAGCCTAGCAATTTTCCAGATCTTACCCCGGAGGTGCACTTATTTGGGTTCAACCTCAGCTTGTACAACTTCAGACGGTCAAACAATGTCTGCAGATGGTCAAGGTGTTCCTCCTCAGTTTGGGACCTTGCAATCATGTCGTCAACATACACTTCTATCTCATGATGGATCATGTCATGAAATAAAGCAACCATGGCACGTTGATAGGTTGCCCCAGCATTCTTCAGCCCGAAAGGCATGACCTTGTAGAAGAAGGTGCCCCACTGAGTAACAAAGGTAGTTTTCTCCATGTCTTCAGGAGCCATCTTGATCTGATTATACCCTGAAAAGCCATCCATGAAAGAGAACACCTTGTGCTGAGCAGTATTGTCAACAAGAACATCAATGTGAAGTAGAGGGAAGTCATCCTTGGGGCTGGCCCTGTTCAGATCCCTGTAGTCAACACACATTCTGACCTTACCATCCTTCTTTGGTACCAGCACCACATTAGCAACCCACTGAGGGTAAGAAGTCACTGCAAGAAACCCGGCATCGAATTGCTTCATAACCTCAGCTTTGATCTTCTCAGACATCTCTGGACGCATACGGCGGACCTTTTGCTTAACCGGAGAGCAGTCTTCCTTGGTAGGCAAATGATGGACCACAATGTCAGTATCCAACCCAGGTGTGATCGGTGGATCTGGAACTGACTGTTTAACGCTGGTTCGCGAAATGTCACGGAAGCAAGAGTCGCCACCGTCTTTTATTTTCTCCAAATGGAAAGGACAAAAGCACAGAAAAATTCCTTAAAGAGATTGCTCTCGGTTCGGGAGGTAGGTTATAGAAAGGGAAGGTGTTAGCACCCTTTCTATCCATGGTTATCCATGGGCTCTTAGATACTTGCTCATTTGTGTTTTCAAAAATGGTTTGTTTGCTTTTCAATGTGGGTTTTAAAAAAGTTTCTTTGAAAGTTTCAGATCGACTCTTGTGTCAGAGTGTTTGAAAAAATTGCTTTGAAAGCTTTTGAAAATGTGTTGGTGTGAAAAGTAGTTTTGATTTGTTTGAAATTAGAGCAAGTATCCTTGAGAACCTACCTACCCTAAGGAATTCGTCTGTGTAAATGTCCTTTAAAGTAGTGCCATCCCACCATTGAGAGGTAGGTAGCACCACCGTTGGAGGTGTTCGGGTCAATTCGAGGTTCGGGACATGGTGATCACCAGAGCAATGGGAAGACACCTTAGAAGCTACCCTCATGCCAGGTTCCCGGATCATGAGGACTTACTAAGACATCCTCTACTCGACGATCACCTTTCGAGGCAAGGCAACAGTGAGGCGTACCCTAGGGGTGGTGTCTGCGATTCGTGTGTCGTTTTCATTTGCATTTGTCTTGTCATGTCATTAGTGTTCTACGCTTGATTTTATCATGGCCATACATTCTTTCATGTTTTGTTTAACAGTTAAAATATTTGCGGGAAAAATAAATCTAAAGCTATTACAAATGGCGCGGGTCCACATCGCCAAAATTAAACCGGACCCGATTTGACGGAAAGTAAATAAAGCGAATAAAAGTGCAAAAAGTAAATATTACAAAGCTTTGGGAGAGATACATAATTATTTAGACGACATAAAATAAATGTGCGAAATTAAAAATATGGGCGTTGGACCCTTTTGCAAAATATTTAAAGTTAATGAGGAATTAAAATTAAAAATTAAAAAAAGAATGTTTTTGGTATTTTTTAGTGTTTTTAGGAATTTGATAAAAAGAAAGAGTTAATTAAAATTAAACTAAAAGGCAAACCCTAATTCTAATAGCTTTTAAATTTATTGTGAAAATATTAAATTGAAAACTAAATTAAACCTAATTTTTTATGTACAATTAATTACAAAAATAAATAAATAATATTATGGTAAAAAAGGAAACAAATTAAAAAGGGATAAAAATTAAACCTAATTCTATATTTTTGTATTATTGTTATTAAAAAAATTAAAATTAAAACTCTAATCTAAATTAAGTTATTTACATGAAAATATTAAAATAAAAATTAGTTATCATGTTTTTATCTTTTTTCTGATTTTTTAGGCATTTTTTATATATTGTAAAAATAATTAATTAAATTAAAACAATAAAATAAATAAAATAATAATTGAAAACAAAATAAATAAAAAAAGAAAATTGCAAACCAGGGGGGGGGGTTTAGGCCCCAATTGTGAGGTGTAGGCCTTAGAATGCTGGCCCAAAACCCTGAGTCCATTTGACTTTGGTGAGTAGCGTATGGGATGGTTGACCTGAGCTTATAGCGGACCTTCAATCTCAGCCTTTGATCTGAAGCAGCTAGACGCGTGGATGGCTTGATGATGATGGAATATGGTAGTCCTGACTTTGGGCGCTACATGAGAATTCATATGGAAAAATAATATTGGAAATTATACAGACCTGGGACTCGAACCCAGGTCTTTAACGTTGCCAGCACAACCACCTTGCCACTGAAGCGCTTTGTTCATCTGTAAAGTAATATAACGCATAAATATTATAAAAGAACCACAAATAGTTAGTGGTTTAACGCGCCAATTTTCAAACCAACGTATCATGTGTTGCCACCACATCATCGTCCTCCTTTTCCCTGAAAACACAAACATTCAGCCACGGTTTTTTTAGCGTTGTTTTAGGGACGTTTTGAGAAAATAGCGACTAGAGCTATGCAACTCATAAATTAATCGCGACCATGGCTTCTTCTTCGTCCAAGCTTGCTAAATTGAATGGTGGTGGTTTGGAGTCCTAATTTTTCCTCTTTGCAAAAGCCCTAATTTAAGACTCTGAAAAACCTAGAGATCGATCATGGTGAAATCTCATATACAGCATAAAAATCAAATTGAATGCATTGGTTAGTTTCAGGACAAGATGATAAACATGAATCAACAATTAATTTTCATAAAAAATGCCTAGAACATGATATGCGATTATGAGTTTTTTGCTGTACAGTTTATGCTTGATATACCAGTTTTTGGAGTTTGAATGGGTGTTTTTGATTGGAACACGTTCAGGAAGACTTGAGGAAGCTATTGGAAAAGTTTTTGTGCCTTGAATCGCCCTCTAACAATAGTTTCAGAATTGAGTTTTTAAGTGAAAATTCCAAGTTTGTATATTGGTCTCTAGCGCAGCTTTTTAGTCCTTTATGATTAGGTTTTGATTCATGCTTATGTACTGAGGCTATTAGGTCAAAAATATTGATGAAAATCTCTTGCAATCATGGATTGAATATTTGATTTTTCTTAAGGATCTTTTCATATCTTTTTCACATGTTCTTGTATCAATTAGCATCCAATCACCCCAAATCTTTCCTAATTAGCCTATGCACGAAATCTTAATGGCAAAACATGCATGAAAAGATTTTTTTAGGTCAAGTTATATATTTTACACATATTTAAATGATTTAAATGAATTAATATAAATAATAATTCAAATAAATAAATAAAAAATGAGAAAATACTTCCCTTTGGGCCAAGTGGTCGTGCATATGCTTAGAATGATGAATCATGGAAGAAAAATGGGCCCATTAGCAATTTTAGGTCATTTGGATCAAAGTTGACTTTTCAAAATATCCAAAATTTTCCCAACTTCCACAAGGCATAACTTGCTCAATTTTTAAGCTTTTCTCATGTCCTTGGACATTTTGGAAAGTTATTTGAGTCCTCTAACCAATGCCTTTGGTCCCATGTCATTTTGATTTACCAATCTCAAGTTATGGCCTTTGACTTAAAGTCTCTTTTTGTTGACTTTTGAAAATGACCTATAATGTTGAAATTGATAACTTTTTGTGAGAGCATTTCTTGGACTTGAAACATGAAGATGAGTTGTAGGAAATGTCTTTCTATTCAAAATGAGCTTTGGATGGAATTTTTCTGATAATCCATGTGAAAGTTATGCCCTGGTCAATTTCAGTTGACTTTTTCAGCTGTCCAAATAAGGAAACTTTTGCATCCTTGATGATTTCTGAGCCAAATTTTGAGAATCATGATCAAGCATTGATCAAATGATGTTTGTGGCTTCAAAATGATATGTTGACCAAAAATTTGAACTTTTGACTGCCAAATGACCATTTTGCCCCTACAGTTGACTGTAGTGCAATTAGGGTTTTTGACTGTGCAATTTTGAGCTGAATGCCTTGAAACTTGACATGAGGGTGCTTGACCATCTTTGTAGGCATGTGAGACTTGATTGGGCCTTTGAAAACTTCCTTTTCCTGATCAGAATACAAACCCTAGTTTTGACTGTATAGGAGACCTTTGCACTGGGCAACCCCTGGGGAATTTTGTGACTTGGCTTGGCAAATTCTTGAAGAATATGGGAGGGCAAATTTTGGGGTGCAACAGTTGCCCCTGTTCAATCTTCTTAGACCTGAGGATGCAGATTGGCTGACGTGCCTTTCGTAATCCGAGGGTAGAAGATGATTGGACACTAGAGTGCCCAGAAATTTGCGCTCACATGTTAGCAGTGTGATGGGGGAATGGGCTTATAGATGCCATTTGGGGATTGCTGGATAGGGTGATGGGCTTATAGATGCCATCTGAATGTCGATTGCATGGGAGATTCCTTGGTGAGAACCTGCATACCTGCAAAAGAAAAAATGAGTACCTGACACGTTGCAGGAGCTGATCTTTAGATGCTTGGTATAGATGTGTCCTGACTGGTTACAGGAGCTGAGTCTGGAGCTTCAAACGGCGATGAATGAACCAGGGATCGTTACTGCCTTAGCATGAATGGTAAGAGAACCTTGGGCGACTTTAACCTCAACAACGCTCGTTGAGAAAATCTTGGTGGGAAATACCATCTTCGCAGGATCGGAACGAGAACCATAGGCCATTATAATCTGAAAGGGAATCACCTCACTCGCCGTCGGAGAGGGAATCATAGGAAAAGGAATTGTCACCTCACTCACCGTCGGAGAGGGAACCATAAGAGACTATCACCTCACACTCACCGTCGGAGAGGGACACATCTGAAAAGGACTTACCACCTCACACACCGTCGGAGAGGGAACCATAGGAGACTATCACCTCACACTCACCGTCGGAGAGGGAAACATCTGAAAAGGACTTACCACCTCACACACCGTCGTAGAGGGAACCATAGGAGACTATCACCTCACACTCACCGTCAGAGAGGGAAACATCTGAAAAGGACTTACCACCTCACACACCGTCGGAGAGGGAACCATAGGAGACTATCACCTCACACTCATCGTCGGAGAGGGAAACATCTGAAAAGGACTTACCACCTCACACACCGTCGGAGAGGGAACCATAGGAGATTATCACCTCACACTCATCGTCGGAGAGGGAAACATCTGAAAAGGACTTACCACCTCACACACCATCGGAGAGGGAACCATAAGAGACTATCACCTCACACTCATCGTCGGAGAGGGAAACATCTGAAAAGGACTTACCACCTCACACACCATCGGAGAGGGAACCATAAGAGACTATCACCTCACACTCATCGTCGGAGAGGGAAACATCTGAAAAGGACTTACCACCTCACACACCATCGGAGAGGGAACCATAGGATAACTTCTACTGAGTCTTTATCAAAAAATCTGTTGGGAGTCGATTTAGCTAGACTAGAGAAGGCCTTGAAATATGTTTTGAGAACTTAACTGCATCTTTCCTGAAAGGTAAAGGTTAGTCATATGCAATGCATGATATGGATCAAGCAATGATGTTCTCAACATAAATGAGATTTGTATGACATAATGCGTCTATGCATGCTGTAATGATGTATGTGATGCTTAGGAATGTATGTTTTCGTCTAGGAAAGTAAATCCTTGACGGGTGCTGGGAAGTCACTCCTGGGCTGATGCTGAAGAATAGATTTTGCTTCCGCTGGGGATGATGGCTGCAAGAACACCGGTAGGAGAAGATGACTCCGTTGCGGAATAAACTTGGCGAATGGATTACTCTGCGGGGAGCAAAGATACTCTAGCGACCATGCTGGGAAGCAATACTCTGTGAGGAGAGGGATACTTTGCTGGAGTGTTGATAATAACTTGCTGGGGATACCCTTGTTGTGTTGGAAGTGCTAATAGACTTCGCTGGGGATAAGAAAGAACTGTGTTGAGGACACTCTTTCCGTGGCTTTTGGCTGAGGATAACCCAGTTATATCCTGTTAAGGAAATAACTCTTTGAATAAAGCCGGGCGACGCGTTCGTGCCTTGAGAGGGGTAAGCTTCCGTAACTTACTGGGGATAAGCTTACTGCTTGGGGAGATGATTCCAACTTTCCTGGGGAACTAGATTAGACTCTCCTGGGGAAGTATTGAACTTTATTAGTTATGTTCTTCAACGGAGCCTACCCTGATACCTTGGAGGATAGAACAATCAGATTGCTTAAACCACTTTTTATTGCCCCTGTTTCTATGGGGGAGGCACTTGTGGGGTGCTGATAGTTGTTGATGGACAAACCTTCTTCTGGTAGACAGATGGCAGGACATAGTCGTACGCTTTAATCCCTAACTTTTGCCTGGGCCGCCCTTTCGGGTTTTCAGTCCACCGGGATACCCATTTTTGCTCAAGCCGCCTTTTCAGGTTTTCGACTTGCCGGGTGTACAGATTTTTTCATTTCATCCCTTCATTTTGCCCGAACCCTTTTGGTTCGCCGGGAAGCCCTTATTTTTGCCTAGGTGTGTCAACCTAGCGGGTCTTTGATTTTGCGTAGTGTTTTTCGACTATGTCCATGCTCTTAGAATGCAGGTAGGTGCCCCTGGCTGCTTGTGTTGCCATATTACCAGAAGGTTTCTGATCGTGCAAGATTCGTTGCTGGAGTGCCCCAAGTGACTCAGGCAGAGATTTGCCCCAGGCTTTTTGGCCTTTTGAAAGATTCTTTGGATCTTGACTTAACTGCCCCAGATGGTGGACAATAGTCATGCCATGCCCCTTGATTGGAAGTGCCTTTGTTCACTAGGCATTCGTCATGCGAATTTCTATGCTGTTCAAACAAAAAGTCATATGCAAACAAAGTTATGTTAAAAATGCAAAGCTTATGTCTATCTTGAAGATTTTGAAAATGCATTCTTTTTTTCATAAAACAAATGAATGTTTGTAAAACGTGATGTCAACTCCGTATTTACCGTAAGCCTTAAGGAGTCAGGATACCTTTCGTCACAGTATGCTTTCGAACTAACCCATGCTTCAGCTAGGACTTTTGAGGGTTATAACGTGGCCTGGTTCACGGTTTAAGAAACAAAGGATAAAGGCTCAAATTTTGTTCGTACCCACCCGCTCTTCGTGATGTTCTCCAAACCTACACTCAGCTGACCATACGTTAGACCTCGTTTGAGTCTTTGCTCTGATTTTCCGGTGATGATTCGGATGTTGAACGTTTATTTGAATAGGCAGTCATCTCCTTTTTTTGCTGAGGGTTTGTAGGACCTCTTTCTTTTTTATTTTTGTTATCCCTTTCTTTTTTTTGCCTGAACTGTTTCCTTTTTTGGGATTATAGTCAGCGGGATGCCCCAGTTTTATAAATCTCCTTCATGGGTTTTTTATTTTTTGAGATAATGACTGCCTTTCTTTATTGATTATTCGGAACCATCACTGTCTTTTTTCGTAAGGATCTCTTTGGTGCCATTTGTTATGCACTTGGATCAACTGAGAGACTACCCTGCCCCAGGTTATGATTAAGGGTTTTTAAATTTCGAAAAGAAAAAAAACTCCTACTTCTTTGGCTCAGATGGGTTGACGAGGGATTATCATCCTTATAACTCCAGTGTTTAGGGATTGAAACAATGCCTGTACCTCATCAGCGGGGTCTGTTCAAAAGCATACTATAGATTCGGTATCGTTTTCGTCATCCTCCCTCAAGAGGCTCAGAATTATTAACCAAGAGTTGATCATCAGAAAAAATATGAGAAGAATTTTGAATATAATGAAAACAATTGTATTAATTCCCAAAACAGACATATGCGATGCATTAATAGAATAAAAGAGTTTGCTATGACATTAATTGTTTATATAAGCAAAGAAAAACACAACTCAGAAATTCAAATAAACAAAAGGTCTTCAACGATTGGGTAACGGAGCAGTGATTATGTTCGGAGTCTCAGGCACTTCAAACTGAATCTCCCCGGCGTCGATCATGTCTTGAATTTTGTTCTTGAGAGGCCAGCAGTTGTCCGTAGTATGCCCCGGGCTATCAGAATGATATGCGCACCTATCGTTGGGATGATAGTTAGGAGCCGAAGTGTTCGGATTCTGAAGGGGAGCCCTTAAGGTGATCAGCCCTGCCTTCAACATTTGTTGTAGTGCTTGATCCAGCGACATGTTGAGTTTGGTATACTGTCGTTTCTCCTTGCGCTGCTGCCCCTGTCCTTGTTGAGCAGGTCCAGGATTGGAGATCTGGATTGCCCCTACCTCATGACGGCTCTTTTTACCGTGCACAGCATTGGATTCTTTCTTTCCATGATGAGGCTTTTTATCAGAAGGTGCAGCCTCTAGAATTTTCCCAGACCGGATGCCAGCTTCTATTCGCTCTCCAGTCAAGATAAGATCTGTGAATCCAGCAGACGAATTCCCAATTAGGTGGTTGTAGAACGGACCAGACAGGGTCCCCAAGAACATATCGACAAGTTCCCGATCAGTCAGAGGTGGTTGTACCCTTCCAGCAAGATCCCTCCATTTCTGCGCATATTCTTTAAAACCTTCACTGGATCCTAACGACATACCCTGGAGTTGGGTACGCGTAGGAGCAAGGTCGGCATTATATTGATACTGCTTGTAGAAAACAGTAGCCAACTCCTCCCAGTTACGAACCTTGGTCCCATCTAGCTGATAGAACCATTCGAGATGAGTCCCTGAAAGACTCTCCTGAAAGAAGTGGATCCACAAATTCTTGTCCACCGTATATGGTTGAATCTTCCGAACATAGGACCTTAGATGCAGCTTGGGACAAGACGCCCCGTCATACTTAGTAAAGGATGGTGCTTTGAACTTCCGAGGAATAATCACACCAGTTGACAAACCCAGATCTCCAAAATCCAGCCCCGGTACCTGTTGGATCTCCATAGCATTCAGCCTATCCTCCAACTGTTTGTACTTGTCTTCGGCAGGAGGGTATTGTTCGTCGTTGAAATCTGTCTCGTTGTCGGAGACCACTGGACTGGGAACCCTTTCCCCCTGATGACTACCTTCCCTCACAGATGGAGTTGTCCTCTCAGTTTCAATCTGCGGTGCATTCCCAGATCTGCGTCTAGGGCTGAACAAAACAGTCCTCCTCTTCTTCTTTTCTTTCTTCAAGAGCAGAGCCTTCAGATCTTGTTGCCCCTGGGTCAAGTTCATGATCAACCCTTGGAACTGGGCGTTCTGAGCCTGGAGGGCCTTGATGGACTGCTCAGCTGATGATTCAGGATTCATGACGGTCGGCTGAAATAAACAGCGAAGAAGGGTAAGCAACCTGTCAAAGGGACACCTGCAATGCAATGAGATGTATGACATGCATGCAATGATTTCAAGGACCTCGCAGGGTAAACAGAGAAACTTATTAGAGTTGGAAACTGGCAACTTGATTGAAGGAACTTCCTGTTGTAGAGAGTCCTTCTTCAAGGGTCAAAGGCTCACCATATCCAGTGGGTCATAGCCCCTGATAACCTTAGCTAGAGGAAAATAAATCCTCTTTGCCCCTTGCTAGATGTTTGATTTATCATGACCTGCATCACAAGCCCTTGAGATCCTTGAAATGGGTTAGGATGTATGCAATGGTATGATGTCATGCTATGCATGGGGTAATGTGAGTAACCCTGTTATGAGTCCCGATTGAGGACTATAAACAACCCTGCAAGAAATTTAGTACCCTGTTATGAGTCCCAATTAAGGACTATAGACAAACCCTGCAAGAAATTCAGTATACTTTGTTATGAGTCCCAATTAAGGACTATAAACAAAACCTGCAAGAGACCTAGTAAACCCTGTTATGAGTCCCAGTTAAGGACTATAAACAAAACCTGCAAGTAGCTTATGTGTCAGATAACATGCATGCAATTAGTCAAGTACGAAGGCACACAAGTCACACAAGAGAAGCCCTTAGAGTTTAGGCCAGCATGAGGTCTAGGTGTTACCCTCTTTCAGTTGGTTGGTTCATACCTGTCCTATCAAAGTAACCGGGTTCTTAGAGGATCCCAATATCATTGACTACCCTCAATCGGTCATAACTCCAGCATCGCAATCTTTTCTTGCGGCCAGAACCATCACGAGAGTTTAGCCTCAATGGGCGTAGCATACTGCTACTGTTCTAATGGCCAAGTTGTGTCATTTAAGGTTCTAAGGTTGTTGGTGCTTAATGACTCCTCAGAAGACCCATATTCTCCTCGTTGCAACACAAGGGATATCGGTACAGACCAAGGTGCCACACCAATGTAGCCACTGCTTCACCCGTGTCGGTCTACGCCGGACAGGTCCCTCACAGCTTATGCTACCTAAACAGGGTATCCAGATCCGGGTTAGGATCTATGTAACTCCCATGCAACCCACAAATTTAAAGCAAGCAAAGAAGACAATTGAAAACATAGTGATCTTAATCCTAAGGTACACCTCACTTTATAAAGGCTTCCCCAGCAGAGTCGCCAGTTCTGTGATCGGTGGATCTGGAACTGACTGTTTAACGCTGGTTCGCGAAATGTCGCGGAAGCAAGAGTCGCCACCGTATTTTATTTTCTCCAAATGGAAAGGACAAAAGCACAGAAAAATTCCTTAAAGAGATTGCTCTCGGTTCGGGAGGTAGGTTATAGAAAGGGAAGGTGTTAGCACCCTTTCTATCCATGGTTATCCATGGGCTCTTAGATACTTGCTCATTTGTGTTTTCAAAAATGGTTTGTTTGCTTTTCAATGTGGGTTTTAAAAAAGTTTCTTTGAAAGTTTCAGATTGACTCTTGTGTCAGAGTGTTTGAAAAAATTGCTTTGAAAGCTTTTGAAAATGTGTTGGTGTGAAAAGTAGTTTTGATTTGTTTGAAATTAGAGCAAGTATCCTTGAGAACCTACCTACCCTAAGGAATTCGTCTGTGTAAATGTCCTTTAAAGTAGTGCCATCCCACCATTGAGAGGTAGGTAGCACCACCGTTGGAGGTGTTCGGGTCAATTCGAGGTTCGGGACATGGTGATCACCAGAGCAATGGGAAGACACCTTAGAAGCTACCCTCATGCCAGGTTCCCGGATCATGAGGACTTACTAAGACATCCTCTACTCGACGATCACCTTTCGAGGCAAGGCAACAGTGAGGCGTACCCTAGGGGTGGTGTGTGCGATTCGTGTGTCGTTTTCATTTGCATTTGTCTTGTCATGTCATTAGTGTTCTACGCTTGATTTTATTATGGCCATACATTCTTTCATGTTTTGTTTAACAGTTAAAATATTTGCGGGAAAAATAAATCTAAAGCTATTACAAATGGCGCGGGTCCACATCGCCAAAATTAAACCGGACCCGATTTGACGGAAAGTAAATAAAGCGAATAAAAGTGCAAAAAGTAAATATTACAAAGCTTTGGGAGAGATACATAATTATTTAGACGACATAAAATAAATGTGCGAAATTAAAAATATGGGCATTGGACCCTTTTGCAAAATATTTAAAGTTAATGAGGAATTAAAATTAAAAATTAAAAAAAGAATGTTTTTGGTATTTTTTAGTGTTTTTAGGAATTTGATAAAAAGAAAGAGTTAATTAAAATTAAACTAAAAGGCAAACCCTAATTCTAATAGCTTTTAAATTTATTGTGAAAATATTAAATTGAAAACTAAATTAAACCTAATTTTTTATGTACAATTAATTACAAAAATAAATAAATAATATTATGGTAAAAAAGGAAACAAATTAAAAAGGGATAAAAATTAAACCTAATTCTATATTTTTGTATTATTGTTATTAAAAAAATTAAAATTAAAACTCTAATCTAAATTAAGTTATTTACATGAAAATATTAAAATAAAAATTAGTTATCATGTTTTTATCTTTTTTCTGATTTTTTAGGCATTTTTTATATATTGTAAAAATAATTAATTAAATTAAAACAATAAAATAAATAAAATAATAATTGAAAACAAAATAAATAAAAAAAGGAAATTGCAAACCAGGGGGGGGTTCAGGCCCCAATTGTGAGGTGTAGGCCTTAGAATGCTGGCCCAAAACCCTGAGTCCATTTGACTTTGGTGAGTAGCGTATGGGATGGTTGACCTGAGCTTATAGCGGACCTTCAATCTCAGCCTTTGATCTGAAGCAGCTAGACGCGTGGCTGGCTTGATGATGATGGAATATGGTAGTCCTGACTTTGGGCGCTACATGAGAATTCATATGGAAAAATAATATTGGAAATTATACAGACCTGGGACTCGAACCCAGGTCTTTAACGTTGCCAGCACAACCACCTTGCCACTGAAGCGCTTTGTTCATCTGTAAAGTAATATAACGCATAAATATTATAAAAGAACCACAAATAGTTAGTGGTTTAACGCGCCAATTTTCAAACCAACGTATCATGTGTTGCCACCACATCATCGTCCTCCTTTTCCCTGAAAACACAAACATTCAGCCACGGTTTTTTTAGCGTTGTTTTAGGGACGTTTTGAGAAAATAGCGACTAGAGCTATGCAACTCATAAATTAATCGCGACCATGGCTTCTTCTTCGTCCAAGCTTGCTAAATTGAATGGTGGTGGTTTGGAGTCCTAATTTTTCCTCTTTGCAAAAGCCCTAATTTAAAACTCTGAAAAACCTAGAGATCGATCATGGTGAAATCTCATATACAGCATAAAAATCAAATTGAATGCATTGGTTAGTTTCAGGACAAGATGATAAACATGAATCAACAATTAATTTTCATAAAAAATGCCTAGAACATGATATGCGATTATGAGTTTTTTGTTGTACAGTTTATGCTTGATATACCAGTTTTTGGAGTTTGAATGGGTGTTTTTGATTGGAACACGTTCAGGAAGACTTGAGGAAGCTATTGGAAAAGTTTTTGTGCCTTGAATCGCCCTCTAACAATAGTTTCAGAATTGAGTTTTTAAGTGAAAATTCCAAGTTTGTATATTGGTCTCTAGCGCAGCTTTTTAGTCCTTTATGATTAGGTTTTGATTCATGCTTATGTACTGAGGCTATTAGGTCAAAAATATTGATGAAAATCTCTTGCAATCATGGATTGAATATTTGATTTTTCTTAAGGATCTTTTCATATCTTTTTCACATGTTCTTGTATCAATTAGCATCCAATCACCCCAAATCTTTCCTAATTAGCCTATGCACGAAATCTTAATGGCAAAACATGCATGAAAAGATTTTTTTAGGTCAAGTTATATATTTTCCACATATTTAAATGATTTAAATGAATTAATATAAATAATAATTCAAATAAATAAATAAAAAATGAGAAAATACTTCCCTTTGGGCCAAGTGGTCGTGCATATGCTTAGAATGATGAATCATGGAAGAAAAATGGGCCCATTAGCAATTTTAGGTCATTTGGATCAAAGTTGACTTTTCAAAATATCCAAAAATTTCCCAACTTCCACAAGGCATAACATGCTCAATTTTTAAGCTTTTCTCATGTCCTTGGACATTTTGGAAAGGTCTTTGAGTCCTCTAACCAATGCCTTTGGTCCCATGTCATTTTGATTTACCAATCTCAAGTTATAGCCTTTGACTTAAAGTCTCTTTTTGTTGACTTTTGAAAATGACCTATAATGTTGAAATTGATAACTTTTTGTGAGAGCATTTCTTGGACTTGAAACATGAAGATGAGTTGTAGGAAATGTCTTTCTCTTCAAAATGAGCTTTGGATGGAATTTTTCTGATAATCCATGTGAAAGTTATGCCCTGGTCAATTTTAGTTGACTTTTTCAACTGTCCAAATAAGGAAACTTTTGCATCCTTGATGATTTCTGAGCCAAATTTTGAGAATCATGATCAAGCATTGATCAAATGATGTTTGTGGCTTCAAAATGATATGTTGACCAAAAATTTGAACTTTTGACTGCCAAATGACCATTTTGCCCCTACAGTTGACTGTAGTGCAATTAGGGTTTTTGACTGTGTAATTTTGAGCTGAATGCCTTGAAACTTGACATGAGGGTGCTTGACCATCTTTGTAGGCATGTGAGACTTGATTGGGCCTTTGAAAACTTCCTTTTCCTGATCAGAATACAAACCCTAGTTTTGACTGTATAGGAGACCTTTGCACTGGGCAACCCCTGGGGAATTTTGTGACTTGGCTTGGCAAATTCTTGAAGAATATGGGAGGGCAAATTTTGGGGTGCAACACCAGGCATGTCTTCGTAGGACCAGGCAAAGATCTCCACATAATCATGTAACATCTGAGTCAACCGTTGTTTTACGCTGAGCTCCAGGTTGGCACCAATCTTGACTTCCTTTCGGTCTGTCTCAGTACCCAGATTTATTGTTTCCACCGGCTCTTCATGTGGTTGAATTGCCCTCTCCTCCTGGAGTAACAGTCTTGCAAGCTCGCCAGGCACTTCGCAATCATCTTCACCTTCGTCTTCGGCTAAGTTGATCGGATTTTCGAAGTCATAACTGGCAGTAGCAGAGTCGTTACCAGTGAGATCCAGAGTGGATTGAAACCTGTATGGGTGAGTGTGTGTAAATACAGCTGTTTTGCAATATAAAGAAAGGAAAGAAAGAAAAGGAGCACAAGATTTGAAATGCGAGAAAACGTCCAAGATCTTTATTCATGATATATGTAAATGACAGTTATAAGCCCTCACAAATGAAGCCAACGGTGCCCCGGGTAAGACACCGGGCCATAAAGTTTCAAATCATTGTTTATTACAAATAACAAAAACAAAGGAATTCATTACTGCGTAACAAAAGTAACAGGTGTATGATCTTTTGCGGTCCAATTGTTTAATCCACCGTCAGTCGTTGGGTAGATCCAGCTATCGAACTCTGACTCTTCCACTTCATCTTCATCCTCAATAGCATTCACTCCTGGATTGGTGATGAGCACAGGAGGTCTTCCGATTCTAGCTTTGCGCACAACCCTCTGAGCCTCTGCAGTAAAACCCAGTCCAAACTTGTCAGTTTTAGGAGTGAAATCAGGGAGCCTGCCCCAGTTAGCACATTCACCTTTCTCGATCACAACCCGGGCGTCCTTCAAGGAAGCCATCTTCAAAGGAAAGTCCTCTTCAACCACTGTTTCCGCTGCTGCCAATGTTGGAGGTACCTCTTCAAAATGCTGAAAGGGGGTTTCAATAAACTCCCCGTCCATCTCAATATACCGGAAGGAATTCAAGTGACTAACCATATACTCCTCCTCTCCCTGCACAGTGACAATCTTCCCTCTGACGGGGTACTTGAGCTTCTGGTGTAGGGTAGAGGTCACTGCCCCAGCTTTGTGAATCCAAGGTCGACCCAGTAAACAGGAATAAGATGGACGAATATCCATCACATAGAAAGTTGAGTCGAATACTTGAGAACCCACACGAATAGGAATGTCTACCTCTCCATGAACCATCCTCTTCGATCCGTCAAAGGCTCGAACAATGATGTTGCTAGGTTTCAATTCCAGGCCCTCACAATCCAACCGGTCTAAGGCCTTCTTGGGCAACACATTCAGGAAAGAACCGGTGTCCACCAACACGTGCGCAAGAGTAGTGCCCCTGCATTCTATAGAGACATGCAGGGCATCATTGTGGTTCTTTCCCTTGGCGGTAAGGTCAGCATCCGAGAAACCCAAACCATTGTCAGCTGTCAAATTGGCTACGCAATCAGTAAACTGGTCTGCAGATGTCTCCTGTGGCACATGGGCCGTCTTTAGAAATGAAATCAGGGCCTTAGCCTGGGCCTCTGAGCACAGCAGCAATGAGAGCATAGAGATCTTGGAGGGTGTATGCCCCAGCTGTTCAACGACGTTGAAGTCGCTCTTCTTGATTATCTTGAGAATTTCCTCCATCTCTTGCGTGGAGGCTTCAACATTCATAGGTTTTGGTGCCTCCATCCGGGCAGGCTCATCATCAATCCCTTTGCCCCGAGCATTAGATGACTCGGTAGCAGGGGAAACAACTTGATCAAAAGTGGAAATAGGCGCACTCGCAGGTGTTATTATGAGAGGTCTTCGAATAACTGGTGGCGCAATGTCAGGCGAGAAGAGCCTGCCACTGCGGGTAACTTTAGCTGGACCGGTAATATTGTTGACGCTGGTACCGGTATTGAACTCTTGCTTGATTCCAAGTACATATACATCTGCCCCATAGTGCCATGGGACAGCCTTATCAGATTCATAGGGGAGGGGCCCCGGAACAGTAATAACAATGGGTGCGACAGTCATGATTTTAACTGGCTTCCTCGGGGGAGCCTTGATTGGATTGTTGAAAATTGTAACGACGGATACTTCTTCCACAGGAACAAAAGGGACATCAGTCTTCTTGAACGGAATTTCCTTGCTATCCATCAAGCTTTGGATGCCCAACTTCAGCAACGGACAACCAGAAAGGGAAACGGCACACAAAAGGCAACCTTCGCTACAACCCGGAAATAAACCGGCCAGCAGCAGGTTCCTCTTAACAGTCAACAAAGGAGTAGCTACATCATTCACGGAAACGGCATACAAGTCTTCATCAACGGCATTTACTCCATGCTGGGGCATAGGAGCAGTCACAACATTTGGCCTCTCAGGCGCCTCAAATTGTATCTCTTTCGCGTCAATAAGGTCTTGAACCTTATTCCTTAAGGCCCAGCAATCATCAGTGGAATGCCCCGGGCTATCAGAGTGATAAGCACAGCGGGCATTTGGATTATACTTGGGGGATGCAGTATTCACAACTTTTGGAGCCTCTCTGACAGTCACCAAGTTGGTTGATAGCAGTTGTGACAGGATTTGTGATAGGGTCATACTCAGCCGGGTAAATTCTCTTTTGGGTCTTTCAGCCCTTTGTTGATTGGTTTGCCGAGGAGCGGCAGCAGGTTTAGCAATCACCACCGCGTTGACAGATTGGCGGCGCTCTGGTTTATCTTGCCTTCTAGGCCCATACACAGCACTAGCCTCCTTCTTAAAAGGCTTCTTCGCAGCACTTGAAGACGCACCTTTCTGAATTTTACCGGACTTCATTCCAGCCTCTATCCTTTCCCCAGTCATAATAAGGTCAGTGAACCCTGCAGATGAATTTCCAATAAGATGATTGAAGAATGGCCCAGATAGGGTCCCCAAGAACATATCTACCAGCTCACAGTCAATTAATGGTGGCTGCACCCTACCAGCCAGATCCCTCTACTTATGCGTATACTCTTTAAAACCTTCGCCTGATCCTAGCGACATACCCTGGAGTTGGGTACGTGTAGGAGCAAGGTCGTCATTATATTGATACTGCTTGTAAAAAGCAGTAGCCAACTCCTCCCAGTTACGAACCTTGGTTCCATCCAGCTGATAGAACCATTCGAGATGAGTCCCTGAAAGACTCTCCTGGAAGAAGTGGATCCACAAGTTCTTGTCCACTGTATACGGCTGAATCTTCCGCACATAGGATCTGAGGTGTAGCTTAGGGCAAGACGCCCCGTCATACTTGGTGAAAGATGGTGCTTTAAACTTGTGAGGGATGATCACACCAGTAGATAAACCCAAGTCTCCGAAATCCAAACCAGGCACTTGTTGAATCTCCATGGCGTTCAGACGGTCTTCCAACTGCTTGTATTTGTCTTCATCCGGAGGATACTGTTCCTCATTAAAATCAGTCTCATTGTCAGAGACCACCGGACTTGTAGCCCTTCCCCCCTGGGGACTGTCTTTGCCTACAGAAGAACCAACTTCCTCATTCTGCAGAGTGTTACCAAACCTCCGGCCCGAGTTGAATAGAACAGTTATCTTCTTCTTCTTCTCCTTCTTCAGGAGCAAAGCCTTAAGCTCTTCTTGTCCTTGAGCCAAACCCATGATCAGCTCCTGAAATTGTGCGTTCTGCGCCTGAAGGGCCTTGATAGACTGCTCGGTTGATGATTCAGGGTTCATGATGCTGAAATAAACAGCGAAGAACAGTAAGCAACCTGAAAAGAAGAGTACCTGTGATGCACATGATGAATGGAATGCGTATGATTTATGTTTTCAAAGACAATCGGGAATCAACTTTGTAAACAAAACGGAACACACTTCATTAGATTCAACTTTGAAATTTAAATTGTTCAACAGGTTGCCCTTAGGCGTTACATAAAAGTGGAAATACTGAAAAGGGAAATAAAACTGTAAAAGAACATCCAAAACTTATTAGTGATCCCATGGTCTCCTCTTCTCAGTACGGATGTAGTCATTCAGAGCCCGCTCATTCTCCAACTGCTTTGTCAGCTTCTGGATCTTCAATTCCTGCTCGTTGAACTTTTCCCGGTAAGAATCTCGTTCTTCTCGCAGCTGTGCCCAAGACCTCTTTAATGTCTCATAATCAGTAGGTATCTGAGGAGGGAGAACAGTTGGAGGAACCCCATCTTTGTCAGGATACTCAAGAACGATAGGTCTGACAGCTTCGTACGGCATACCTAACTTCTGAGCACGGATGCGGACCCATTTATAGTAAGCTTCCATGGGAAGAGAGGTCTTTGGTCCTAACTCTTGTGGGTCAGCTTTGTGAATTATGTCCCAAGCCTTGATGAACCTACGACGCAGCTCATCACTGTCTGCCTGAAACTCAAAACTGATGTGAGGCACCAACATCTCATGAGGCCCTATTCTTCTGGCTCTTCCAAACTGACGGAGCGCTAGACACGGATTATAAGAGATCCCTCCTTGGATACCAATCAAAGGAACATTGGGGTATTCTCCGCAACGATCAATAACAGCTATCTCATCCAAACCCCTGAGAGTCCAAATGATGTCCTTATCAGTGAGAGACATTAACCTATGAGCCCAACCTCTTCCTTCTTTGTTCTTCAGCACGAACTTAGGGAGGTGCGAAATAAACCACCTCACTATCAAAGGGATACAACACCACAGAGTTCCTCGTCTTCGGGCAGTACGAGCATAAAGTTGTTGCAGGATATCACCCAAGAGAGTGGGCACAGGATTCTGAGACATGAAGATCCTTATGGCAGTGACATTAATGAAGTTGTCAGGATTAGGAAACAAGACTAGACCATAGATTAAGAGAGCCAGGATATCTTCATATGCCCTAAAGTCCAAGTCATTCCAGAAATTGTTAGCTTTACCAATCAGAAACTTAGCCAAGAAACCCTTAACTCCGCTTCTAGTCACCCAGTTGTCCATTACTTCTTGGTGGGTCAAGGGAAGAGCTGCAGCAACCTCCTCAAGCCTAAGAGTCTTCTCCCAACCAGTGTAGGGAGTTTGATCCAAGATAGGGATACCAAGCAAATCAGAGAACTCTTCCAGGGTAGGGACCAGCTGGAAGTCTTGAAAGGTGAAGCACTGGTACAGAGGGTCATAGAACTGGGTCAGGACACTCATCAGCTGTTGGTCCCACTTTTCCGTGACTAAACTGAGAAGAGAACCATGCCTCTGAATGAAGGAAGTAGTATTTGGAATTCTGCTAACCAACTCTTCAAGCAACTCAGGTGGGTGAACAAAGTTGAACCGGATAGTATTCCTTCGCATAGGCATCATGATATCCTACAAAACAGAGCAAAGGTGAAACCCTATTGTCTTTGAAATGGTCAGTCCTTATGCAGGATGCATGCAATGTTCATGATGGCATGATGTTATGATAAAGCACACCACAAATATTTACAAAGGCAAACATGATAAGGCACACAAGTCACACAAGACAAGCCCTTAGAGTTTAGGCCAGCATGAGGTCTAGGTATTACCCTCTTTCAGTTTGTTGGTTCATACCTATCCTATCAGAAGTAACCGGGTTCTAGAGGATCCCAATATCACTGACTACCCTCAATCGGTTATAACTCCAACATCGCAATCTTTTCTTGCGGCCAAAACCATCACGAGAGTTTAGCCTCAATGGGCGTAGCATACTGCTACTATTCTATTCGCCAAGTTGGGTCCTTTAAGGTTCTAAGGTCGGTTGGTGCTTAATGACTCCTCAGAAGACCCATATTCTCCTCGTTGCGACAAAAGGGATATCGGTATAGACCAAGGCGCCACACTAACGTAGCCACTGCTTCACCCATGTCGGTCTACACCGGACAGGTCCCTCACAGCTTATGCTACCTAACAGGGTATCCCCAGATCCGGGTTAGGATCTATGTAACTCCCAAGACAGTCCCACAATAATAAATCAAGCAAGTCAAAGCAATTGAAAACACAGTGATCTTAGTCCTAAGGTACACCTCACTTTATAAGATTCCCCAGCAGAGTCGCCAGTTCTGTGATCGGTGGATCTAAAACTGACTGTTTAACGCTGGTTCGCGAAATGTCGCGGAAGCAAGAGTCGCCACCGTCTTTTATTTTCTCCAATATGGAAAGGACAAAAGCACAGAAAAATTCCTTATTGAGATTGTTTCTTGGTTCGGGAGGTAGATTTATAGAAAGGGAAGGTGTTAGCACCCTTTCTATCCATGGTTATCCATTGGCTCTTAGATACTTGCTCATTTGTGTTTTCAAAATGTTTGTTTGCTTTTCAAGTGTGAGTGGGTTTTGAAAAAAGTTTCGTTTAAAGTTTCAGATCGACTCTTGTATCAGTCCTCAAGAGTGTTTGAAAAGTTGTTTTTGAAAGCTTTTTGCAAAGTGTCGGTGTGAAAAGAGTTTTTGATTTGTTTTGTTTTGAATTAGAGCAAGTATCTATGAGTCATCTACCTACCCTAAGGAATTAGTCTGTGTATATGTCCTTAAGGTAGTGCCATCCCAGCATTGAGAGGTAGGTAGCACCACCGTTGGAGGTGTTCGGGTCAATTCGAGAGTTAGGGACAGTGTGGTCACCGAGCAACGGTAAGACACCTTAGAAGCTACCCTTATGCCATTGATCTTTTTATTCCGAGGAAACTATTCCGAGGAAACTTGTTTCGAGGCAACTTGTTTCGAGGCAACCGTTTCGAGGCAACTAGATCAATGGAACATAAGGACTCACTAAAGACGTCCTATACTCGACGACCACGTTTCGAGGGGCAAGGCAACAGTGTTATCACCAGAGCAATGGTAGGACACCTTAGAAGCTACCCTTATGCCATGTTCATGGACATAAGGACTTACTAAAACGTCCTATACTCGACGACCACGTTTCGAGGGGCAAGGCAACAGTGAGGCGTACCCTAGGAGTGGTGTGTGAATTGTGTGTCATTTTCAGTTATATTTTATCTTGATCATGCATTGAGTGAGCTACGCTTTGATTTTATTTGGGCATACATTCTTTTATGTGATTAACAGTTTAAAGGTGCGGAATTTAAAGTGCGGAAAATAAAGGTCCTACGCTATTACAAGGCGCGGGTCTATACATCGCCAAATTAACAAAGACCTGATTTTGAATAAAAGTGCGGAAAGTAAATGTCCTAATTACTATTACAAGGCTTTGAGGAAAATACATTATATTTAAAAAGGAAATAAAAATAAACGTGCGAAAAGAAATTAGAATCGAATGCGAGGGCGTTGGACCCTTTTAAGAAATTAAATTGGAATTGAGAGTTAATTAATTATTTAATGAGAAAAGAAATTGTTTTTTTTTATGTCTTTTTGTATTTAATGAAAATAAAGAAAGAAAATTAATTATTATTAGAAACCCTAATTCTACACTATTTTTAATTTATTAAAGAAAAATATTTAAGTTTAAACCTAATTTACTAATTGCTTAATTACAAGTTTATTTACAAGATAATTAATAATTAATAATGATAAAAGGGTTATTTATTAAGAAAAAGAATAAAAATACTAAAACCCTAATTTCTATATTTTTTTTAATTTATTTAAGAAAGAAGATTAAAATAAAACCTAATTTTACTAAATTGATTTATTAAAAGATTTATTTACAAAAAATATTAATGCATTAAATAATAAATAAACATATTTTATTTTTGACTTTTCTGATTTTTTTTGTATTTTTGTGTTATAAAAACTATTTTTATGAATTAACTAAACAATTAAAATAAATAGAAAAAAGAATTGAAAAGAAAAAATAAAATTAGAAAGAAGAATAGAATGCAAACAGCAAGGGGTTTCTGGCCCAATTATGGAGGTGTTGTTGAAGCAATTAGGCCCACTGAAATCTGGCCACATTGACTTTCTGGGATTTCGTGTGCATCAACTGACCAGTGCACATGGTGGACTGCTTTTGTGACCATTGGATTGATCAATCAGATTGCGTGGCAAGCAGAGGCATATGCGTTGTATGGTGGGTCACAGGGAGCGTACTGCACAGAATCATGTTAAAGGAAAAAATATTGAATAAAGTGGGGGACCTGGGAATCGAACCCAGGTCCCAATACCTGCCAGCCAAGTCATCTTCCACCAAGCCAAACGCGTTTATTCGTTAACTTAATGGACATTGATCAATATATGCAAAAAGTGCAATTATTCTGGAACCAACGAAAAAACGCGCCAATGATTTGAATGCACCACTCACGTTCCTCCACGCATCATCTTCTTCAATTGTTCTGAAACAAAAACATTTAAATAGCGGGGGTTTTAAACCCCCACTAAACTCAAACTGAAAAATAGTGAATAAGTCATATGCAAATATAAAAAGGGCGCGATGGGGGGAATTGATTCGTTGGAAGGTTCTGAATCCAGTGGTACAGGTCTCGTGGCCTAATTTTTTCAGATGAGGAAACCCCCAAATTCAAACTTCTGAAACCCTAGAACACTTTCATGGTGGATTTCTGTACATGCAGCCATTCTTCAATTGAACGATACCATTAGCTTTAGAATGATCACGTTAGTGTAAATCAATGGTTAAAAGTTACAAATAATGCATGGAAAATGGAATACGATTATCAAAATTTTCAAGAAAAGTGAAACACTATTATACCAATTCCTTGAGTATGGAGGGTTGGCTTTGATTGGAATGGTTTCCTGGATGTGTCAGGAGTGTAATGGAATAGTTATTTGGCTTCGAAACGAGCTCTAGCTGTGAAAACAGTTTTCAAACTTTTGGTCAAAAATGCAAGTTTTGTTTCTTTGTTTCAGCGCAGCTTTCTTGTTCTTAGGATTAGGTTTTTGTTTGTATATGTATGTAGCATGATTAGGTCAAGCAAAACAAGCCCATGATCCATGTATTCAATGCTTTTGAATTTGTGATTTTCCATGATTCTTTTCAATCTTTTTGTCATGAAAAACATGCCTATTTTGGAAGATTTGGTCCCTTGATGTGGTACACGAAATATTTAGGCCTTAATGAGAGAATATGCTGCACAAAAAGATTTGGAAAACATGTTTTAGTATTTTTCTAATATTTAATTTTAATTAAATGAATTAATAGGATTAAAAACTCAATTAATTAAATAAAAATAATAAAATAACTCCCCTTTGGGTCAATGGGTCGTGCATAGCCTTTGGGTGATGATTCATGGAAGAAATTGAGGCCCATTAGCATTTTTGAGGCATTTGAAGCAAAGTTGACTTTTCAAAATTCCCAAAAATTTCCCAACTTCCACAAGGCATATCTTGCTCAATTTTTAAGCTTTGATCATGTTCTTGGACATTTTGGAAAGGTATTGAAGTCCTATAACTAATGCCTTTGGTCCCATGTCATTTTGATTTACCAATCTCAAGTTATGGTCTTTGACTTAAAGTGCCTTTTTGTTGACTTTTGAAAATGACCTATAATGTTGAGATTGATATCTTTTTGTGAGAGCATTTCTTGGACTTGAAGTGTGAAGATGAGTTGTAGGAAACGTCATTCTCTTCAAAATGAGCTTTGGATGGAATTTTTCTGATAAACCATGTGGAAGTTATGCCCTGGTCAATTTGCAGTTGACTTTTTCAGCTGTCCAAATATAGAAACTTTTGCATCTTGAGACTTTTTTAGCCATGCCTTGAGAATCATGATCAAGAATTGATCAAATGGTGTTTGTGGCTTCAAAATAAGATGTTGACCAAAAATTTGGACTTTTGACTGTCAAATGACCATTTTGCCCCTGCAGTTGACTGTGAAGCAATTAGGGTTTTTGACTGTGCAATTTTGTGTTGTGAGTCTTGAAACTTGGCATATGGATGCTTGACAATGTTTATAGGCATGTGGGACTTGTTTGGACCCTTGGAAACTTCAATTTCTTTGCCAGAACCAAAACCCTAATTTTTTACTGTTAGGAGGCAATTAGACTGTGCAACTCTTGGGAGATTTTGAAGCATGATCTTAGCAAACCTTGAAGAATATGGGAGGGCAAATTTTAGGGTACAACACAGACAAACATATATACAAATTATAACACATAAACAACAATAACACATATACAGATATAAACAAAGATAGGCTTAACCCACTTAAGGATGGACCAACAAGAGGTCAATCTTTCCCCAGTGAAGTTGCCATTTTTCTGTAGTGGTAGAAATGTTCAAGACTAAGCCATTGGATTGACTAGACTTTATACAAATCAAAATAAAAATCGCCACCGCGCTTTATTGTTTCCAAAGGAATGGGAAAAAAGAAAATAATCCAAAAAAGGGGGAATGATCCAAGGTAAGGGGGTTGGTTATGCAAAGGGAAGGTATTAGCACCCTAAACATCTACAGTATTCCGCAGGAACCTCTTTGTAAAATCTGTATATTTTGGCTATAAAAAATGTGTTATATATAAAATGGATGGTGGAGGTGAGAAAAGAAGTATATTTTTATGATTTTTGCACCCGCCGCGGTTGTGAACCTTTAGTGCCTATGTACCACCTTTCATGCAATAGGGGATCAGGGTACACGTAGTTCCTCTTAAAACTTTGAAAACACAAGTGTGTTGGTTTATTTTAAGAGATAAGACATCATCGTCATTGTCCGTGTGGAAAACATACTTACTACCCACAATCATGAGAAAGGAGAATTTGCATTATCTCAAAGTGGAGGATATGGCTTGGATTTTAAAATCAACAATGCCTCACTCAACACCCAAGTGGAAAATATCTCACTTCACTATATTTTGTAGAAGTATAGTTGTTTGCATCACTACAAGGATTGACAAGAGCCTAACCTTTTAAGAAAAGTTAAAAGATAAAAGCCAAAGTGACAAAATGATTTGAAATGAGATTGATTGACTTTTAGTCTTCTCACAAAAATGTCAAAGCATTATTAAATTGATTGGAATTTATTTATGAAAATGTTTTAAAAAATGCATGGACCTAAGTCCAAGTTTATTATGAAAGTGGTTTAAGTTTCAAAACAACCACACCCTCGCGCCAAATTTATATAAATTATAGCTCAAGAAATTTGGAAGGAGAGTTTTGAAAAGGGATTTGAAAATTCATGGTCAAAACGTGTTTCCAACGAAATATAAGTGTTGCGACTAGAACCAGGGCAATGAGAGCAACACAATGATATTAGAGTTTTGAAGAATTGATGAAGGAATCTACCTATTGAAGTTGAGTTGCAAGGCTCTGAAACTGGACTTCTATGGAACAATATAGGGCACGATTCTTGAATGTAATTATATGGTTAGCTTCAGGGAAGATCAGGGAAGGTGAATTGAAGGAAAAATGGATTGAAAAATGCTTAAGAATGGATTTCGAAGTTGCTGAATTTTAGGTTGTGAAACAAGTTTGGCAGGGTGATTCTGGCTGTCTAAGCTTGGGAAATTGAATGGGGGATGACCCTCTATTTATAGGGAATCAAATGGGATCAAAAGGAATAGTAAATGATGCGTTTTGGAGGGAATTCGTGTGGGTTTGCATCATGAAGAAAGTGTGACTCAAACTTGATCAAAACTCAACCAAATCGTCTGTTTCGTGATGCTAATCACTTCTGGAAAGTTGCTAAACATGATTAGAAACAAAAACGCGTGGAAATCTTGTGATTAGAAGCTAAAACAAAGATTTCAAAATCCCGACTTTGTGAAAAATTCAGTTTCAACCTACCAAATTCAAACCCATGGCATTTCCAACTCAAGGGGTCTTAGGGCATAATTCTTGATGCTTTGGAAAGATGAGATTACAAGCTTTTCAATGGAAAAAGAATGGAATCAAATGGATGCTTGATCTGAAAGTTACATGGAGTCAAAGTTGAAGAAAAAGAGTTGACTTTCCATACTTAGAAATATTTCAAATTCTTCTTTAAAAATGACCTATAATCTTTTGTATCCAAACATGGCCTTCCACTTAGAATTTTCTCTTGACCAAAAAATATGGAATGAATTAGATCTCTTGAATGACATTTTTCAATTTGAACCACTCAAAATATCCAAAAACAGAGCAAGTTATGACTCGTTGAAGTTGGCCAAAAATCATGAAATGACCTATAATCTTTTGCATCCTTAAGGCAACTTCCATCCATTTTCTCACTTTGCACATAAAATAAGGCATGAAGTATACATCCTTAAGATCATCATGAAAAAATAATGGGCTCAAGGTGATAAAAATTGACCAAGTTATGACCATTTGAAGTCACATATGGAAAATTGGGGATTCATCTGGATGACTAGTAATCTTTCTTCTTCACCAAGTTCCTTCCACATGAAAATCCTTGGAACTTTTGAAGTGATTTATTGGTAACTCTTTAAAGAGAAAGATGTATTTGGAATCACTCAAAAATACCAAAAGATGAGAAAGATATGCTCCTTTGAAGTTCAAAACCCTAGCCTCTAGATCAAGAGAATGCTTTGAGGAACTTTGCCAAGTTTGAACAAACTTTTTGTGCCAATATTCTTCCTTTATGAATAGAAGTTGTTGAGGATGATGATGAGGACTCATGGCCATTAAAACCACTTCCATGTCTTTAAATTAGAGAGAAATATGCTCTTGTGACCAATAGGAACAAGACCTTGTCCAATCATGACAACTTCTTCCCTTAACCCTTTGTATTTTTGAATCCATTTTGATAACTTTGAGATATGTTGAACCAAAATAAGCCTTGTCATGCCATTTCTTCCAAAACCACTCCAATAGTGAAGTTTGAATTCCTCAAGCTATGTTGACTAGGGCATGTAAATAAACTCATGAACCCATGAAGGAACTTGTTAAACCTCATTGCCTTTACCTAAATTATTAACAAGTAAGGGAAACCTACATTAAATTTTATTAAATAGAGAGAACAAGTCAAGGTGCTTGGTAACTCCTTAAAAGAGCAAGGCTAAAGATAGGGAGAAGAACCAAAAGCCCTAATGTGATCTTGTTGTTATTAAAACAATATGGTATGATGAAGGAATCTTAGGGGGGGGGGGGGGGGAATTGGGGTACAACAATAGGAAATGGAATCCTATTCATCATTAAGCGTGATAATGATCATTAAAGTAGTTTCCATTTGGAGAAATCATGTCTGAATGAAGCCATTATAATTGATGTTGTCTTTATTGAATAGTAACGCTTCAGAATCTTTACATTCTTGCCTTCTGCTGATGCTTCAGAACATTGATGACTTAGATTATAATGCTTCTGTTCAGAATCAGAGTTTACTTCACTTAAGTGCAGGTTTTGGTCATCAATCTTCACCATAAATTCTGATTACCTCAGCGTGTAGCTTCTATAGCTTAACTTCTGATGCTGCTTTGGTCAGAACTTCTACATACACAATAACATAATTTTTACGGTGCATATTTGTTCTTTGTATTTGTTATCATCAAAACTCTAACTAAGGGTTGTAGAATTAAACTATGTTCTAACAATCTCCCCCTTTTTGATGATGACAAACACTAGAATTGTCAATGAAAAATAAAGAACAAAAGGTTTAAGAGAGACTCCCCCTAAGTTGATTACTTCCCTGAAGTTTCTTCTCATCAGAGCTTTTACTGCATCTCCTATCAGAATTTGTTCCTGTTCAAACTTTTCAGAAAGTAGAGGTTAAATAATTCAAAATGTTTGAGACTTTTGTCGTGGTATACCATTATTCAAAATATCTTACTTTCTCCCCCTTTTTGTCAGGTATCAAAAAGGAAATATAATCAGAGCCAAAATAGATGAATTATATTTAAAACATAATGCAATGACAAGTTTCATAAACAAGGAGGTAAAGATAAAAGTTACAGATAAACAATTTTAAAATAAAATCTAAGAAGGAGGGGGAAAACGTGTGAACAACGCTTCTAACAAGCTCTTGATCTGAGTACTTGACTCTTCTTGCTTACCCAGAATATCTTTAATTTCCTTTGTAGTATCTTCCTGTTTATCCAGAATACCCTTGATCTCTTTGTTCGTATCTTCTTGCTTGTCCAGTCTTGCATGGATTAAAGCATTCTCTTTCTTCAACTCTTCTAGAGTTTGCATAACTAAGGAGGAAGTTGGTGTCTCTTCAGGGGTTGGATATTGTTCAGAACATTCTGCAACCTTTTCTTAGTGAACCACTTCTTCTGCTACAATCATGTTTTCTGGAGCAGTAGTCAGAGAGAGACTATATGATTCTGGTTCAGCTACTTCTGAAGGATGATGCTCTTTCCAGGGAGCATTGTCCAGCGGGAGGATATCTTTCTTGAACCATTGGCTCATAACTTGACCTTGGAATGCTTTCAGCTGATCACTAAGGTTCTGTTGAGCCCTTTCATAACCCAATTCCTTCAGCTTCTGAGTTTCAGAGTTTAGCCATTTTTTGAATCTTTCCCATAGAGAATCAGAAGCATCAGGATTAGAAATCTCTTGACTTTCATGCTTCAAAAAATTTATCCATTCCTGCATTTTTGTTTCAAAAATCAACAAACTCGTACCAACATCTGATGTGGTTGTAGTTGGTTTAGGTTTGGGAATGACAATTTTGTGTAAGGTGGAAGCTAGTATGGCCAGCACTTCTGGATCAATGACAAGTCTGAAGGTGTCAGTCGGACGTTTGATGGGTGATGGAGTGGGAGAGTCAGGAATAATAATTTGTGAGATAGGGGTGTTTGGTGGTGTGGATTCAAGGGATGAAGGGATTTCTGGAATATCATAAATAGTGAGAGGCATGCGAACCGCAAGAAGTTCTGTTATTCCAGGGACTGGGATAGTGGTATCAGAATCTGAAGGAGAGTCTTCAGATTGGTTTGTGGCAGCGTGTTGGGTTTCTGGTCCAGGAATATCAGAAGATGTGTTTTCAGAAGGTTGAGTTTCTGGTTGTGGTGAGTTGGGGTTCAGATTTTCTGGTTGAGGAGATTTTGGTTGAGGATTTTTTGGTTGTGGAATTTCTGGTTGAGGAGAGTGTGGTTGTGGAATTTCAGGTTGAGGAGATTGTGGTTGTGGAATTTCTGGTTATTGAGAGTGTGGTTGTGGATTTTCTGGTTGTTGTTGGATGCTTAGATTATCTGGGAGTGGTGAGGAAAAGTCCTGGTCAAACATATCAATATCAGATAGAACTTTAGCAAGTTCTGGTTGATGATGTTCTGGATTTGGATTTGGATTAGGGGAGTGAGGTTCATTGAAAAAGTTACCTAGAGTTACAGATGGATCAAACTCTATGTCAAAATCTTCAAAGGTTTGGGGTGATGGATTTTCTGTAGGTTGGGAAGGCATGGCTCCAGATGTTGAAACGTTTATTAATTCTATAACACAAACAGAAGATGGATTACCTTTCTTTTTCGTAGCTTTAGGTGTCCTCTGAGAGGATCCTTCTCCTGCTGCTTTCCTCTACTTTGATTTATTTAACGCAACCTCTGGAGAAGTCTTGTGCAGATCCTGAATGTTGATTTCTGGAGCAGTCCCATCAGCCTTGCAAGCTTCAAGGTATCTGACTATTATTTTTGGTTTGGAGTCTATCTCAGAAAATAATGTAAAATCCTTCAGAGGTATCCTCCTTGAAGTAATGGTCTCATGTGAAGCAACAGTTGGTTCCTTCATGATATTCTCAATGATCTTCATTTTCTTCAGATTCTTGGCGTTCAAAGGCTTCCCAGCAGTTGCTTCCAAGGTGCTTATTTCCTGAGCCTCTGTCAGACGTTCTATCAGCCTATTTTCTGTTAGAATATTTGATATCAGCCTTCCTAAGGGAATCCAATCCCTCTTAGTCCTTTCGTCTTCTCTGGTCTCCTTCACACTTGTTCTGAGATGGTTGAAGAGCAAGTGTGGAAGATTTACCTTTGTCTTCTTAGCAATGAAATAAATCAGAAATTGTTGATCAATATTGATGTAATCAGGAGAGCTTGTAGGCTTCCTGTGGTTGATACATCCCAGAATGATTCTGGCCCAGATTCTGTGATGATCCTTCAAATCTATGATTTTACTGGAGGGCTGTCCAGAAGTGAAGATTTTCCTTGCAATTGATCTTAGGTCAGAGCATCTCTCAACCATATCAATGCATATGACTCTACCACCATTGTATCCAAGGAGCTTCCCAATAAGATCTTCTGTTATCACAATTTTCTTTCCCATAACATAAGAAGTAACCTGGAGGTTGGATGAGGAAGCATGTATCTATAATTCTTTGACGAGAATGGGAAATGTTGGACCCAACAGACGGTCAAAATACATGTTCCATCCTTGCGTAGTAACGTCTTCATAGAGGTTGAAACCATTTTCTTGCAAGCTCTAAAAATCCATGATCAGTTCAGAGAGAACTTCCAGGTTGTCAACAGGAGTGAGAAGCGTTCTTATGGGTTCTTCATATTGTTCCGTTGATGAAGATTCAGGAGCACTGAGATTCTTGAGACTTGATGATGATGCCATTGTTCACACGGGTTTTTGAGGAAGATGAAAAGGGTTTTTGAAAGCAAAACTTTAACAACAGAAAATATTGAAAAGAGTAAAAGTGAATGAATGAAATAGTAATTTTGAGTTTAAATAGGTTTTTGAAAACGTAAACAGTAAGCAAGAAAAAAATTAGTAATGATTATATGCATTAATGAAACTTGAAATTAGGGGATTTAGAAAGATATTAAACGGTTACCACTGACAAGTGTCTCAATGCATCCAATCAGAGCCTTGGACCCTTCAGAAATTGAACGCGTGTTCAGCCTCAGAAGGTAGCTGGTGAGAGGATGACAAGTGTTTGATGATGTGAAATGCATGCCTCTAGCATTTAAATGAAATGTTCAAATCTTCATGGATAGATTCTGAGGCAATCTGTACTTCTAAACTTTGAAGACAGGTTGATCAGTTGTTCACAGAAAATAATAAAGTTCTGAGGGTTAAGATATGTAAATAAAACATTTTATTCTGGGCATAATTTCATGCTGAGATGTTTCCGAATTAAATTGAATCTATCTTCAGAAAGAGGTTTTATAAATACATCATCCCATTGATGGTTTGTGTCAATAAATTTTAAGGTAAAAATTCCTTTCTGAATATAGTCCCTAATAAAAGGATGTTTTATTTCTATATGCTTAGCCCTAGAATGAAAAATAGGATTCTTACTGAGACATATAGCTGAAGTGTTATCACAGAAGATAGGAATGTTACTCTCAAATATGTTGAAGTCTTCAAGTTTACTTTTCATCCAAAGCATTTGTGTACTACATCCAACAGCTGCTATGTATTCAGCTTCTGCTATTGATAGTGCTATTGTGGACTGTCTCTTGCTGGTCCATGATATCATATTTTCTCCCAGAAACTGGCAGCTTCCAGAAGTGCTTTTACGTTCTACTCTGTCTCCAGCAAAGTCAGCGTCACAATATCCTACTAATCTGTATTCATGGGATTTTCTATAAAACAAACCCAGATTAGTAGTACCTTTCAGATACTTGAAAATTCGCTTAACCGCTGTTAAGTGAGATTCTCTAGGATCTGATTAGAATCTAGCACATAAGCAAACACTAAATAAAATGTCAGGCCTTGAAGCTATCAGATAAAGGAGAGAACCAATCATACCTCTGTAGAATTTCTGTTCTACCTTTTTACTTACCTCCTCCTTTTGCAGAATGCACGTGGGGTGCATTGGAGTCTTTGAGGGCTTACATTCTGAGAGATCAAATTTCTTCAGAAGTTCTCTGACATATTTGCTCTGATGAATGTAAGTTCCTTCTGGAGTTTGGTTTATCTGAATGCCCAGAAAGAATTTGAGTTCCCCCATTAAGCTCATCTCAAACTCTGCCTGCATGCACTTGGAAAACTCTCTTCCCAGAGAGGGTTTAGTAGATCCAAAGATGATATCATCAACATAAATCTAACACACTAAAATGTCATTCTTAATTATCTTACAGAACAAGGTTGTGTCCACTTTCCCTCTGGTGAATTCCTTTTCTAACAGGAAGTTACTTAGTCTTTCATACCAAGCTCTGGGAGCTTGTTTCAGACCATAGAGTGACTTCTTTAGTTTGAAAACATACTCTGGATGTTTTGAATTCTCAAACCAGGGGGTTTGTGCACATATACCTCTTCATCTATATAGCCATTTAGGAATGCACTTTTGACATCCATCTGATACAGAGTGATGCCATTGTGTACAACAAATGAGATTAAGAGTCTGATAGATTCTAACCTGGCGACTAGAGAAAAGGTTTCTGTATAGTCTATCCCCTCTTGCTGACTATAACCTTGTGCCACCAGTCGTGCTTTGTTTCTGATGACTTCTCCTTGCTTGTTCAGTTTGTTTCTGAACACCCACTTTGTTCCAATGACGTTGAATCCTTTTGGTTTGGGAACCAGATCCCATACATCATTTCTGGTGAACTGATTCAATTCCTCCTACACTGCCAGAATCCAGTCATTGTCTAGAAGCGCTTCACCAATTGTTGTTGGTTCAATCAGAAAGACCAGTCCCATGAGGGATTCTTCAGAGTTTCTGAATGTTGATCTTGTCCTGATTGGATCATCCTTCTATCCCAGTATCTTATCTTCTAGGTGAGCTATGCTGCTTCTGGATAGCCTTTTCTGAAGTTGATCAACTGAAGGTGTTGGAGTGCTTGCAATATTTCTATCTGAGGTTGTGGGAGCGTCTCTGTTGGGAACTTCTGATGAGTTGTCTTCAGTACCTGTGAATTCAACTTCTATATCTGCAAAGAATTCATTCTGCTTTGACTTTTGAGGGTCAAGCTTATCATAAAATCTAACACTGATTGACTCTTCAACAATCTTTGTTTCTGTATTATATACTCTGTACCCTCTTGAGCGTTAAGAGTATCCTAACATGATACACTTTTGTGCTTTAGAGTCAAACTTGTTCAGATAATTTTTTGTATTCAGAATAAAGCAAGTGCATCCAAACGGATGGAAATAAGAAATGTTGGGCTTTCTGTTCTTCCACAATTCATATGGAGTCTTTTCCAGAATAGGTCTTATGGAGATTCTATTTTGAATATAACACGTTGTGTTAACTGTCTCTGCCCAGAAGATCTTAGCAATGTTAGTCTCATTGATCATGGTTCTGGCCATTTCTTGCAGTGTTCTGTTCTTTCGTTCTACAACTCCATTTTGTTGGGGAGTTCTAGGACAAGAGAAGTCATGCAAGATGCCTTTTTCATTAAAAAATTATTCAAAATTTTTATTTTCGAATTCCTCACCATGATCACTTCTGAATTTGACAATTCTAAGATCCTTTTCATTCTGAACTTGGTTACAGAAGGTAACGAACACAGAGTGTGACTCGTCTTTATGTCTTAAGAACTTTACCCATGTCCATCTGCTATAATCATCTATGATCACTAACCCATACTTCTTGCCACTGACAGACACAGTTTTTACTGGTCCAAATAAGTCTATATGCAGAAGTTCTAATGGCTTAGAGGTGGAAACAACATTTTTAGATTTAAAAGCAGGTTTTGCAAATTTGCCTTTCTGACATGCTTCACGCAGAACATCTGAGCTGAACTTCAAATTAGGAAGTCCTCTGACCAGATTGAGTTTGTTAATCTGAGATATTATTCTCATACTAACATGCCTCAATCTTCTGTGCCAGACCCATTGCTCATTGTTAACAGAAAGAAGGCATTTTACATTCTGACTCTTTAGTTCAGAAAGTTTTATCTTATAAATGTTGTTTTCCCTCTTTCCATTAAACATGATAGTTCCATCTTTCTAACTAACAGCTTTACATGAATTTTGATTAAAGATTATATCATAATCGTTATCACTTAATTGACTTATGGGTAACAGGTTATGCATTAATCCATCAACTAGCAGTACATTATTTATAGAGGGAAGATTTCCATTACCTACTGTTCCAGAGCCAATGATCTTTCCTATTTTGTTGCCTCCAAAGCCCACATAGCCTCCAGGCTTAAGTTCCAGGTTTTGGAACATATGCCTTCTTCCTGTCATGTGTCGAGAGCAGCCAGAGTCCAGGTACCATGACTGGTGTTTTAGCCTTGCTGCTAAAGATATCTACTACATATATAATTTTGTCCTTAGGTACCCATATCTTTTTGGGTCCTGGTTTGTTTGTTTTACCAAAATTCTAGTTGAATTTTGGTTTGACAGAGTAATCACTACTAGTGTATTTTATGTCATGTGTGTGCCCATATATAAAATGTGATTTAAGTGGTGTGCGTTTTATGACTAAGTCCATGGCCTGTTTAGGTGTAGATACCTTACCTTGATATCCTATCCCTTTTCTTCCATTTCTTCTAACTCCATAGATCATTGAAGCCATCTTGCTTCTTTCTATGTTTTTAGCCAGAAACTTTTGAAAGTTGTGATCATACTCTTTGATGATCTCATCAGCATTATTGGGAGTCTCTGAGATTATTTCCTTCTGAGAATTTTGCAAATCATTTTCTAATTGTGAAACTTTTTCTTTTAACTCAGAATTTTCTAATCTGAGACTCTCAGTCTTTTCAGAGTCAGACAAGATCCCTTTTCAGGTTCTTGAATTTGACTCTGATTTGCTGATACCTTTCCAGAATTTCATTTAGACTTTCTGCAAGTTCAGCCTTAGTAAAGTTTAAAGTGAAGTCAGGGAATACCTCTTCAGTGTCTGATTCTGAGTCTGAACCAGAAGCTTCACTTTCTTCTGACACATTTGCCATGAGAGTTATGTTTTCTCTTTCATCATCTGACTCTGAGTCATCTTCAGAGGTGTCCGAATCGTCCCATGTTTCCATGAGGTTTTTCTTCTTTTCCTTGAAGAACTTCTTTTTGGGTGTCTCCTTCTGAAGCCTTGGGCAGTCACTTTTGTAGTGCCCTTGCTCATTACACTCATAGCAGATGATGTCTTTGTTATTTGGCTTTCTGTGTCCTGAAGAACCTCCAGGTCTTCTATGTCCAGAGGAAGACCAGACTTTCTGTATCTGGAGGAGGATTCATTTTGATTCTCTGATCTTCTAGGATTTCTGAATTTCCTTTGTCTCTGCTTCCACAGTTGATTCACCCTTCTGGAGAGGAGAGACTGTTCATCTTCTTCTGATGAGGATCCATCAGAAGTTTCTTCCATAGCCCGCAAAACCTTATAATCAGATTTTTTTGTTAGATTTTAAAGCTAGTGGCTTACCTTGCTTTTGAGGCTCATCTTCTTCTAGCTCTATCTCGTGACTTCTGAGGGAGCTGACAAGTTCCTCCAGAGATATCTTGTTGAGATCTTTGGCTAGCTTAAGGGCTATGACCATTGGTCTCCATTTTCTGTGTAGACTTCTGATGATCTTCTTTACGTGATCAACAGTGGAATATCCTTTGTCAAGAACCTTCAGTCCAACAACAAGAATCTGAAATCTTGAGAACATTGCTTCTATGGATTCACTATCTTCCATCTTGAATGCCTCATACTTCTAAATTAGCGCAAGGGCCTTGGTTTCTTTGACTTGAATGTTGCCTTCATGCGTCATTCTCAGAGAGTCAAACATGTTCTTGGTTGTCTCTCTGTTTGAGATTTTCTCATATTCTGAGTATGAGATAGCACTGACGAGTATTGTTCTGGAGTTGTGATGGTTTCTGAAATCACCCTTTTGTTGGTCAGACATCATTTTTTTATCTATCTTCTGACCATTTCCATCCACTGGGTGTGTGTATCCATCAGTTACCATGTCCCACAGATCAGCATCATGGGCCAGAAATAAACTCTCAATTCTATCTTTCCAGTAGTCAAAATTTTCTCCATCAAAGACTAGAGGTTTGCCACTGATTCTATCCTTGTCTTCATGGTAGTCATTGATGATGTTTTGGCTTGGTCCCACCATAGTGTTTTTCTAAAGCTTGGATCTTGTACTGACACGGTTAAGTGTTTTAACTCAGAACCAGGCGCTCTGATGCCAATTGAAGAAGTGAAAAACACAAGAAGGGGGGTTTAATTGAAAACTTGAAATCAAATGCGCAATGACACAATGTTTTTATCCTGGTTCGTTTGATCTCAAACTACTCCAGTCCACCCGTCAAGGTGATTTCGCCTCTCTCCAACGAGGACTTAATTCACTAATCACAAACAGATTACAATCACTACTTTGACAACTGTCAAAGTCCTCTTGAGTACAACCATAATCCGGTTAATCTCAAGGAAAATTGTCTTAATCAAAGATACAAGAGTACTGTGTATAGTTGTTTTTCGTTACAAAAATAGTTATCACAACTGTGATATTTTACACAAATTTAGAGCGTGGAATGGAGATGGGTAAGCTTGCAGCGTTTTGAATTGTATTGCAGTAGTGTTGAAAAAATCGTTAATGATTTGATCACTTATCTTGTTTATATAGGCAATGGAATCTTGTTCATACTTAAGCGTGAGAATGATCATTAAAGCAGTTTCCATTTGGAGAAGATCCTGTCTGAATGAAGCCGTTATAATTGATGTTGTCTTGATTGAATAGTAACGCTTCAGAATCTTTACATTCTTCCCTGATGCTGATGCTTCAGAACATTGATGACTTAGATTATAATGCTTCTGTTCAGAATCAGAGTTTACTTCACTTAAGCGCAGGTTCTGGTCATCAATCTTCAGCGCAAATTCTGATTACCTCAGCGTGTAGCTTCTATAGCCTAACTTCTGATGCTTCTTTGGTCAGAACTTTTGCATACATAATAACATAATTTTTAGAGTGCATATTTGTTCTTTGTATTTGTTATCATCAAAACTCTAACTAAGGGTTGTAGAATCAAACTATGTTCTAACACGTTCTTCAACCAATTGTCATGTGACAATTGTTTTAATCTCATTGGTTTGTCTTTTATTGATTTTGTGTGTTTTTCAATAAGGTCCATAAAATGCACAGTGCGGCAGGTCCCTTAGATCTTCTTACTAACGCGTTTGACATTGATCAGATGGTCCACATCTGTTTTGCTTTATTTTATTTTCTGTTTTTATATTTTAATTGTTCTAAACTTCAAAATTTCATAAAAAATTCATTTTAACTTCAAAAATTCTCAAAAATACTTTGAATTTTTCTCTTTCGATTCTTATTTTTACACAATTTTATTTTATGATTTGGTAATTTTTATGATTTTTTAACTTTACTTCAATTTTTTTTATTGTTTAAAAATACTTTTCTTGATTTTTAAATTCTGGAAAAAATATGGAAGGATCCAGTGACCTCTTGACAAATATTGGTGATCTCATTTTATTTCTATTTTTGATTTTACTATTTTTTACAATTTTTGGTTTACTTTGCTTATTTCTTTGAATTTAAAAAAATAGTTTCTGATTTTAAAAAATTCTGAAATTTTTTGTCAACACTCATTGACTCATGTTTGACCTCTGTCTTTTTTTAGGATTTTTATTTGGTTTTTTAATATACTTTGTTTATTTTACCAATTATTTCTCATTTATTAATCATTTAAATATTGCTTTATTGAATTTTATTTTAGTTTTTTTGTTTGGTCCTGATTTGGATGTTATTTTTGGATAAATTCCTCAACCTCATTGGATCTTGGGTATTGATATGTTGAAAAACCAAATCCACCAAAATGGATGAATGATATTGATGATATTTGAAACCCTAATTTCATCTGATACATCCCTTCCCTCTTCATCTTATCCCTTTCTTACTTGTGCTACATGTTGTTGGAAAATAATCTACATATCATTTCTCTAACATGTGGTACATAGATTGCTATTGATCGGTCTCAAAATAGGTGTGACTTCTACGTAAGTCCACTTACGACTGCTTAACATAGCGCTAAATTTGTCCTGATTCAAAAAATGATCATTCGTGGCCAAAACCTATGTTTGCAAGCCCAAGTATGTTTAATTTGAATCCTTTGATCCAATATCCTTGAGGTTCATTGTTAGGAGGCTTTGATCGTATTAATCCTCTAATGAACTTTCATGAATTTTGGTCTAAGTGAATCACGTAAACATCATTGATTGTATATGCTTGCCTTGAGTACTTGAAATGAATGATATACTTGACAAAAATCAAATGAAACTTGTTGTTGAGAAGCTTTGATTTTATCAATCTTCTAATGAGTTTTCAAATGCAATTTTCAAAATGGTCATTCAACTAAACTTTAACTTCAAATTCACTAACATTTGACTTTACTTTTTGCTTTTACTTTATGCCCTGTATTTTATGCATTTACATTTATGCACCATTTACTTTAGCATTTACATTTCATGTTATTTTCATCTTTGTTCACTTGAGCAAATTTATCTTTATGTCATTTTATCTTTGCTCATTTTAGAATTTATCTTTATGTCTTTTTTTTCTCACTTGAGCTTTCTTTTCTTTTTGAAGATACTTAATAACCAACTTGAACATTAAAAAAAAATTAAGGTTACTCGGACTATTTTGTTACTATCCTTGGCATTATGGAGTTGTGGATCTCTCGGAGTTAGGATTAGAAGCCTTAATACTTTGGGACCTTGTGACTCTATTATTATTTCTTTTGAAGTTCTTGGGGTTTACTCCAAGACATTGGGTTGATTTTCTTTGTGTGCTGGTTATTCTGATTATATGCTTTGCCTGTAACTGAGAATTCCTCTGTATATAGTTGTTATTCTGCCCAATTTTTGTGAAGACTTAATGCATCTGAAGCCTGGGTATTCTTGAGAGGTTTACTATTTTTTCTTGCTTGGTTTCAATCCAAAGGATGGGAATTTTATATTGACTTCATATGTCAAGTGTTGGCTTCTTGTTGGTTAGATCGTTCTTTTCCTTGGCTTTTACCTTATGCTTTAGGATAGTCCCTTCATTTCCTCCTATCTTCTTTAATTTCAAAATCTTCTCCCTCCTTTTCAAAACTCTTCTTGTTTTCTAACTTGAACCGCTTTTATAATAAACTTGGACTTAGGTCCATGTATTTTTAAAAAAAAATCGTTTCTTAATCAAACTTTAACGAACTTAACCATACTTTGACATTTTTTGTGAGAAGACTAAAAGCCAATCAAACTCATTCAAATCATTTTGTTCCCTTTGATAACTTTTTACTTTAAAACTTTTCTCAAAAGATTAGACTCTTATTGATTCTTGTAGTGATGTGAGCTACAATACTTCTACAATATATAGTAAAGTGAGATATTTTCCACTTGGGTGTTGAGTGAGGGTTTGTTGATTTTAAAATCCAAGTTATATCCTCCACTTTGAGATGATGCAAATTCTTCTTTCTCATAATCGTGGGTAGTAAGTATGTTTTCCATTCGGATGTGACAATGACGTCTCTTCTCTTAAAAGTAACCAACATGCATGTGTTTTAAAAATTTTAAGGTGAACTACGAGTACCCTGATCCCCTATTAAACAGAAGATGGTACGTAGGCATTAAATGTTCGCAACTGCGGCGGGTGCAAAATTGTTAAAAATACTTCTTTTCTCATCTCCACCATCTATTTTTGTATACACAATTTATAGACAAAATACAAAAAAATTCAAAGAGGTTCCTGTGGAGTACCGTAGATGTTTAGGGTGCTAATACCTTCCCTTTGCATAACCAACCCTCGTACCTAGATTCTTTCCCCCCTCTCTTTTTGGGCCTCTGGAAACAATAAAGTATAGTGGCTATTTTTATTTAATTTGTACGAGTTAAGTCAATCCAATGGCTTAGTCTCAACATTTCTACCGCTACAGAAAAAAATGGCGACTTCACTGGGGAAAGATTGACCAAATGATGGTTCATCTCTAAGTGTGTTGAGCCTATATTTGTTTATATTGTGTATGTGCTATTATTTGTTGTATATTATGTGTTGCATATATGTTTGTCTAGATATTCCTGGTTTCCAGGGTGCTTGGTGATTTCTCATAAGTCCTCTACCCGAACTTGGGAAAACTTAAGATAGTATGGACGGTATAGTTATGTTAGTTTTGGGGGAGGAATCCCAAAAAATGAGACATGAGATCCCCCACTCAGTGGAGGCCCTTTTGACTGTAGTATTTGTTTACCGAGAAATCGGGAAGACGTGCTGCTTTCAACCTGGGAGCCTAGTCAAGTTGAGGACCATAGAACCCCTTAACCCATCTTGGCCTTTTAGGTGTAGTGCAAAAAATATGACGGTGCAATCCAGAAGTGGTTGTCACGCGATTCTACACTCAGACGGGTTTTTCCTGAGAATATTGCTAATTACTAGGTTAACCGAGACGTTGGTAATATCTGAAGGAAGGATGTAGACTCTGGGAACCTTTTAGAACTTTATTTAGAAGGTGATAAACTATAAGTCCGTACCTTTTGGGTAGTACCTTTGACTTCATGCTCATGACGTCGAACCTATGAACCCCCATGTTTGTGATCTTGTATATGATTGTTGCATCATGCATTCATGCACCCATGAGCATTCTTTAAATCAGTTGTTTCAAGGAACTTAAGGGGTGACTTTTACAAATATCTCAGGTACTTTTTGACCATGGATTTTGGAAAGAGAAAGACTCGGAAGTACAGTTTCAAGGATCCTAAGATAGAGGAACTAATGAGTTTAGTTCTTGAGATTGAGAGCTCTACAGATTTTTGGAAGAAGTATGGAGCCATCGTGCCTCTTATGAAGCTCAAGATGAAGGAGGGTATCCTTTCTACATTGGTCCAATTCTATGATCCATTGTGTCGGTGTTTCACTTTTCCTGATTGGGAATCCAATCCCTGCATTTCTAGGAGATACTTATTATTCCATCTATCTTTGGAATTTTTATCAGGGAAGAATGATCATGTGTTGCACACCATTGTTATATCAGTGGTTTATTTCTCACTTACCTCAGACTGTTGCTTTTTGGGATATTAAGAAGGAACCTTGTTGGGCCCTGAAGATTATGGCTCTCACTCATTCTGACATTGATTGGTATCATCAAGCTTATTATGATGTGGAGATTATTGATAGTTGTGGTAATTTTCCCAATGTGCTTCTTCTTAGTACAAAAGTAGGAATAAAAAATAATCCCGTTCTTGCACGTCATCAACTTGGATATCTGATGAGAGACAAGCCAAACAACATTCATCTGAGTGGTTTCTTTCTCAAAGAAGAAGAAGATCACAAGGCATCTAAGGAAGCGATTGAAAAGGCTTGGCGCCATATTCATAGAAAAGGTAGAAAATATTTGGGACCAAGAGGAGATGTTTCCTTAGAACCTCATCTCCATTGGGTACAAGCAAGGGCAATTCAATTGAATATTCCCTAGTCTTATGAAGAACCTATACCTAATATGTTTATGAGGACTACTCCTCCTCTCTTAGATGATGTGGAAGAACTTCAGCTTGCCTTGGTTAGGATGCAGCAAGAAAAAGAAGCATGGAAGAACAAGTACCGGACTTTGGAGGTATCCTACTCAACAGAATTGAAAGAGAAGGATGACTTGATTCAGATTCTTGAGATTCGTGTTGTGGAGATGATGGAGAAGCAAGAGGATTTATTTTTCCTGTAGAGCTGATCCAGGTCCCGATCACTCGTCTTCTGATTCTGGTGGTTCAAAAGAAGTCGCTGACAAGTATGGAGAAGAGAATGAGAAGTTGAAGGATCAAATTACAAGACACAGGGGAAAGTGGCAGTGTATGGAGAGATCTTCATTAGCTTTGGCTCCTTAGGATTTCTAGACTCTATCTTTATCTCTTGTACTTAGGATTATTGAAACTTGTACTAAAAGTTGTAATCCAGTCCGAAGTTCTTATTAAAATGAAATTTTCAGTATTTTCAAATGTGTTAGTATTTTAATATTTGCAATTATCTATAATTATTTGAGTTCCTTGAATAAACACAATAAATCATATGCACTGCATATCATGCATCATTTTGCACATATTATTTTGCATTCATGTTCATACCCAGGTGTCTTACTGTGTTTCTATACTTCAATAGTCGGCAAGTTGTCTCATCGCTATAATACACGGGCTAATTCTAGTAAGAAGATGGAAAACCTTGAACAAGAGAATTGCAAGCTATGCAAAGAAGTTACTGCTTCGAGATCTGATATAGCCAATCTGACTGCTTTGGTGGAATCGTTGATGGTTGCTCAGAATCTGCCACCACCTCCTCCTCTTCCGTCTCCTCATGCTGCTCAGCCACCACAACTGATTGTTGTTTCCGAGGTTCCTTTGGTTCCCATTTCCATTACTTCATTCACTACTGCTCAATACCGTATGCCTCACAGTTACCCATAGGGAATGCCTAAGAATTTTGTGCCAGAAGGTTACAATCCAGCTGCTCAAGTTGCTCTATTTACTCAAACTGATGTTGTTTCTGCACCTCCTGTGGTACATGCTACTCTTGTTGCTAATAATGAGATTCACCATAATGCACCTCCTACAGTGAATGATAATCCTGTTATTAACGATGAATTTTATCATCTTGCTCCTCCACCAAGTGAAAGTTTGGGTTTCTATGACCGATTGGATGACTTTCAAGATCAATTTAATGAAATGCATAAAGAAGTGAAGGCTCTCCGAGGGAAATAGTTATTCGGACAAAATGTCAATGACCTCTGCTTGGTTCCTAATTTAAAGGTTCCAGCAAAGTTTAAGGTGCCGGAATTTGAGAAGTACAAGGGTAACTCTTGTCCCTGTAACCACATGGTGATGTATATCATAAGTATGTCCACTCATACTGATTACCAACGCTTGGTTATTCATTTCTTCCAGGATAGTTTAATCGGTTCTGCTTTGAAATGGTATATGGGATTGGAATGAAGCAACATCCGCATATTCAATGACTTAGGTGAAGCTTTCGTGAAACAATATAAGTACAATATGTTTATGGCGCCTGACCGTGATCAATTGAGGGTGATGGCTCAGAAGGATGAGGAGTCACTCAAAGAGTATGCACAAGGATGGCGCGATGTTGCTGCCCAAGTGGTACCCTTGATGGGAGAGAAATAAATAACTAAGGTCCTCCTAAAAACCCTTGGTTCATTTTATTATGAAAGGATGGTTGCAAGTGCACCAAGTGATTTCACTGAGATGGTAAGTATGGGTGTTCATCTAGAAGAAGCTATCAAGGAAGGACGCTTGACAAAAGACAAAGGATCTAGTGGAACAAGGAAATCATAATATGGGTTTTCTAACAAGAAAGAAAGTGAAACAAATGCTACCGTTGAGGAAAGAAAGGTTAGACATCCGAGAAAACTTCATTTGTACCAACAACACATTGCTTTTATGGCTCCAGTCGTTAATATAGCTCTGACTGTTATTGCCTATCAGAGAGCACATCTTCAAGGTAATCAAGGGTAAGGTGAGAAGAGAGAAGCTTTTGATCCTATTCCAATTAGTTATGCAGAATTGTTTTTGGCTTTAATTCAGAAGAAATTGGTGAAGACTAGGCATCCCCCCTACTATACCTTCACCTTTACCATGGTATTACAAGGCAAATCAGACTTGTGCTTTTCATCAAGGAGCCCCTGGACACAACATTGAAAATTGCTATCCATTGAAGTCTGAGGTGCAGAAGATGGTAAGATGTGGTCTCCCGTATTTTTAAGATGTTGGTCCCAATGTAAAGGATAATCCAGTACCCAAACATGGAGGTGGAAGTGTTGTAAATATGGTTGCTGGTTGTCTTGGAGATTTCCAGATTTTTGATATCAACTTAGTCAGAGGTGATTTAGTGAAGTTGCATGTTGATCTTTGTGAGTTTAGTTATTATACACATGACCATGTTGGTTATAGTATTTGCAGTTTAGATATACATGGATGCGATAAAGTGAGAGTTGATCTTCAAGAAACGATGGATGAAGGTTTTATCCACATAATCAAACCAAGGGCTGAATACGAAGAAGATGTGAATATGGTTTATGGTTTCCCGAGAGAGTTCCGGATTTTTGATGTGGATTACATGAATGATGATCTGGTGCAGCTGCACGCCACATTTTTTCACATGAATGGACAGGAGGTACATCAATATGGGTCCTGTCACATCTGTTGTAGGGATTCCCGTGGTTGTTCTATTGTAAAAAGAGGTGTTCAAATTCTGTTAGATAATGGTACTATCATAATTATAAGAAACTAAGATAATTATAATGGAGTTAATATGATTGAAGACTACTCTTTTGAGGCCATGTCTGATGATGAGTACCTTTCTGCTGATGAATTCTTTTCTTTTGATGAGTCAGAATCTGTGAATGAGGATGTTTTGTCTAACAATGATTCAATGTATCTTGAGTATTCTGAAGAAGCAAGGGTGAATGTTATTGTACCATGTTTTGGTGATCCCGCTCCTATAAAGACTGAGTACCATAGAAAGCATGTTGTTGCTCTCATGGTTATTTGTCTGCCTGGTTTTATCCTATATGAATCAGATAAAGTTGTGCCTTATAAGTACAATGCAATTATCCTGGAAGATGGTGTGGAATTCCTCTCCAACCTTTGTCCCATGTTGAGAATATTATTGAAGCTAGTCGGGTAACTCGCAGTGGTCGTGTCTTCGCCCCTACCTATTGAGGAGATGTTAATCCTGGCAAAAAGATTGTTGAGACTTATGTTGAGCCTAAGAAAGTGGTAGGAGAATCTAGTGGCGCCACCTTGGAAAAAGATGTTGTTGTACCCCAAAATTTTCCCTCTCATGTTTTTGAAGGTTTTCTCTTACATGGGTGGTCACAAACACTTACCTAAAGAAAATGAGATTTTTTGAATGATGTTTAAGTATCCTTCGATTGGCATGTCAGCAATATCCTTCGACTGGCAGGTGAACAAATAAGTCTTCGATTGGCATGTTAGCAATATCCTTCGACTGGCAGGTGAACAGAAGAGTCTTTGATTGGCATGTCAGTAATATCCTTCGATTGGCATCTGGACAAGGAGTTTCGATTGGGCTTCTAAAGCCCTTCGACCAAGCATTGGCCCATCAGCTTCGATGGCGCGTTGGTTCCCCTTCGAGCAAGCTTTAGACCAAGTTTCATTCAGGCGAGAACCCCATGCAAGCTCCCTTCGATCCACCAGCAGTGAACTCCTGCATGCTTACTTTGATTCACAAAACATTGCGTTCCTGCATGCCAGCTTCGTTCAAGGAAAAAGGTTCCCTCTTCATGCCTGCTTTCGTTTCACAAAGCACAAGATTGCCACATTATGAACACACAAATGGTGCCTTCGAAGGACATATATTTGGTCTGCTCGAAAGACACACATTTGTTGTAAACAAACTTGTTTTGCCTTTTGATGAGGTTTGGTTCAAGATGCTTGCTGGGCAAGAGGTTATATGCTGCCCGGCCCAAGCCTCATGCACCATTACATTCATGACAAAGGAGGCTTCGATTGGCCGGAAGGAAGTCCTCACTTGGGCTATTGGAATCAAGCAGCTAAGGCAAATAGATGATCCATTCGAAGAAGCATTCAAAGGCCCATTCGAAGGACACATAGTGTTGCCTAAAAAAAAAAGAGGTTTGGTCAAAAGTTAGATCTAGTTGGTCAAAATGAAAGAGAAATATTCAAAGAAACTTCGACTAGCCAAGATGAAGTCTTTTGTTTGGTTTAGTTAGGTAGTTTCAGCGCCAGTCGAAGAACAAGGCAAATAGGGACTCAATCGAAAGCCACGATGATGAGGCCTGGGGAAATTCGAAATAAAAGTGAGGAGGCTTTTACAAAGCCTACGATTGATAAAGAACTGAAGCAACCTTCGACCAGTCAAGGAGAGTTGATGTTTCGATTGGTTTGAGTTGAAAGAAAGCCATTCGAAGGAAGTAACACTAGGCCAATCGAAGAGCAACACTGGAGGGCATTTGAAGGAGCCAAAATGTCTAGGTTCATTCAAATTCAAAAGGGACAAGAAACCATGTCTTTTGCAACGTTTCAAAATGGTATTCATGGCCTTAAAACACCAACTTAATGGTTGTTTACTCATTTTCCTTCTTGTCCCCTCCATCCCCTCTATATAAAGAGACCACACGTGTTGCATCAGACATATACAGATTGCCTATCAAAAAGAACACTCACACTGCCACAGAAAACATATCAAAATTCTAACCAGTTTTGTAGGCACCCTCAATCCAGACGAAGACCATATTTGTGTTCCTGAGACTCCCAAGAGTCTGCTCCAAGCCAAGCCACGCCCAGATTCATAGATCAAAGCATTTCTAGTTGGTAAGGATTCACCCAAGTCAAAACTGTATTTCTAGGCCCTTTAAATACATGTTATGGGTATATTTGTGCTACTAATGTCATTTGTGTTTATGTGAACATATCATACGCAAGGTAACATGCAGGAATAAAATCATGTCATCGAAAGGCATGATTTGGGTTTGCCTTTCGAAACTCATGGTATAGCCAGTTTCAAGCCAAAATAAGCTTAGGCCTAAGGATAGAAGATTCGAATTAGGGAGAAAGACCTGGGTTCGATACCCAGATCCTGCATCTTTATTTTTGTCAACATTTGTCTTACAGATTCATATTGAAAGACAACTCCCTCCTTGGATCGAAAAATCATATCCCTCTCTGGATCGAAGAACCACATTGCTCCCTGGATCAAAGGACAGACCAGGGCTCTCTTCAACATTGGGCCTAGCGAAAATTCAATCTCACACCGCCCCTATTTTCTTTTGTTATCAAACCCATTTTTGTATTCCTTTTATTTGTTTTAGTTTTTCTCTATTAATTATTTAATTAACTAAATAGTCAGAAAAATCATAAAATATTAAGTTAGTATTTTTTTAATTAAATTAATTTTGTAAATAAATTAAATAAATATTTTAACTATTTTCTTTAATTTAAAATGAGTTAGAATTTAGGATTTAATTTATGTTTTAATCATTTTCTTTTCATAATAAAAACCAAAAAGAACTTAGACTATTCTTCTTAATTTAATTTTATTTTCTAAATAGATTTTAGGATTAATTAATTATTTTCTTAAATCAAAAAATCAGAAACAAACAAAAAGATTTTTATTTCTTAGGATGTTTTTAGACGTTATTTTTAATTTCACGCGCGTTTATTTAGTTTCACATTTTTATTATTAATGTACTTGCTCATGGTCTGTAATAATAACTAGGACTTTACTTTCTGAATTTCTCCAATGTACCTCTCACAAAGCCATGTAATAGCGTAGATTTAATTTCCGCATTTAAATTCCTGTACATATATTAACTGTTAGATGTATGTTAATAGGAATGCATGACAAGAGCTTAATAATTAAACTATTAGCAAACTAAACACAAGATAAAATAACTGAACGTAACACACTTACACATATTCACCTCTAGGGTACCCCGCTTCGGTTGCCTTCGGAAAACGGTCACAATTCTTGAAACGTGAGAAGTTTTAGTGGTTGTGCTCTACTTTGAAAGATCACAAGTCCCTCGATGACCCTTTCGAAGTTGCCTTGGTTTAAAGTGATCTTAGGACTTTAGGACAGTTACTAAAATTTCTTGCCAAGTTGCCTTTGTGACCGTATTGTCCCTTTGATTGTCCCTTAAACATCCAACGACAAGGCTACCTACTCATTAATAGTAGGATAGTATTGTTTAAAGGAAAAGAGGAAAAGAATGACTTTTTTTCGAGTACAGAAGTAGATAGTTGTTAGAAGTTTGCTCAAAACATTTTCGCACTTACACAAATTCTACTTTTCAAAAACAATTTCAAAACACTTTGTATACTTTCTCCACTATCCCGAGAAACATTACAAAGTTCGCCGTACTAAGGAATTCTCAAAACATTTTCGCGCTTACACAAATTCTACTTTTCAAAAACAATTTCAAAATATTTTGTATACTTTCTCCACATTCCCGAGAAACATTACAAAGTTCGCCATACTAAGGCATTTTCCAAACATTTTCAAACACACAAAGCACAAAGGTATTTTAAAATGAGCATACCTCTAAGAGCCCCTAGATAACTACGGATGGAAAGGATGCTAACACCTTCCCTTTTCATAAACTACCCCTTACTCAGAATAATCTCGAAAATGTCTTTTTTGTTCTTTTCACCCTTTCCTTAATTTGGATAAAAGAAAAGTCGGTGGCGACTCTTGCTTACCGCAACATTTGCAAACACAAACGCAAAACCAGTATATAATAGTCGGTTCTGCCAACGTATCACAGATGTTGATGATCTGTTGAAAATCATCAAGATGAGTGATTATAAGATTATGGATCAATTGTTGCAAACTCCATCTAAGATTTCCATTTTAGCCTTGTTGATGAACTCTTCTTCTCATTGGGAATCTATGATGAGGGTGTAGGATCAGGCTTTTGTTGAAAGTGATATGTCTATTGATCAGTTCAATGGTGTTGTGGGGAATATTACATCTTGTAACAATCTGAGATTTTGTGATGACGAGTTGCCTGATGAAGGAAGAAACCATAACCTGGCTCTGTATATATCTATGAATTATAAGAATGACTCTTTGTCCAATGTGTTGATTGAAAATGGATCTGCTTTAAATGTCATACCAAGAAGTACTCTCATGAAGCTTAAGTATTAGGGAACTCCTATGCGCCCTAATGGCATTATAGTGAAAGATTTTGATGGTTCAAGAAAGTCTGTCATCCGAGAAGTGGATTTACCTATTCACATAGGTCCGCACCTATTCCAAATCACCTTTCAGGTTATGGATATTGTCCCCGTCTATAATTGTTTATTAGTACAACCATGGATCCATGAAGCAGGAGTTGTTACTTCAACCTTACATCAGAAGATGAAATTTGTTCGTGAAGGAAAGGTAGTCATTGTGAATGGTGAGCAAGCTCTGTTGATATCTTATTTGTCTTCCTTTAGTATTATAGAAACTGATGAAGTTGTTGTTGGAACTCAGTTCCAAGCTTTATCCATTGACAATATAAAAAAGAATGAAGATTATATCGCCTCATTTAAGGATGCACAGCAGGTAGTGCAGAAAGGCCCTAGAAAGGTGTGGGGGCAGGTTATTAATCCACCAGTGAACAGGAATAGGACTAGTTTGGGTTTCTCCATGAATAAGAAAGTTATGAAGCCAAATTTCTCTTTGAGTAAATATCAAGACATCTTTCACAGTATAGGATATCTTCATCTGACTACTCCAAAGATCAATGCTATTCTCGAAGATGAATCAGAGAAAGAGATACCAAAATTCGTGGCACATGGAGTTAGAGTCCAGAATTGGATCACTGTTGATGTTCCTTCTTGCATTCACATATTAAAGTAATTTTTTTGTTCGTATTTTCAAAAATCTTTCACTCTATCCAAGGTGAAAGTAATGATGTTGTATGGGCATGTTTGTTGTTTTGATTTTAAAAATCATTAATAAAAGTTGTTTTTGATTTCTAAATTATGTCTTTATTTTCTGCTTTTTCATGGAAAGTGGTAATGAGAAAAAAAAAACATTTCAAAATAAATAATAACTGTAAATAAATGTGCATAAATCATTGTTGCATGTGTCAATTTCTAAAAACAATCATAAATTATATGTGTAGATTAATTAAAAAACTTGTTGAGTGCAATGACCCTGCACCCTCTCCCAATTTTGAATATCTTGTGCATGTGGTTGAGGAAGAAGAATATGATGAAATCCCAGAAGAGGTTTTGTCGTTGCTTAAATGCGGGGAAAATTACATTCAACCATATAAAGAGCCATTTGAAATGGTTAATTTATGTTCTGAAGAAGATTTGAAAGAAGTCAGGATTGGGGTGTTGCTTCATCCCGATGTGAAGAGTAGATTGATTGAATTGCTGAAAAAGTATGTGGATATCTTTTCTTGATCTTATCAAGAATTCCTGGTTTCGATACCGATATTATGGAACATTATTTGCCGCTAAAGCCAGAATGTCCACCAATCAAGCAGAAGTTGCGAAGAACTCATCCTGACATGGCAGTGAAGATTAAGTAAGAGGTTTTAAAGCATATTGATGTTGGTTTTCTTGTGACATCAGTGTACCTTCAGTAAATTACCAATATTGTTCCATCACCAAAGAAGGATGGAAAGGTCCGCATGTGCGTTGATTATAGATATTTAAATAAAGCAAGTCCGAAAGATGACTTTCCATTGCCATATATTGATATGTTGGTTTATAGCACAGAAAAATTCAAAGTGTTCTCATTCACGGCTCTTGAGGACATGGAAAAAACAACGTTTATTACACCCCAAGAAACATTTTGTTACAGAGTGATGCCCTTCGGGTTGAAGAACGCTGGTGCAACGTACCTGAGGGATATGACAACCCTATTCCTTGATCTGATGCATAAGGAAATTGAGGTATATTTTAATGATATGATCATCAAATCTCAGACTAAGGAAGGGAATATAGAAGACTTATTGAAATTGTTTCAGCGTTTGAGGAAGTATCGTCTCCACTTGAATCCAAATAAGTGTACTTTTGGTGTTTGTTCAAGAAAGTTGCTAGATGTCATTATCAGCCAAAAAGGAATTGAAGTTGATCCTGATAAAGTTAAGGCAATTCAAGAAATGCCTACACCAAGAACTGAAAAGCAAGTTAGAGGCTTCCTTGGACGTTTGAATTACATTTCCAAATTTATTTTTCATATGACTGCAACATGTGAACTAATCTTCAAACTATTGAAGAAAGATCGAGGTTGTATATGGAAGAATGATTGCCAAAGGGAATTTGAAAGCATTAAATAGTATATGCTTGATCCTCCTATCTTTCTCCCTCCAGTTGAAGGAAGGCCATTGATTATGTATCTGACTGTGTTGGATAACTCCATGGGCTATATTTTGGGACAACAAGATAAAACAAGAAGAAAAGAATATGCCATTTATTATCTGAGCAAGAAGTTCACTGATTGTGAGTCACAGTATTCTATGCTAGAAAAAATATGTTGTGCTTTGGCCTGGGCGACAAAGCGATTGCGGCAATATATGTTGAATCATACTACTTAGTTGATTTCCAAAACGGATCCAATTAAGTATATTTTTGAAAAGTCTGCTCTTACTGGAAGAATTTCCCGTTGGCAGATGCTGTTGTCTGAATATGATATTGAATACCGTACTCAGAAGAATATTAAAGGAAGTGTGTTGGTAGAGTACCTTGCTCACCAACCAGTTGATGCTTATCAGTCTGCTAAGTATGATTTCCCTGATGAGGATGTGTTGTATTTGAAAGTTAAAGATTGTGATGAACCTTCGCCTGAGGAAGGTCTTGATCCTGAATCTTGGTGGAGTATGGTGTTTGATGGAGCTGTAAATGCTTATGGAAAAGGAATTGGTGATGTGATTAGCACTTCCCATGGGTCACATATCCCTTTTACTGTAAGGTTGATATTTTTATTGTACCAATAACATGGAGGAATATGAAGCTTGTATCATGGGTCTTTAAGAGGCTATATATCTCTGAATCAAAATTCTTGTTGTATATGGAGATTCGGCTTTGGTAATAAATCAGATCAAAGGAGAATGAGAGAGTCGCCATATTGGCTTGATTCCCTACAAAGATTATGCAAGAAGATTATTATTTTCTTCAATAAAATCGAATTCCATCATATTCCCAGAGATGAGAATCAAATGGAGGATGCTTTAGCCACTTTGGCTTCCACGTACCAAGTAAATGCTTGGAACAATGTACCTCAGATTACAGTTTGATGTCTTGATAAACCAGCTCATGTGTTTGCTACAGAGGGGAAGTCAAATAAAAAACCTTGGCATTATGATATCAAGCACTTTTTCCAGAATCGGAAATACCCGGTTGGTGCATCGAACAAAGATAGAAAGACATTGAGAAGGTTGGCAAGTAGATTTTTCCTCAATGAAGATGTGTTATCTAAGAGAAATTATGACATGGTCTTGCTCAAATGCACGAATAGAAATGAAGCAGACATGTTGATGCGTGAAATCCATGAAGGTTCTTTTGGTACCCATGCCAATGGACACTAGATGAAAAATAAGATGCTTAGAGAAGGTTACTACTGACTGACAATGAAATCTGACTATTACAAATTTGCAAAGAAGTTCCACAAATGTCAGATTTATGCTAACAAGATCCATGTGCCTCCAATGCTTCTCAATGTTATTTCTTCCCCGTGGCCTTTTTCTATGTGGGGTATTGATATGATTGGAATGATTGAACCCAAGACGTCGAACAGACATAATTTCATCTTAGTGGCAATTGACCACTTCACCAAGTGGGTGGAAGTAGCTTCTTATGCTAACGTCACCAAACAAGTAGTAGTACACTTTATCAAGAATAATCTTATATGTCGATATGGCGTGCCAAGCAGAATTATCACTGATAACGGCTCAAATTTGAATAACAAGATGATGACAGAACTTTGTGAAGAATTTAAGATTGTTCATCACAACTCATCTTCTTACATTCCTAAGATGAATGGGGATGCTGAAGTTGCTAATAAAAATATTAAGAAGATTATCCAAAAGATGGTTGTTACCTGTAAGGATTTGCATGATGTCATACCCCAAATTTTCCCGTCCTTAGTGCTACCGTCAAATTTATTTTCGAACTTGGGTTTTAAAACTCCTTTGGTTTAATTACATTAACATTTTGGGGATTTTAATAAATATTCGCTTTCAACTCTATTTTAAAATATAATTATTTTTATTTTTAAAAAATAGCAAATAATTATCCGTCTTCATATACTTTCAATTGACTTTTTATTTTAAATAAATAACATGGCATAATTGATAAGGAAGCATAGCTGGGAAGCATAAGGTCACGAGTTTGAATCTCTTGTGGTGTACTTTTAAAAAATTTCTATTCTTTTCTTTCACTAATGTTCTTTCTTTTTTTGGAGATCAGACTTTGAATTTTTCATTTATTTTGGATAACTTATTCTCCAAGTATATTTAACCTAATTATAAGTCTATAAATATGACTCATTATTGTCCTAATTTTTCATTAACAATTTCACCTACAAGATCAACAATTTCACAATCATAAAAAATTCAAGCTTTTGTTTTAATTTATTTTAAGGTTCATAACATTGTTGTTGTCTATATCAGACAACAACAACAACAACAACAATTTCTTTATTTTAATTTATTTATACCAAATAATGAACATGATGGTAGTCCCTTGTAAATTTATTAATTATTTCTACTGTATGAATATATTATTTGATAATTATTAGTTTAATTATATTTTGTTTACTAACCTTTTGCGAACGCCAATTTTTCACATTTTATTCAGTAAACTACACACTTCACCAATCCCTATTATTTTGTTTCATCACGTACATAGCCACAAAAAATTAACAATTTTGTAACTCTTGAAAACAATTCCACACACCGTTCATAAACTTGTTTTGGTCAATCCTTATTCACAATTTTTGGTCCATATACACATAAAGCTTTTCTCCACACAACTAACCTTACATGCACGTATTTTCTACTCCAATTCATACACACTTACAACAATATTACCCCTTTTTTGGTCAATCATTTTTATCCAAATCACCATAACATTAACCTTCAAAATCCTAACTCATAATCCCATTTCTTCATTCACATAAACCTCAAAACAAAACTTGCAACATCTCACAAAGGACAACATAACCTAAAAAAGAAGGAAAGAAGTGGAAAACTCAAAATCTGACATCAAAAATCCTCGCACAGATTCGCGTTTCCAAACAACAACAGACAACGGTGACGCACCACTTCCGAACACGCCCTTCCGAAACAGACGACGCTCCTCTTTGATCTTCGTGCAATATCTCCGCCTTCCGCACTGTTCACAAGTTAACCGCCTATCAACTTCAGATCCGCGACCATCGCGACCTCAAAACTCTGATTCCAGATCGCGCAACAACCATCGCCTCACACGCCCTCTCCGACGAGCCACCTGAAACACAACCAGATCTCAGCACCGTCGAAGACCACCGTGACATAACCGCTCCACCATCCCTCACACAGTCAAATCGCAGCTACCGAATCCGCGCCGAAGACATGTTCTTTCTTTATATCCTCTTTTGTTGCGTTTTCTAATGTATGGTTCGAATCTATACATTTTGGTTGTCTGGAATGGTTTGCAAAAGGGAAAGAATCGATGTTGTGTTGTTTTTGTTTCACATTTGTTATTACTATAAAAGAAAAGGGGAACCAAAGAGAGAAGGTGGTAGTTTGAGAACAAGGAGTTTGAGAATTTTTTTTTGGAATAACTATGTTTTAAAAAAAAATCGCAAATAATCATGTTTCCGAAAAAATTACGCAAATAATCATGTTTCAGATGACTCTACAAAGGAGGAGTCATCTCACTTGGCGCATCCACTAAGAAATTAGCCCTAGGCGTCATCTCACTTGGCGCCTCCTCTCTCTTTTAGCCAAGTGAGATGGCACATGCACTTTAAAAGTGAGAGGAGGCGCCATCTCACTTGTCTCCTAGGGCAAAATGCTGTTTTTATAAATAATTCGTTCGTTTCTCCGTCTTTTCTCACACTTTCTCGCACTATTTTCTTAGTTTTTACTCTGTTATTTGCATCATGACATCGCCCATGATTTTTATCAGAGATGGTTACGTTATCTTGTCCGCCACGAAACCTCCGATAAAAATGAAATTCTGGCACATTCACTTCATGGAGCGTCTGAAGCGGGAGTTGATGCGATGGCTAGAAGGAGACATCGTGGAGGGGGGAAAATTAGAAGGATCCAGCAAAGACGAACAACAACCTCACTTGCGACAGGAAGACCTAATTTTTGGTATGAGGAAGTCAAAACAGACAGCGGCCTAATGTTGATGATGCATGGGTCAGATGATATTGTTTTAACAGTTGTAATTTCGTAGACGAATTATCGTGTTTTTTTTCTTATTCGCGCAATGTTTATTGTAACAAATACTGTTAACGAAAAACCCTAATGTTTACAACATAATAAAGGAAAAATTTAATGTAATACATTTTTTATGTGGTTGAGGCAGTAGTCCGATTCGGACAATTTTTGCGATTGTGTCCGACCTGACGACATAAACCACACTTTCTTTCCAGCTTGCCAAGGGAGTCCATTTCAGTTGTGATGCGCTTACTTTTGGGACGACCCTTTTTATTCCTTCGTATCTGGTCATTGTTCCATACTATTTCGTCGTCGTATGCAGGCCAATAATCTAGTTTTGCTACCAAAGGGAAGTTGTTGTTGTAAACGTTGAGCAACGTTTCAGATTTGTAAACGTGTGACAGAAGTTGTAGCGCGTCTTGATGAGTATAGGCACACGCGAAAATGACATGAGAGCAAGGCATACGAAAGGCTTGAAACATGCCACAATCGCACCAATGAGAAGGTAGTACAACCTTATATTCTTATCTTTGCAGGCCCTCGTTATGGTCAATTGTCTCTTTGACAATGAAGTTGTGGTTGTGTCGGTAAAACCGTATAACCATATGGGTGTTGGCTTTGGCACTTTCTGCCTTAATGTACTTCATGCAGCTTTCACTCCATAGTTGTCCAGATTGCAACACTGCATTCCATATTTCACCCCTTTTGGCAAACAACGAAGCCATTCTAAAATATGTTGATTTTACCAGAGCAGTGACCGGGAGGTTTCATATGCCTTTGAATAACCCATTCATCGATTCAGTTAGATTTGTTGTCATGTGTCCCCATCTTTGGCCATTGTTGTATGACCTAATCCACTTTTCTACCGGAATATTGTCGATCCACCTACCGGCTTCTGAATTTGACAAACGGATCTCGTTGCGATAATATTTGAACGTAGGTTGTGTCAATGCATAGCCCGCATTCATAACCGCTTTCCTAAGTGTTTTGTCTTTGATTTCCCTCGTGAAATTTTGGACGATATGTCTAACGCAATAGACATGCGTAGAAGGAGGGTCATTCCAACCGTTTGCAGGATTATTATATGCACTTTCAATGGATGCATGTCTATCTGAGATCAAATAGAGATCTGGTTGAGGAGCCACATGTGTTCACAGATTTTTGAGAAAAAAGCTCCAAGCACCACCAGTCCCCCCCTCGACTAGGGCAAAGGCAATTGGGAAAATGTTGTTGTTGCCATCTTGTGCAAGTGCCATCAGTAGCGTGCCTTTGTATTTCCCATACAACCAAGTCCCATCAATTTGTATAATTGGTTTGCATGACACAAACCCTGTGATGCAAGGTTGAAAAGCCCAAAACACTCGACTAAATATTCCATTTTCGTTGAGTTGACCACCATCCGGGGCGTATGCTGGCACTGTTTCCAGAATGTAAATAGTACCCAGAGAATAAGTCTGGAGTGCATTCAGGTAGCGAGGAAGTTCTTGGTATGACTCCTCCCAGTTTCCATATACCTTTTCAATCGCCTTGGTCTTTGCTAACAACGCCTTACAGTAAGACGGAGTATAGTTAAATACTGTAGTGATGTGGGAGATGATGGTTTTCACCTTCAAAGATGGATCGTTGCTGACGAGTGGTAGGATTTCTTGACAAATGAGATCATAATTAAGTTTTCGATGATCCTGTGATTGAATAGAACTGACACAAGTGTGGGTAGACATGAAACCTATGACCCAACAATCACCTCTTAATTTGTATGATGCAGTGAGCTTGAACATACAATCAGGGTGGACACACTTGATCTTGTACCTTTCTGGATTTACAAGGTCCACCAAATCGACCGAGTTGAGCATATGGAATTTTTTTATGGCTCTGATACATTCTTCTCTGTTACGAAATTTGTCTTTCTCTTTTAAGTTTTCATCCGACTGCATATACGGATTGAAAAATAAATCAGAAGACGATTCATCTCCACCCATGTTGAAGTTTTTCATGTGCAGAGGTGGTGTGTAGATCTCGTTTGCAGGAATACCAGGTATCCCATCGTCTTCAGAATCATCATTGACCATTTCGTCAAACTCCAACTCGTCATCTTCTTCTTCTTCATCAACTGCATCTACTTCTGCTTGTTCGGTCTCCAAAGGATCAACCACTTGTGTCACTAGAGGCTCTCGCAGCATAATGTACAACTCAATAGAGTCGTACCCAGAATACTCATGACTGGAAAACATATTCTGAATATCCTCGTCATCTTGAACCTCAACCTTATAAAATATTATTTGGTTGTTACCAAAAAAAACCGGATTCTGATAAAATATTTGTGTCACCGGGCCTCGTCCAAGTTTAGCCTACAATCGTTTTTTGAATTACAAGAAATTGGCTTTCCTGTTTAAACAAAATTGGATGTTGTCTGTGTCTCTAAACAAAAACCCAGAGGTGGGACAAATGTATGTCTCACCGTTGAAATGTGCACTGATGACATATTGGGGTGCAGAGGCTATTGCGTATGACTGTTTGAGGGTTTGAAGGTTGGAAGGTTTGAAGTTTATGAGTTATTTGCAGGAATTTTTGAATGTTCTAGTGTTTGAGAGATTAAGTGAATCAGTGTTTTGATAAATGTTAGACTAAATAGATCATACTGAATTTGAATTAACTAAGGTTATAACCTCTAAAGCTCCTACCATCACGTCCAATAGTGTTACATGCATTCAGGGATGCCTTCTTCAAGGCTGTCACCTAGCATGCGCCAACTCTGCAACCCATGCCACTTCTTATTCGCCAATGGGTATGGCGACACCTTTCATTTTTGTACTCTTTCTCCAAGTCCAATGGCGCCTCCCTTCCCGTCCAATAGTGTTACATGCATTCAGGGATGCCTTCTCCAAGGCTGTCACCTAGCCTGGGCCTACTCTACACCTACATTGTAACCTCTAAGGCTCCTCCCATCACGTACAATAGTGTTACATGCATCCAGGGATGCCTTCTCCAAGGCTGTCACCTAGCGTGCGCCTACTCTGCACTTACAATGTAACCTCTAAGGCTCCTCCCATCACGTCCAATAATGTTACATGCATTCAGGGATGCCTTCTTCAAGGCTGTCACCTAGCCTGCGCCTACTCTACAACCCATGCCACCTCTTATTCGCCAATGGGGATGGCGACACCTTTCATTTTTGTACTCTTTCGCCAAGTCCAATGGCGCCTCCCTTCACGTCCAATAGTGTTACATGCATTCAGGGATGCCTTCTCCAAGGTTGTCACCTAGCATGCGGCTACTCTGCACCTACACTTTAACCTCTAAGGCTCCTTGTTGTACCCCAAAATTTGCCCTCCCATAACCTTCAAAGTTTTGACAAGAATCATCCACAATTGGTTCAAGTCTACTCAAAGGCTACACAGTCAACCATCCTCCTGAAGCCAGTCAAACTAGGGTTTTGGTTCTCACAAGGAAGCTGAAGTTTTCAAGGCCTCAATCAAGTCTCCCATGCACATAAACATTGTCAAGCACCTACATGTCAAGTTTCAAGACTTTCAGCACAAAATTGCACAGTCAAAACCCTAATTGCACTACAGTCAACTGTAGGGGCAAAATGGTCATTTGGCAGTCAAAAGTTCAAATTTTTGGTCAACATCTCATTTTGAAGCCACAAACATCATTTGATCAATGCTTGATCATGATTCTCAAAATTTGGCTCAAAAATCATCAAGATGCAAAAGTTTCTATTTTTGGACAGCTGAAAAAGTCAACTGAAATTGACCAAGGCATAACTTTCACATGGATTATCAGAAAAATTCCATCCAAAGCTCATTTTGAAGAGAAAGACATTTCCTAAAACTCATCTTCATACTTCAAGTCCAAGAAATGCTCTCACAAAAAGTTATCAATTTCAACATTATAGGTCATTTTCAAAAGTCAACAAAAAAGGACTTTAAGTCAAAGACCATAACTTGAGATTGGTACATCGAAATGACATGGGACCAAAGGCATTGGTTAGAGGACTCAAACACCTTTCCAAAATGTCCAAGAACATGAGCAAATATTAAAAATTGAGCAAGTTATGCATTGGAGAAGTTGGGAAATTTTTGTGAAATGGCCAAAATCATTTATCCTTGAAATCTCATTTTTGACAAAAGGGGCCCACTTTTTCCACTTGAATTAACTTGACCATGCTTCCCACGTGTCCCACCTTTTATTTCAGATTTTTTTATTAATTTTTTCATTTTTATTGATTTTTATTGGATTTAATTAGTTTTAAATCTTTTAAAATCAAAAGAAATTCAAAAATTGATTTAAGAGGGAATATTTGGCCTTAACTAGCCTTGAAACATCATTATGGGCCTACCCAAATTCGTGCAAAGAGCAAACAAGGCAAGAATTCAAAATTTGAGTCAAAAATGGAAAGTTGGTTATGGTGGTTTATGTGAAAATCCAATGCATCAATGCAAGGCTTTATTGGCTATAATTATCATTCATACACATTGCCAAAAGGATATAGAAGTGATCAGAAACCATTTTGACACAAGAGGCTGCGCCCTATTGCTGCATACAAACTCACATTTTTTACACAAAAATCTCAATTCTGAAATCAACTTTAGAGGGCGATTTAAGACCTGATTCCTCTTCCATTAGCTTGCTGAAGGTTCATAGGACAAACTCCAATCATTCTCCAAGCCTCACACCCAAGAGAACGTAAGATCACCATGGAAATTGGTGAAGAAAAATCTTGAATCGGTTTCTAACATTCCTGCATTCTCAATGCATTTTGTTATTGTATTTATGTTTCTAATGATGTTTGCAAACTAATCATGTACTTTAATTGAAGAATCACGCGTTGTAGGCCAAGGCACCATGTTCGATTCTTAGGGTTCCAAGGTTTTCAAATTGGGCGTTTTCAATTCCTATAAAATTAAGATGTAACAATGCCATTTATGAAATCTGCAGGTTGGAATGAACAGATTGAGACGCTCGCGCTCAATTTATGAGCCTTCAGGGGCTAGTCGCTATTATTGAATTAAGCTTGTTTTGAGGGGGTTCAAAACCCCCGTTAAACGTTTATTATGTTTCAGGAAAATAAACACAACGAAGAAGAAGATGTGGTGGCGTGCGTTGGTTGGTCAATTCAAAAATTCGCGCGCGTTTACCCACTCAGGCGTTGTTTCATATTATGTTATTTGTTGCTTATTTATTTAACAAATGCGTGAGTTGGTACAGTTGGTAAGCGAAGGCATTGGCAATACACATGACCTGGGTTCGATCCCAGGTCTCCACCCTTTCTCTTTATTTTTTTTCAATTGACAATCATATGCAGGTTGATGGCGTTGTTCCATGGTACACCTCTAGATCAAGCCTTGCCACGTCCATCTAGAGATCCAATCAAAGGCCAAGAATTAAGGCACAGGATAAGTCCCAGTCAACGCGCTAACACGCTACTCAAAAAAGTCAAATGGATCCCTGCTTGTTGGGCCAGAATTCCCAAGATCCAACCTCCAAATTAGGGGCTTCACCCCCTTAGGTTTTTTACAATTTTCTTTCTTTTCTTTGTTTCTTTTTATTATTTTTATATTCTTTTAATTGCTTTCTTTTAATTAATTAATATTTTCAAAATATAAAAACCATAAAAAAATCAGAAAAAGTAAAAAATAATAAAATATTTTATTTTAAGTATTTTCATAAATAAATTTGTATATAATTAATTTAAATTTAATTTTAGGTTATAATTTAATTCTTTTTCACAATAAACCAAAAATAACAAAAATAGGCCTTTAGCACTTGTCATTTTTTTTTAATTAATTAAATATTTTTATTATAAATATCATTAACCATTAATTTTGTAAATAAATTTTATAATTAATTAGTTTTAATTCTAGGTTTCAACTTTAATGCATTTTCTTTAATAAATTAAAAAAAAACAATTAGAATTAGAATTAATTATTTAACTTTTAATTAATCTAATTTTCCTTTAATATCATAAATACAAAAACATAAAAAAAACAAGTTCGTTCTTTTTATTTAATTTAATTATTCCATTAACTTTATTTTAATTCCTTAAAGGGTCCAACGCCCTCGCATTCGGTCATATTTTTCTTTTCCGCGCGTTTTATTTATTTTTGATGTAAATATAATGTAATTGTACCAAAGCCATGTAATAGCTATTAGACATTTATTTTCTGCAATTTATTTTAAATCGGGTCTGGATTAATTTGGCGTTGTAGACCCGCGCCTTTGTAATAGCGTAGGACCTTTATCTTTCCGCACTTTAAAATTCCGCACTTTTTAAACTGTTAACAATAACATGAAAGAATGAATGCCCAAAAAAATAAAAACAAACGTAGATCACCAATGCATGACAAGACAAATAATAAACTGAAAATGACACACAATTCACACACCACCCCTAGGGTACGCTTCACTGTTGCCTTGCCCCTCGAGAGGTGGTCATCAAGTATAGGACGTCTTAGTGAGTCCTTGTGTTCCATTGATCTAGTTGCCTCGAATAAGTTGCCTCGGAACGGTCGCCTCAGAATAAAAGATCAATGGCATAAGGGTAGCTTCTAAGGTATCTTACCATTGCTCTGGTGATCACCCTGTTGCCTTGCCCCTCGAGAGGTGGTCATCAAGTATAGGACGTCTTAGTGAGTCCTTGTGTTCCATTGATCTAATTGCCTCGAATAAGTTGCCTCGGAACGGTCGCCTCAGAATAAAAGATCAATGGCATAAGGGTAGCTTCTAAGGTATCTTACCATTGCTCTGGTGATCACCCTGTTGCCTTGCCCCTCGAAACGTGGTCGTTGAGTACAGGATGTCTTAGTAAGTCCTTATGTTCCATTGATCTAGTTGCCTCGAATAGGTTGCCTCGAAACAAGTTGCCTCGGAATAAAAAGATCAATGGCATAAGGGTAGCTTCTAAGGTATCTTACTATTGCTCGGTGACCACACTGTCCCTACAAACTCGAATTGACCCGAACACCTCCAACGGTGGTGCTACCTACCTCTCAATGGTGGGATGGCACTACTTTAAGGACACTTACACAGAAGAATTCCTTAGGGTAGGTAGATTCTCATAGATACTTGCTCATCTCAAAAACAAACAAAATACTTTTCACACCTACACTTTCTAAAAGTTTTCAAACAAATTTTTCATACACTCTTGAGGACAGATACAAGGGTTACTTAGAAATTTTTCAAACGAAACTTTTTTTCAAAACCCACTCACACTTGAAAAGCAAACAAACCTTTTGAAAACACAATGAGTAAGTATCTAAGAGCCCATGGATAACCATGGATAGAAAGGGTGCTAACACCTTCCCTTTCTATAATCTACCTCCCGAACCGAGAGCAATCTCTATAAGGAATTTTTCTGTGCTTTTGTCCTTTCCATATTGGAGAAAATAAAAGACGGTGGCGACTCTTGCTTACCGCGACATTTCGCGAAACCAGCTTTAAAACAGTCAGTTCCAGATCCACCGATCACAGAACTGGCGACTCTGTTGGGGACATAACTTAAAGTGAGGTGTACCTTAGGACTAAGATCACTGTGTTTTCAATTGCTTTGACTTGCTTGCTTTATTATTGTGGGTTGCTTGGGAGTTCTATAGATCCTAACCCGGATCTGGGGATACCTTCTTAGAAAGTAGCAACAAGGCTGTGAGGGAACTGTGCGGGGTATACCGACATGGTTGAAGCAGTCTGCTACGTTGATGTGGCACTTTGGTGTGTACCGGTAACCCTTGAGTCAATCAAGGAGAGTACGGGGCCTCCATGTGGTGTCGTGAAGCATCAACAGACCTTAGGAACCTTAATTGAACCATCTTGGCCTCTTTAGGGTAGTGAGATGACTACTTTGGTGTACTCCGAAGTCGGTTGATACTCGATACTACACTCAATTGAGGGTTGTTTTCTTGGGATATTTTGATCGCCAGTCAGTGGCCAAATCGAAACGATGAACAATGAAAGCAATCCAATGATATTGAGATCCTTAGAACCCGGTTACTTTGATAGGACAGGTTTGAGCCCACCAACTTCAAGAGGGTAATACCCAGACCCCATGCTGGCCTAAACTCTAAGGGCATTGTCTTGTGTGACTTGTGTGCCTTACATGTTTGCCTTTGTAAATATTTGTGGTGTGTTTAACCATAGCATCATGACATCATACAGCATCATATGCATCCACTAACCATTTCAGGGGTTCGAATCTTCATCTTTGTTCTTGTTTTGTAGGACATGGAAACTATCCGCAGAAAGACAATTCAGATCAACCTTATAAGGGTCCCTCCTCAGCTTAAGGAGATCACATCCAGGATTCCCGAGAACTCGTCATTCAGTGAAAGGCATGGTAGACTCATCAGCCTGGTCAATACCAATATTGAGGAAGAGATGGTAAAGGTCCTTTTCCAATTCTTTGACCCTCTGCATCACTGTTTTACTTTCCCGGATTATCAGCTGGTGCCTACTCTAGAAGAGTTTTCCCAGCTTCTGAAGATTCCCATTCTCAATCAACTACCCTACAACGGTACAGAAAGGGAACCAAAACTTGAAGAAGTAGCTAAAGCATTATGCCTACAACCATCTGACATCAAGGGGCATTGGGAAGCCAGAAATGGTATCAAAGGATTCTTGGCAAAGTTTCTGTTTGAGAAGGCCCAAGAGTGTTGGAATTCCCTTGACCTACAAGCCTTTGAAGAAGTTGTAGCCCTCCTTGTCTATGGGTTGGTGTTATTCCCTAAACCAGATCAGCTTATAGATATCAGTGCTGTCAAGGTCTTCATGTCCAGGAATCCTATACCTACGTTGTTGGGGGACATCCTTCACTCATGTTACATTCGAACCATGAGAAAAAGGGGTGTTCTTATGTGCTGCACTCCCCTCCTGGGAAGGTGGTTTATTTCGCACCTTCCACAATCAGTTTTGAAGAACGAGCGAGGTTTAAGATGGTCACAACGATTGATGGCTCTTACACATGCAGATATACATTGGTGTTCTCGGTCCAGAGAGGATGTCACTATCATTGATCGTTGTGGGGAGTACCCTAATGTTCCTTTACTTGGAATCAGAGGAGGTATTACTTACAACCCGTGCCTAGCTTGGAGACAGTTTGGTTATGCTCGGAAAGATGGCCCTCATGAGATGTTAATTCCTGACATAGTTTTTGACTTCGACAACGATACTCAAGGACTTCGCCAGAAATTTATCAAAGCTTGGAGGATGCCCAGCAAAATAGACAGCAAGACCCTGGGGCACAAGAACTCCATCCCATTGGAGCCTTATCTCAAATGGGTACGAGCCCGTTCCCAGAAGCTGGTGATGCCATATCCTCATGTTCTCCCTGTGATCAAAGAGCCAGACTTGGAAGGGGAGGTGTCCTACACCATTCAACATCCTGACATGCCCACGTCCTGGGAAGAGATGCAGAAAAGTTGGATCCAGCTTAAGGAAGAACGGAATTCTCTGGAAACCAATCTACATGCCAGTGAGAAAAAGGTCCTGGAGCTCACCCGCTTACTGCACGAGGAAAGGAATCTCAATACCTATATTGCTCCGAAGAGGATGCGTAGTGTCTTTTGGGATTGATCTGTCTTGTAATGTTTGCCCATGAGGCTTTAATGTACTGAACAATTATTTTCTTAATAATAACGTGTGTTCCTTTTTGTCTACAACAAATTTGAATTTTCGAACCCTTGAATGCATTGCATAAACACATATCATTCATCATATGCATCACAGGTACTCTTCTTTTCAGGCTGCTGATTGTTCTTCGCTGTTTATTTCAGCATCATGAACCCTGAATCATCAACCGAGGCATCTATCAAGGCTCTTCAGGCACAGAATGCCCAATTTCAGGAGCTGATCAAGGGTTTGGCTCAGGGTCAACAAGAGTTGAAGACCATGCTTCTGAAGAAGAATAAGAAGAAGAGGAGGACTGTGCTATTTAACACTGGGCGCAGACTCGGGAACGCTTTGCGAAATGAGGCTGAGAGGACTACTCCATCTGTGGGGGAAGGTAGTCACCAAGAAGGGGAGGTCCCTACTCCTGTGGGCTCTGATACTGAAACAGACTTCAACGACGAGCAGTACCCTTCTGCTGAAGACCGGTACAAACAGCTGGAGGACAGGTTAAAGGCTATGGAAGTTCAGCGTGTGCCTGGACTGGATTTCGGAGACTTGGGGTTATCTACTGGGGTGGTGATTCCACACAAGTTCAAGGCACCTGCCTTTGTGAAGTATGACGGGGCTTCCTGTCCCAAGATGCACCTCCGTTCTTATGTAAGGAAGATCCAGCCTTACACAGCAGACAAGAACCTTTGGATCCACTTCTTCCAGGAGAGTCTTTCAGGGACTCACCTCGAATGGTTCTATCAGCTGGATGG